>CM032414.1:1041503-1641503 GCA_019049465.1 Dryas iulia moderata | reverse complement strand
GCCGGTACACATTCGGGGAAATTCAAATAAACCCATAGGTGTAATTATGGCGGTTTTTTCGATATCTTCTTCCCTGACGCTCAGCTATTGATATGCGCGGTTGAGATCGATGGTCGAAAATATTGTTTTTCCGCAGAGCTGATATGTGAAGTCCTTGACTCGCGGTACCGGGTAGCGATCGGGTTTTGTAATCGCGTTGAGTCTTCGATAATCGCCGCATACTCGTATGTCGCCGTTTTTCTTAGGAACGATGTGCAGTGGCGAAGACCATGGGTTTTTACTCGGTCTGCAGAGTCCTTGTTGAATCATATTTTCGAATTCCTTTTTGACTTTTTCATATCGATGTGGTGGGATCGTTCGAGCACGGCAGTGTATAGGCGGGCCTTGTGTTTCGATGTAATGTTCGACGTTGATTTTAGGTTGTAGTTGCATTGCGGTTAGTCTTGTAGTGCCGGGGAATATTTGTAGGCGTATTTGTTGATGTGATCGGAGCGTTGATTTTTAGGTTTGTGACTGCATCAATTAATCTTCGATTTTTCAAATCTACGACGAGTTGATGGTGGTTGAGAAAATCGGCTCCTAGTATTGGTTTCGACACGTCGGCAACGATGAATTTCCATTTATACGGACGTCGTAAGTTGAGATCGAGTTCTAATGTTTTCTCGCCGTATGTAGATATGGTTGTATTGTTCGCGGCATACAGTTTGAAAGGTAACGGGGTTGTTTTCTGGCCTTGTCTTCTTGGTAGTACGGAAATGTTAGCCCCGGTATCTACTAAGAAAGATAGTTTCGTCTTCTTGTCGGTTACGAATAGGCGGTATGATGTAGTAGGAACGCCGGATTCCGCCGCAGCCAACGTTCGATCTAGTTTTCCGATTCTTTTTTGTAGCTGCAAGGTGTTGTGCAGCGTCTCGCTTGACTACCGAAACGACGGTGGTAGTAACAGTAGGGTGACGATGAATCATCACGTGTGCGGGATCGAGATGAGCTTCGGTGGCGGGATCGAAAACGTTGTCGGGGATAATTATATGGCGGTCTTGAAGTCGGTCTTGCTTTTAGTTCGGCGATTTCCAGTGACAGTTTTCGGATTTCGTTGATGAGAAATTGAGTATCGGTGTGATTAGTTGACGGCGTCGGCGGTTGTATGGTAGTTGGTTGTGTGGAGACGGCAGCGACCTCTTGAGTTTGTTCTAGGATTTTGTCGGCGAGTAGTGGTCTTCGTGCTGAAAGTTTCGCTGACGGTCAGGACAGAGCGGACGTGTGCTGGTAAGAGTTTGGTCCACATCATACGCAGCGTTGAGTCCGAGACCTTGTCTCTAGCGAGGTTTCGCATACGTCGAAGTAGCTGTGTAGGCTTCTGATCTCCGAGTTCCATCTCAGCGAGGAGTTTTTGGAACTGACGGCTGTCAGATTCCTCGTAGACCGAGATGAGACGTTCTTTAATCGCTTGGTACTGTTGTTCCTTCGGGACGTTAAATAGGATGTCGGATATCTGTTCGATGTCGGGTTTCTCAAGCTGTACGAGGACCATCTGGGTGAGTTGAGCCTGGCTCCTCTTTAACTCCTCTGTCGCAGCTTCGAAGCTAAGATACCACAGCCGTGGGTTTACGCGCCAGAATGGTGGTATTCGCATTGACAGCGCAATACTCGAGACTTCTGGGGCTGTCGTGCTTGCGAAAGCCTGTGGCAGGGCTTTGTTCTTGCCCAGGGGAGTTGCTGGTCTCCTACTGGGCGCGTCCCCCGGGTGGCGGATAGGGGGAAACCACTCGCTCTCGCGGGCGAGTGGACCGGACTTTGTCCGGCGCGGACCAAAACAGTAGGCATGGGCGTGCCTTTAGTCCTTTGTTAAGGACACGGCCTAGGGGAGCACACCCCGACAGAAAAGCACAACAAACAACATGATGGATTGCATAAAAACAACATTACCCCAGGCCGGTAAAGCCCGTAAGGGACACTCCGGACGTGCTACGGCACGAAAGCCCGTCGATTCTGGGGGGGGGGGGGGGGCGAAACAATTCATTGTGTTGCGGGTGAGGGGCCCGAGAAGGGCGTAGTTGGTGTAGAGGTGCCTGTGATGGGCGGAGAAGGTGTGTTGTTGCCCGTTGAGGGCGGAGGTAGTTTGGTGCCTGTGAAGGGCGGAGAAGATGTTGCGGTTCCTGCGAAGGGCGGAGAGGAAGTGATGGATCGCGCGGAAGGTGAAGTTGTGGTGTCTGAGGCAGAAGTTCGGGCTTCAGTTCGACAAAAGAAAGTGGAGGTTTTTAAGGAGCCGCGTGTTGTGTTAGAGCGGCTAGACCTGCCAGAGTGTGGCTCCGTTATAAGTGGGAGGTCTACTCCGGTGTCCCGGTCGTCTAGAGGTCGTTTCTGGGTGGCCACTGGATCGGATGCGGAGAGCGTTGTTTCCATGAGCTCAAACAAGTCGGACGTTACGTCGCAGCTCAGGAAAGATCGCAAGCGACCCCGGACCAGAAAGAGCAATTCTGGCTCTTCAGATGCTGATGAGGAGTGTGAGAAGCCAAAGGCCAAAGTAACCTCGGCCAAACGCTTACTAACCAAGCGGGAGAAGCGCCAGCGACGGGCAGAAGGAGAAGTGGAGAGCATAGTAGAAGCTGTCCAGTCCAGAGCGAGCTCCCGACTATCGGACGTGTCAATGGAGGTGCAGCAAGTGGAGGGTCCTCTGATGAAAGACCTACAAGACCAGGTCAATGATAGCCTAGCTATCATCAACAAGGTTGCCAGCAAATCCGGTAACCTCAAAGGAACATTCGTCAGGGCCCTAAAGGAGGCGACCGGTGCCATAAACACTGCCGTCGCAGGCTTGGTAACCAAAACAGCCACAGAGGAGGTAAGACAGTTGCAGGCAGCCAATACTCGTTTACGATCGGAGCTGGCCGAGCTGCGCACTGAAATGGCGCAAATAAGAGAAGACCTCGTGCGCTCTAAAGTGGTACAGCAGCGGATCCCTCCTAAACAAACTGACAGTGTGTCCGAGGAGGTGATCCAGAAGGTGATGCAGCAAGTCGGCACAATGGTCACCACTAGATTGGAGGCTATACAGGATCGGCTTCTACCGGCCAAACCAGTAGCGCGTCCTCCGTTGGCTGCTGACAGAAAACGCCTAGCGGCTGTGGAAGCAGGGTCTGTTACCACTTTGATGGCCCCTGCAAATCCACCGAATGCGAAGGAGTCGCAAAAGAAGTCGCAGCAGGACAAGAAGTCGAAGCAGGCGAAGAAGTCGTCAAAGTCGAAAAAGGAAACGGCGGCTCAAAAACCGTCCGCTCCTCCGAAACCAAGGCCACTTCCGCCAGCGCCAACTGACACATCCGAAGGCTGGAACGTTGTGGCTCGCAGGGGGGCGAAGAAGAAGCCAGCTCAGCAACAGCAAGGTAGGGTTCAGCATAAACCTGGACCCAAAAGAGTAAAGACGCCTAAGTTGCGGAACCCGCGCTCAGCGGTCATAACTTTAAAATTACAGCCGGCTGCTGAAGCGAAGGGGATGACCTACAGCGACGTCCTCACGCAGGTAAAGCAGGGTGTCAAACTGGAGGAGCTGGGGATCTCTGATGTCCGGTTTCGTGTCGCTTCGACTGACGCCAGGATGTTGGAGTTGCCTGGTGCTAAAAGCGGCGCGAAAGCTGACGAGTTAGCCGAGCGCATACGTGGTGTACTCAATGCCGATGACGTAAAGGTAACGAGGCCCACAAAATGCACTAAGCTAATTATAAGCGGGCTGGACGATTCGGTCACGCAGGAGGAGTTGGCACAGGCCGTGTGTCGAGCTGGAGCTTGCGCTGTGGACGCGATAAAGGTTGGGGATATCCGGCGGGACCGCGCTGGTCTTGGGGTGGCCTGGGTCCGGTGTCCTGTTGTGTCTGCGCGCAAAGTTAGCGGCGGAAGGCTGCTTGTTGGCTTTGTGTCGGCACGGGTAAGGCTTCTGATGCCAAGAGTGCGACGTTGCTATCGCTGTCACGAAGTTGGTCACGTGGCGGCGAAGTGCAACGGAGAGGACAGGAGCGGACATTGCTTCCGGTGTGGCCAACCCGGGCACAAATACACTCAGTGCTCGGCAGAGCCGCACTGTCCAGTTTGTGCAGCAGCCCAGAAACCAGCTGGGCATCTGGCAGGAGGTGCTGCTTGTGCGAGGTCCAGCGCCAGCAATAAAAGCGCAGTGCCAAGAGGGCAGCGGTGGTTCTGGCAGATGGTCGGCCGAATTCCAAAGAAACGGAGGAGGTGGTGCAGCCTATGGAACAACAATAATGGCGATACAGGTTCTACAGGCCACTGTGCCCGGGCCCAAGACTTATTGGTCCAAAGCCTGGCGCAGTGGTCGATACAGGTGGCAGTTGTTTCGGAGCCTTACAGTATACCATCGAGGGACAACTGGGTCGCTGACAACACCGGGGTGGTGACTATTGCCACCCAGGTAGCCGCGGGCTCTTCGCCCTTCTCGCGAGTTGAGAAGGGGATGGGATGCGTCGCGGCGACTGTCGGTGACCTCGTTGTGGTAGGCGTCTACTTTTCCCCCAATCGAACTTTATACGAGTTCGAGGATTTTTTGATCCAATTGGGGGAGATGATAGACCGTCATCGTCCGGCTAGCGTGTTGGTCGCAGGAGACTTGAACGCCAAGTCGGACATGTGGGGCTCCGCAACGACGAGTGCGCGTGGTGCGGAACTCTCTGAGTGGGTGGTTGCTTCCGGATTGTCTGTCCTCAACAGGGGGACGGCCAATACGTGCGTGTGACGGCTGGGGGGGGTCCATCGTGGACGTCACGTTCGCGACCCCGGCCTTAGCGCGTAACGTTAGGGGCTGGCGAGTGCTGGAAGACGTGGAGACCTTGTCGGATCATCTATACATCAGGTATGAGGTCTCCACACATCCGGCGGTGCCGTTAGCCCCTGGTCCAAACTCTCGCGAGGGCGGACCGCGGTGGCAACTATGGCGCCTCGACAAGGAGTTGTTGAAGGAGGCTGCGATAGTGCAATCCTGGCTGCCCCAGGGAACGGTGTCCGTAGAAGACGCCGCGAACTGGGCGCAGGGGGCTATGACGCGTATCTGTGACGCGTCTATGCCCCGCTCCAGAGGCCGCCCTCCGTGGCGGCATGTGTACTGGTGGTCGGGCGAGATCGTTCAATTGCGATCATCATGCATTGAGGCGAGACGCCAGTACACACACTATCGCAGGCGGCGGGAACACCGGACTCAGGAGGAGGAAGACCGGTTGTACCGCGCCTACGTCGAGGCGCGTGTGGCGCTGCAGGAGGCGATCGGTCGTGCGAAAGGCGAGTCGCACGACCGGATGCTCGCGGGAATCGACGCGGACCCTTATGGGACCCCGTACCGCATGGTGCGGGGTAAACTCCGGTCATGGGCTCCACCTGTGACTCAATCACTCCAACCGGACGTTCTCCGTGGAGTGCTGACGTCGTTGTTCCCGCAGCGGGCCGGCTTTTCTGCACCTGCCATGGCCCGCTCTGCAGCGCCCGAGGAGGAGGAGGAAGAGAGTGTCGCACCACCCGTGGAGGAGGAGGAGCTCGAAGAGGCGGTCCGCCGATCTCGCGGCAGCCAGCGGCGACCAGGGTCAGAGGACTCTTCACTGCCTGTCTGGCTCAAGCCATAATTCTACAGCGGTGGAAGACACGCAGGTTGGTCCTCATACGCAAGGAGGGGCGCCCGGCGGATTCTACGTCCGCCTACAGGCCAATCGTGCTCTTGAGCGAGATCGCCAAGCTCTTCAAGCGCGTAGTAGCGAGGAGGCTACTACGCCACCTGGAGGAGTCAGGTCCGGACCTCTCGGACCTGCAGTATGGCTTTCGCCGTGGTCGTTCGACGGTGGACGCCATACTGTAGGTGTAGTCCCACGCGCAGGAAGCAGTGGCTCAAGGCGACGGAGTGCTGGCGGTGTCTATTGACATCGCCAACGCTTTTAACTCCCTGCCCTGGCCCTGCATCGAGGAGGCACTGTTATTTCATCGTGTGCCTCCATACCTGCGCCGCGTCATCGGGGCTTACCTGTCCGGGAGGTCTGTGGCCTTTCCTGCTCCAGGTGGAAGGTGGGAGGAGATGGAGGTTTCGTGCGGTGTTCCACAGGGTTCGGTTCTGGGTCCGCTCCTGTGGAACATCGGCTACGACTGGGTGCTGCGGGGCAGCACCCTCCGAGGAGTGAGCGTCGTCTGCTACGCCGACGATACCCTCGTGTTGGCGCAGCAGAGGACGTTCAGGGAGGCGGCGGTTCTCGCCACGGCCGGAGCGACCGGGGTGATTGGGAGAATCCGGCGTCTCGGGTTGGAGGTCGCCCTCGACAAGTCCGAGGCATTATACTTCCATGCTCCGCGGAAGGGCCCACTAGCTGGGGCCCACATCGTGGTAGGCGGCGTCACCATCAGCGTCGCGCGGAGCATGAAGTACCTCAGACTCGTCCTGGATGGACGGTGGAGTTTCCGGGGCCACTTTTCGGCACCTCGCACCTCGGATTAACCTCATTGGTTACGATATTGCCTCTGCGCAATGCGCTCTGCTGGAGTTTTCGGGGCCACTTCTCCATCTTGGCTCCGAAACTTCTGAGGACAGCGGCGGCTCTGGCGCGCCTTTTGCCCAACGTCAGTGGGCCGTGCGTGTCGAGCCGTCGGCTGTACACCGGAGTAGTCAGGTCGATGGCGCTCTACGGTGCCCCCGTCTGGGCGGACGCCCTGGATCGGCACAACGTCACCCTGCTGCGGCGAGCGCAGAGGGTGATGGCCATCCGGGTGATTCGGGGGTACCGGACCATCTCCGGTGAGGCGGCGTGCGTGCTGGCTGGAGTCCTGCCGTGGGATCTGGACGCTAAGGCTCTTGCGTCGGTCTATTGCCGGCGCAGGGAAGGTCTGGCTGAGGGGCTCGCGGCAGAGCCAGCACTGCAGGAGGAGGAGCGCGGAAAGGCGCTTGAGGTGTGGGAGTCCCGGCTGGCAACACCAACTGCCGGCCGGTTGACGATCGAGGCGGTTCTTCCGGTGTTCCGCCAGTGGTTAGCGCGGCGTCACGGCGTCCTAACCTTCCGCTCCACGCAGGTGCTCTCGGGACATGGTTGTTTCGGGAAGTACCTGTGTCGGATTGCTGGGAGGGAGCCCGACGCTCGCTGCCACCACTGTGAGAACTGCCTCGAGGAGACGGCCCAGCACACGCTGGAAGTGTGCCCAGCCTGGGCGTCTCAACGCCGCGCTCTGCGCGGCGTCATCGGGGACGACCTCTCGCTGCCCACCGTGTTGAAAGCCATGGTGGGTAGTGAGGCGTCGTGGGACTCGGTCGGAGCCTTCTGCGATGCAGTCATGCTCGCGAAGGAGGCGGCGGAGCGGGCGAGGGAGGAATCTTCCGAACTCGCCATCCGTCGCAAACGACCGGGTCGCCGGAGGGCGGCACACGATCGTCGCCTTCCGCCCTAACATCGGCCAGAGGGCGGTCAGAGTGGGGCTTTCTGACCGCCTACTCACCTGGCCCGAGTAGGCGCGCGCGGTAGTTCCGCGCGCTACTCCGAGCAGGCCGTCGGGGGTGCACCACACCCACCCCTCGACTCCAACGGCGAGCGTTGCAGGCACCCGCCGCCCAGGTCCAAGGACGATTGGACCAGTGCCCGAGACCTGGGCTAGTGGCGGGAGAGGAGCACCGTCAGGTTTTAGTGGGTAAACGGTTTAGGTAGGGCTTTGTTCTTGTCTTCCATGGCGTCGTCGAGCAGGCATTCGCGTCAGGCAGGGACTCGTCGTCGAGCAGGGATCCGTCGAGCAGGGGTTCGTCGAGCAGGGATCCGTTGAGCAGAAATTCGACGAGCAGAGATTCGACGTGCAGGGTTCGTTCCGGCAGAATAACCAGCAGAAATTTTCTGTAGGTAGCCGGGCAGGGATTCCTCTTCTTTGGTATTAGTATTCTTCTTTCTTCAGTGCTCTTGTTCGGGGTCACCACTTTAGAGGAGAGTCAGGCTTTTGAATGAAACTACTTATTGAGTGGTCGAAGGAAGGAATAATTTTATTCAAAAAATGTACCGGTATATATACAAAATTAATCAAATCAATTAGCCAATTAAAAAACAGTATAAAAAAACAATAGAAAAAACAATAAGAATAAATAGGATAGAAAATATCGTGTCGACTGTTTCGCGCATGGTGACGTCACGCGCCGAGCTGCGCGCGCATCTGAGCCGCCGACGCTGCCGCCGCGATGCAATAGGTATAAATATCGCGTCCGCACGATGCGTCGGCCTTTTTGTTCGAGCGCCGCTTGGAGAGAGGACGTCTGCACCGAAGATCGCCGCGTCGACTCGCCATGTGACGTGGAGGTGTTTGAAGATATGAAGATCAAAACAAAAACAGTCCTTTTCGGGACTAATCTCAGTTCAATGGGACAGACGTTGCTTCTGCGGCATGCACATCCTGTTTCTCGGACGTCTTAACAAAGTGCTGTTGCACGACCAAAGATTCGATAAGCGCAGCACAGGAGCGCAGCGCAGAAGCGCACCACAGCAGCGCACCACAGGACTGCGGCACAGCAGCGCACCACAAGAGTGCCGAACAGCAGCGCACCACAAGAGTGCCGAACAGCAGCGCACCACACAACGCGACACGAATGCGACATGCGTTTTTAACTCTTTAACATGTCTAATCAATAATAAATATTTTAAAATTAATTTACAATGCTTAATTAACAAATAAAAATAACAACATCTCTTAATATAAATAATCAATAACCACAGATACTAACAATATATAGCGGAAGTTATAAAATCAAGGTGGATGTACATAAATAAATCATAGAATTTCTTACACTAGTTTTACCCGAGACCCTATATAAAAAAACCTACCACGAAAGATGTATTTTTTATCAAATCGATAGTTAACAGATTTAAAGGGTGACAATGATACCTTTGATATTTCAAATTTGATAATTAAGTCTTATTAGACTGAATCAAATATTTAATTCCGAAGGCGTATTAACATTAATAAAATAATTAATTAAGTAATAGAAATTAGCACGTAAAAGTGATTTTACATTTATTTATTTTTTAAATTTATTTATTACCTTCTCTAGTGTTACCCGAGACCCTATATAAAAAAAACCTACCACGAAAGATGTATTTTTTTATCAAATCGATAGTTAACAGATTTAAGAGTGACAATGATACCTTTGAAATACGACTGAAGCAAATATTTTATTCTGAAGGCGTATTATAATTAATAAAATAATTAATTAATTAAAAACATTTAGCACGAAAACGTGTTTTTACATTTTTTTTTAATTTATTTATTACCCTATAATGTTACCCTAGATCCTATTTAAAAAAAACCTACCACGAAAGAATAACCGATTCAATTTAGTCTATTTGTAATATTAAAAAGGTTTATATGATCGATTTTGGCAAGCGTCATTTCTCTTTCTAAACATAAGAATTTCAAAATTGTGATGAGAAAGATTGGTTAATATAATACTTTCAAAGTAATAGATTGTACTAATAGGTCGGTCTCACGGGGCTAAAACTGAATGCGGCTGTGTTAATCCAATGTCTTCCAGAAAATCGCCACCATTTTTGAATCTGATGTCAATGTTTGTAGTATTTAAATTAAACCCATTTATTTCTTATGTTAGAACTCGTTATGTCTTTATATCATTTATAACATGTGTCATCCCTACGTCCCGATGTTGTAGCGAAAGAAAATAAATTCAAATATTCGTTTAGTTAACGGTGAAGAAAAAAGGAATAATAATTCAATAAATTATTGAAATATCATTGCTATTTTTTTTTTACTTTTACGAGGCAATAACGTTTTACAATCAAAAAACGGGTAAGCTTAGAAAAAATAACATGAAAATAAATCGTAAATGTGAGATTGGTATAAAATTACATCAGGCGTTCGTACATGCCCCCGGACGTTGGAAGCTCGCCTTCCAACAAAATTAATTAAACAAGGGACATATTTTACTAAAGGATCTTCTTACGACGCCGCTTGAAGTCTTAATGTCAGACACACGGTTGATGCCATCAGCTCCGGGGTGAACAGCTACTATTCGGCCCATCTTCCATTTCAACGGCGGAAGATTATCATCTTTGATGACAACCAAGCTATTAGGATTCAAGGTTGATTTACTTGAGCGCCATTTAATACGCTGCTCAGTTCACTTATATACTCCTTGGACCACCTGGTCCAAAAATGTTGACGGAGCTGCTGCACCTTTGGTATCTGCTTAAATAATTGGTAGGGCTGTCTTGATAATCTGGAGCTAGCAGTGCTGTTAAAGGCTTCCCGATCAGAAAGTGGCCTGGTGCTAGCGGCATCAGATCATTTGAATCACTTGAAAGAGGAGTAAGCGGTCGAGAATTAAGTACAGCTTCTATCTGCGTTAGGACAGTGATCAGTTCCTCATAAACTAAATTACAATTTCCCAATACTCTGTTTAAGTGAAATTTAATAGACTTAACGCCCGCTTCCCACAGACCCCCAAAATGAGGAGAGTAAGGTGGACAAAAGTGAAAACTCATACTTTCATTGGCCAAACTTTAGGATAATGAATTGCAGTTAGCTTTTAAAAATTTACAAATATCATTATAAGCACCTACAAACGATGTTCCGTTGTCGGAATAAATATCTGTTGGCTTTCCTGTACGCGATATGAATCTACGCAAAGTACGCAAAGCAGACATAAAACTGTTACTAGTTAAGTCACCTACTAGTTCTATATGAATTGCCTTAGTTTTAAAACAAACAAAAATTGCGATGTAAACTTTAACAATTTTGCAACCTCGCCCTTGACGACTTGCTGATGAAATCGGACCAGCATAGTCTATCCCTACACATTCAAAAGGGTGACCGCCTGGAACTAAACGTTGGGAACCTTCCAAGTCTCCCATAAGAGGAGTGATTATCTTAGCTCGTATACGAGTACATTGCAACCACCGAGAGGCCAATAAGTTTCTCTTATAGATGCTAGAAGCAATTGTGGACCCGCATGCAATAATCTAATATGCTCCGACCTAAACACAAGTTTTGTAAAAATGTGAGTGGACTGTAAAATAATAGGATGTTTTTTCTCATATGAAAATGTGGAGGCATTTTCCAAACGACCCCCAACACGCATTATATTATATTCATCCATAAAAACGTTAAACTTGCTTAATTTATTATTTAACGGTATTGGTTTATTATGAAGTAGTAACTTATACTCACGAAATGATTCTACTTGAGCAAGTCTAATTATTAAATTTAATGCACTTTACAATTCTGACGCACTTAAATAAGTGGTTTTTAAAGATTTACCCTTGCATACATTTATGAATCTAAGGACTATCCTACAACACGCTTTAATCGGAGAAGATTAGAGAAACGATTAAAATCGATTAAGGTGTCCTGTTTAAACATGGTGTGAAAAGAAACTTCGGATCGTACTTCAGGAAGATTCTCAATATTTGTTATATTTTCAGGCCAATAAGATTCATCTTTCTGAAGATAGCTAGGTCCACACCACCATTGTTTTAAATTTGGTAAGTCAGTGACATCAACACCACGTGATAGGTAATCAGCTGGATTCTCCCCAGAAGGAACGTGTCTCCATGAACAGCTTGCAGTTTTTTCTAGAATTTCAGCTGTACGATTGCGAACAAATGGCTGAAGTTTTATAGGTAACTTTTGAAGCCAACCTAGCACGATTGTCGAGTCAGTCCAAAATGTAGCGTGTTTTATACTATACTATATTCTTTATTGCATTTGAAAACAATATACAGAAAAAAATATACAGAAATAGATGGTTTACAACGGATGGTGGACTTATCTCTAGAAGAGATCTCTTCCAGTCAACCTGTGTAGGTGGATGAGTGCAAACAAAAAGCGGGATACAATGCAAAAAAAAACAACAATATATGAAAAGAGAACAAAAAACAAAAAGGACAAATATATAAAAAAAAATATATATTACTATCAATAATCACATATAAAATTAATAGATACATACATACACACTTACATAATTACTTTATATACAACTACACATAAATAAACTGTACATTAAGATATATAAAAAAGTATATATATTATACATATATAAATAGATATATTTAATAAATATAAGATGAAATACGGTTGTTTAACTCATAATCATTATCAGGTATCACTGACTACTAATTACACCTGCAAGTAGATACTTTTTAACTTGTGATTTGAAGGAAGCTATGGAGGGACTTTTCTGAATAGTTTTAGGAAGTTCGTTCCAGAGGCTTGCGGCATACACGGAGAAGGATTTCTGGAAGAATTGGGTGTTGCTCTTCGGTATGTCAAGTGTAGGAATTACACATGACCGCCTTGAGCGTGTGGGAGGAGGTAGCACATTGAAGCGGAAAGGCAGATAGAGGGGAAAATTGTGGTAATTAAGGATTTTGAAGAGGTAAGAAAGGATGTGCATATCACGGCGAAGACGAATAGGGAGCCAATTAAGTTGAGCGCGAAACTGAGAAACATGATCATACTTACGCAAACCGTAAATAAAGCGTATCGCGAGATTTTGAAGTCGCTCTAATTTGTTAAATTGCTCCTCTGTCACATCCAAATAGCAGACGTCGGCGTAGTCGTTTGGTTTTATGAGGGAGAAAATATTGGAGACGCCTAAGAGAGTGAAGAGAGAAATGCATGCGCTTGCTGATGTCATTTAAATGAGGTACCCAAGACATATTATTATCAATTATGAGACCCAGATTCCTAACTTTATCGCAATACGGGATAGACACTCCCGAGTATAGGATTGATGGCACAGAACCCCGATCGACTTTATGTATAAGCCGCTTGCTGCCGATGATAATGGCCTGTGATTTGTTTGGGTTTACTAATAGACCGAAAGAATCGGCCCAAGTTTTAATCGCAGCTAGGTCGTCATTTAAGCCTGCGATAACTTTGGGTAACTCATTCAAATGACAATGTTGGTACAATTGCAAATCATCTGCATACAGATGGAAGGGAGAAGAAATGATTCTTGAAATATTATTAATAAAGACTGAGAACAAAAGTGGTGAAAGAACGCCGCCTTGAGGGAAGCCAGCTGTGAGTTCGAGCCACGACGATGTAGTATCGTTTGCTTTTACACATTGCTGGCGACCGAATAGGTATGAACGAAACCAGCTTATAGCTGCTGGAGAAATATTAACTGCTCGAAGAGTACCAAGAAGTATATCAAAATCAACAGAGCTGAAAGCGCTGCTAAAATCCAGTAGTACCATAACGGTGAGCTTAGTGTTGTCCATAGCACACCGAATGTCCTCGGAAATATTTAGCAACGCCCCAACTGTGCTGTGGGAAGGACGGAAACCAGATTGGAAAGGACACAGTAGATTGTTAAACGAGAGATAGGAATAAAGTTGGTCATTGACCACAGATTCGAGGACCTTAGATAGGACTGGAAGGATTGAAATAGGCCGATAATTATTGACATTGGATGGATTGGAGGATTTGGGAAGTGGAATGACGTAAGCATTCTTCCACTGTGAAGGAAAGTCATTACTAGACAGTGAGAAATTAAGTCAAGGCCAAATTGGCCTCGAAGAAGCTGGGTGTAATCGGCCGAGCTAGACAGTACTTCACGTCCAAACACCGATTGTCCCTGTATAGGGCCCAGGTGTGGCCTTATATGGAGTACTGTTCTCATCTCTGGGCCGGTGCCCCCAGTATCAGCTTGAACCATTTGATCGCATACAACGCAGAGCCATTCGAATCATTGGGGACCCAGTAATCTGTGAAGGGCTTGACACTTTGGCATTGCGTAGAGACGTTTCTTCACTGTGCGTTCTCTATCGCATTTACAACGGGGAGTGTTCTGGAGAACTGTTTGACTTGATACCTGCCGCCGAATTCTCCAACCGCACAGTACGTTCCAAACTTAAATACCATCCACACCATCTGGATACTTGGCATTCGAGTACTGTGCGGTTTCGTAGGACTTTCCTTCCACACGCCACTCAACTGTGGAATGGCCTACCGGCGGCAGTGTTTCCAGGTCGATACGACATGAATACCTTCAAAAGGCGCGTTTACCTCCATCTCAAAGGCCGGCAACGTCCCTGTAGCTCCTCTGGTGTTACACGGGGCCGTGGGCAGCGGTGTTCACTTAACACCAGGTGACCCGAACGCTCGTTTGCCTTGTCCTTTCCATAAAAAAAAAAAAAAAAAATATGTGGGTGACCACTATTGCAATGCTTTCCAAAACAGGAAGAATCATCTCAAGGCTGAGATTGTCATTACCAAAGGATTTTGTGGAAATGGAGTGAATATACTTCTTGACATCATCCTCTGATATAGCTTTAAAGGAAAACGGAGCGGAGTCTGGTAGATCAATACGAGACAAAAACGCTAGTGTTTCTGATTTTATTAAAGGATGTATTATTAATGGTGGTGTTACAAAAAAGGAATTGAGAACATGAGGATCCACTGAGACTTGATGAGTTTCAGTGGTTTTGCCTACGCCTAGTGACTCCAAGAATCTCCACACTTGTGATTGGCAGAGATTCTGAATAGTATTATGAATAAAGCGACGCTTAGCATCCCTACACATTCTGTTGCAGATGTTTCGCAATTTTTTATATATTATCAGATTTTCTGGACTTGGAGATTTTTTGTACTTTACTTTGGCTTTGTCGCGTTTAGCCATAGTGTTTCTGATAATTTGTGTCAACCAGGGAGCAGGCGCATGCTTCATACGAACCGGACTAATAGGTGCATGAATATTATAAATATTAATTAGCTGTGACGTTAATGATTCTACCATAGTGTCAATATTAGTTGACGACATTATGGCTGACCAGTTAATATTCCTCACTTCCTCTTTTAGACGTTCAAGATCCATATGCTTAAAATTGCGCTGAAGCACTAGTCTTAGGAGGCACTAGTCTTAGGAGGGCGTAAGTTATAGGATAGAAAGATAAGATCATGGAAGGAAAAAGGAGCGGCCATTTGCCCATGAGAAATGACATGATTGGGGTTAGAAACGGAAGTAATGTCAATTAGAGAAGGTTTACAGTTGGGAAAATAATGGGTGGGAGAAGACATAGGTAAAAGGTGTAAATTATATGACTCAAATAGATCTTTCAATAACTGTGCTCTGCCGTCATTTTTCAAAAGACAGGTGTTCAAATCACCCATGCAGATCACATGGTCATATTGAGGGCGAAGGCGAAGAATACCATCAAGATTACTAAAGTAGTTTATTTTATCATTTGGAGAATAAAGGACGCCAAGTAAAATTTTTTTATAGTGTAAGTCTAGTTCTAAAAAGAGGTATTCAAGAGATCCAGTAGGTTTTGAAGGAGAGGAAGAAACGACACTGGCAGGAATGTTGTTGCGAAGATATATACCAACGCCAGCACCACCCCGCTCAGTACGATCATTGCGGAAAAACTGATATCCTGGAAGAGAATAGCCGGAAGATGGAAGGGATGGCTTCAGCCAGGTCTCAGATATAGGTATGCAGTCGACTACGCCGGAGCTAAAGGAAGTGAGAAGATCAGGATGGTGAGCAGGAACACTCTGCGCGTTAATTAGAAGATTTGTTAAAAAATTTTGGCAGTTTATCAAAAAGTGATTCTGAAACAGAGGTTTCATCACTATCTGCGCTGTCGTAAATACTAGAAGAACAAGAGAAGTAATCATCATCAATAAACATACTGATAGAAATATAAAAATATATATAACAAAGTACGAAATAATTAAAAATATATGTACACAAAATAATATTTAAAAAATATAATATAAAATATAAGGTAAATAAAACTATAAAATTAATATAAGTGTAAGACAAGTATAAATATAAAATTAATATAATTATAATATTTGTAAAAAAAAAAAATAAAAAAAATTAAAATAAAAAATGTTATAAAATTTTGCTACTAAAATTCCACGTGCACAAGTTGAATAATGAACAATTTACACTACAATTAAAAAAATAATATAAATTATATTAAACAAAACTATGGATAACACAAAACGGAACGTAATACAGAACAAAAACAAATGCACTATGACACAATAATTGACAATACGTAACATAATCTGTAAATATCAACGACACATGTCAAACGTGTTAAAGTAAACAATCATTATTGTGACACTTGACAGTAACTAAGCATAAATTAAAACAAAAAACCTTAAGAACTTACATTAAAATTATCGTTAGAAAAAAAAATAACATAAGAATATGTATATGTAAGATGTGAAAGATAAAAATGATATTATAATATATCCCACTTCTGATGTAGAATATCTAAAGAGATGGTATAGCTCAGTTATGATATAAGTAACACATAACGAATACGTATGTAGATTGATAAACGTCAGGAATGGTTCTTGGGCGTAGGCAACGGGCCAGGAGCGTATTATAACATTACACACTACACGATATTAATTACGACACGTAATAGAGACTACGGGGCACCGAACCCCTCGCGACTATAGGGAGAGGAACTCTAAAGCAGTGCCTGGGGCTTGTGACCCAAGTGCAGGCTTAAGGGTACCCTTTATAATCGATAAACACTCACCTCCACTGCCCGAGTTCCTCTCACCACCGAACTTACACTTAATCACGTTATATTATAAGCACACAGGGACAGGGCGTCCCGCCTAGTAACTAGCACTACCGCGGCTCAACGTCAACTATCCAACAGCCAGTCCAAAGACTGCTTTATACCGTTTCTTATTAACAAGTTTCTGCTTTACGTATTAGTCATACCGACCAGCTGACACCTGACAAGTTGAGTCATAGACGGGATTATAGAATAACAGAGAGGCGCTACGCCTTGCGCCGACACGGCCATGCTGACGTACGTTCGTCCTCGAGCGTCTTCCGAGCATCAAGGTACAAGATATAGGATCCCGTTCGACTATCCTGACACTCAGAATTCTATAACTTGTGTTTTTAGGTTATAACGTTAAGTTAGAATTATTCGTATGACCGGCAAATCCTTACACAATTTTTAATTACATTTATCTATCACACACAGATCGCAATTACTAAGCACCTCTTATCAGTTTTAGAACCGGAGACTGAACGAGCTAGACCGCTTTAGCTGTGTCATTGGACCGGATTCCCTTCAATGACTCTTCTAGACCGGAGATCCCTTTAGCCGAGTCATTGGACCGGATTCCCTACAATGACTTTTTCCTACATTTTTTTTTTTTTTTTTTTGTTTTTGTCTTTTATTACGTTATTTACTCGCTTTAACCGACTTTACTCTTATCATAATTACCCGCCGACACGGTCAGCCACTAACCACTACATAATTTGAAGTAATCTCGAGCTAAGATCCCAACGATACTAAAACAAATGTCGCATCAAGCATTAACACTGTAAAAGAACTATTGTACGCAACAAAGAACTCGAGAGTACATCAAATCTTGTTGAACTTCTAACTTTAACAAATTATAAAACTGTTAATTACTAAATAGTGGCAGTAAATTCATAAAAATGAAGGTATCAATGATTCTTACGTTTAAACCTTTTATTACTTTTTTCTTTACCTAATTCTATTTCACTTTTTATTACACTTACGGCACTTATATCATTGCATATCTATTTATTTCAACAATTATCACTGCATTACATTTATTTCAACACTACCCTTTTTTTTACTATTACAATTTTATAAAACCAAAGTAGATAAAACTTCCTACTTTCTTACAATCGTACTATCTTACACTTATTGGCATCTACTTTTTCAACATACCGCTCCGCAACTACCTATTTCAACAACTATCGCCACGTTAGACTTATTTCAATGTTACCCTCTTTATTACATTCCTATAAAATAAAAGAACATAAATCTTTCTACTATACCGATTTCTACACTATGTTGCCGCTTAAATAATCAATTTCTACTGGTAAGCCGTTAACTTTCTTTATCTACCTTCTAGAGCACAAATTCTTTCAAAAGTGTGCACGTTGCACATTTAATATTAAACAAAAAATAGAACGAGCTCACCCGATGATGATTTTACTTCCCGCAGTATTGGCATCGGTCGAGCGCCAAACGTGATGTGAATCATCACTTCAGCTTCTTTAAACCTTCTACTGATTACAACACTTAGCACTCCGCGATATTTTGAACATTACACGATATATTACGCAACTTTTAGGCCCTTCGATCCCACTTCTGATGTAAGATGTAAAAGAGATAAAAATGATATTATAATATATCCCACTTCTGATGTAGAATATCTAAAGAGATGGTATAGCTCAGTTATGATATAAGTAACACAACGAATACGTATGTAGATTGATAAACGTCAGGAATGGTTCTTGGGCGTAGGCAACGGGCCAGGAGCGTATTATAACATTACACACTACACGATATTAATTACGATACGTAATAGAGACTACGGGGCACCGAACCCCTCGCGACTATAGGGAGAGGAACTCTAAAGCAGTGCCTGGGGCTTGTGACCCAAGTGCAGGCTTAAGGGTACCCTTTATAATCGATAAACACTCACCTCCACTGCCCGAGTTCCTCTCACCACCGAACTTACACTTAATCACGTTATATTATAAGCACACAGGGACAGGGCGTCCCGCCTAGTAACTAGCACTACCGCGACTCAACGTCAACTATCCAACAGCCAGTCCAAAGACTGCTTTATACCGTTTCTTATTAACAAGTTTCTGCTTTACGTATTAGTCATACCGACCAGCTGACACCTGACAAGTTGAGTCATAGACGGGATTATAGAATAACAGAGAGGCGCTACGCCTTGCGCCGACATATATACCCACAATTGTGAAACTGAAAATACAAAACGAGAAAGTTAATTAAATTATAAGCCGACCGAGTTAAATAGGTGTAAACAAAGATCACCTGTCAGTGGGTTTCATAGTAGAACTTTGTTCAATCAGCTGTTTTAGTTCAGTTTGTGAGGAAATCTTCATTTTAGTTTTATTTGGCAGTAGTACGACAATAACACCATCCGCTGACCAACATTTCTTTATGCCGAAATGTTTACGGGCTGCAATAAAAACATCTTGGCGACACTTTGTTAAAAATTCAGTGATAGTAATTTTTGTTCCTTTCAAAGATGTTTTTGCCCTCCATATGCTGGAACGAAGCTGCATGCTAGAAAATCTGATAAGGATGGGCCGGGCAGAGTTCTTTTTATTACCCAGCCTGTGGCAAGACTAGATAGAAGAACTTTTCTTCTGGAATGTGTTTCCAGACGGTCCAATCCAAGTGCCACAAGTTCCACCTGTGATTTTAACAAGCCAAGTGTTTTCCATACGAAGGTCTTGAATTTTTGGAATTCCGTGAATAATGCCTTCACTGTGGGAGCGGAGACAGCCGAACTGGATTGGGATACATTTTTTTCGAACTCACCCATTCGAGACCAAAACATAGAAGACAGTTCGTCCATACTTTTTAGAAGTTTTTCGACCGGTGTATCCATTGCTTGATTAGTGCAGAAAATATGTGTGTGTTTTTTCAACTTAGGCACGGGTAATTAGTAATTAAGCATTTTTTTTTTTTTTTTTTTTTTAGCTTCATGCTGTATCCCTTGCGGGGTAGTCAGAGAGAACGGATTGCCAAACGCTACGGTCCCTGCATACTTCTTTCGCCTCGTCCACAGTCATCAACCTCTTCATACACGCCCTCCGGGGGGTCCTCATGCTTTTTACGTGACCTTCCTCCAGTATCATCGATACTGTGTTGTACGAAGGTCAACCGAGGTCTCCCCCTGCCTCTCTTACCACTCACCTTTGCTTCATAAATCTTTCTCACCATTCTTTCATCACTCATCCTCTCGACGTGCCCAAACCACCTGAGCACGCCCTTCTTCATTCTTACTATGACGTTCTCGCTAATACCTGCCATTCTGTGTATCTCTTCATTGCGGATTCGGTCAGCTAAGCTGACTCCGCACATCTTTCGAAGAGATCTCATCTCCACAGCATTCATCTTTCTTTCATTCTTCTTCTGCAATACCCACGTTTCGCTGCCGTATAGCAGCGTCGGTACCAGCACTGCATTGTGCACAGCTAAACGTGCGGCTATGCTCACGTTCCGCCGTCGCATCAACGCAGCGAGGGCACCGTTAACCCTGTTACCGGCAGCAATACGCCTTTCAACATCCATATCATATATTCCATCTCTGCTAAACATACTTCCCAAATATACCACCTCATTCACTTGTTCTAATTTCTTTCAGTTAACCATGATCTTACATTCCGTTCTTTCCTCGTCTCTTTCAAATACCAGAATCTTAGTTTTACTCATCAGGCTTATACCATTATTTTCACACCCATCTTTCAGGATGGTGACCAATGCCTGCAACTCGCATTCTGATGATGCAATAAGCACTGCATCATCTGCGTACAACAGGCAGTTTACCTTCAAGTCACCCACTTTCACTCCCATATCACTTTCTTTCACTCCTTGGAGACAACTATCCAAGTACAAATTGAACAGCCAAGCTGACATGGCACAACCCTGTTTGACACCCGATTGAATATCAAACCGAGGCGACATGCCAGCTCCTACTCGTACACAGGCTGAGTGATCTCGGTAAAGAGACTTTACAGCCTGCAACAAGGGTCCGTTCACATTGTACCGAGGCAGTATCTCCCATAACTTCTTTCGCACAACTCTGTCAAATGCCTTCTCCAAATCCACAAATGCACAGAAAACTTTTTGGTTTACAGCCAGAAATTTTTCTGTGATCATGCGGAGGGAGAAGATCTGGTCCATACACCCTCTTCCAGGTCTAAAGCCTCCTTGGGCCTCCCACAACAGCCTCTCAGATCTCTCTTGCAGTCTTCTCGCTAAAATTTTAGCATAAATTTTACTACCTAAGCTAATCAAACTGATAGCCCTATAGCTTGCACAGTCTATCTGTGAACCTTTGCCTTTATACAAAGGCACGATGACTGCGCCTCGCCAATCATCTGGGACCTCCCCTTTCTTCCAGCATAAATTGCACAGATGAAAGAACAGGTCCAAGACGCGCGGCCCACCATATTGGATCATCTCAGTAGTAACTCCATCTGCTCCCGCTGCCTTACCACATTTCAGACTTCTTATGGCACTCTCTACTTCTTTTATACTGATTTCGCCGTCTGCTACATCAAGATTCAGCATCTCGCTGTTACTTGAGACAGAGGCGTCATCACATTCATACATCTCCTTATAGAATTCCGCCCATCGTTGCAAAACGGGTGTTGGTTCATTTAATATTTCACCGTCCTTCGAAAGCACCCCTTTCATTCTGCAGATTGACGAAGAACCCCGAGAATCACTAACTTCTCTCCAGAAAAGCTTCGTGTTTTCTCGGAAGTTGTTCGTCAACCTTTCATCTCTTTCATTCTCCGACTTTTTACGCTTCGCCTTAATCAGTACTTTCGTTTGGTGCTTTTGCAACTTGTACTCTTTCTTCTTGATCTCTCTCATACTTTTATTCTTACCAGAGGCTTTATAATCCTGCCATGCTTTCTTCTTTCTTTCTACGGCATCTTTCACTTCGTCATCCCACCATTCATCACGATTTTTACTAAAGCCTCTTTTCACAGTACCTAGTATTCCTAAGATTCTGCCAGCATACTTCTACACTCTCATTTCCTATTTCGCAACTGTCTAGCTTCTTGGAAACCCTTTCTTTATATTCCTCTTTAATAGGTGGATCTTGAAGCTTCCAGCTTCTTATGCGGTTATTCGCCTCCAAGTTTGGACACCTCGTGCGGGCGCGCCAGCCTGTGAACAGACCCCTTATTCTAGTAACAACTAGATAATGGTCCGTTCCCAAGTCGGCACCCCTAAACACACGTGTGTCCATAACTTGGTTCCGAATACGCTGATCCACCAGGAATAAGTCAATCATACTTTTCTCTTCCATTCGCTCCCATGTGTACTGATGAATTTGTTTGTGGTCAAACATCGTGTTTGCCACAAACAAATTCTTCTCCTTGCAAAGTTCCAAAATAAGCTTACCAGCCTCATTCACTCTCTTATCACCGTACTTCCCTAATATAAGCTCGTAACCGATCCGCTCGGTTCCGACCCATCCATTCAAGTCACCGCACACTATTAATTTTTCATTCGCTCTTACGCTACCTAGAACTTCCCTGACACTCTCCCAGAACTCCTCTAGCTCGCCTGATAGAGCTGAGGATACTGGCGCGTAGGCCGCTAACAAGAATAATCTTGTTATCCCCAGCTTAAAGCGAACCCAAAGGAGCCTCGGGTTGATCGCCTTGTGGAATACAAGCACATACCATTGCACACACCAATCGAGAGGACAACAACACACCTACCCCCTGGCACCCGCTATCACTCTCTGGTACGCCAGCCCAGAGAGCTACGCGACCGCCCGGCAGATCGGTAGTGTTAATGCCCTTTCTCTTGGTCTCAGTCACACAGATCACATCCAGATCTCTATCATCCATCACATCTAGTAGTTCATTCATCTTCTGTTCCATCCCTTCTCTTACATTCCACGTAGCTATTTGTAGCTCCGTCCTCCACTTCCCGCCGTCTCGGACATGGCGTGTCGGGTGGCGGTCCCCAACGCCGCACTCGTCTTCTCCCCCCTCCCCACTTCTCACACCAACGGGGACGCGCTGGTGCGCGTCGCCTCGGGGGGACGCCCTAACATACTGTGCCCTGGTGTACGTGGCGGATGGAACTCTGCAGCCCTAACAAGTAGGGCTGGCGGGGATCGCTACGGGCATGCATTCCATCATGGACCCCAAGTGCATGGAAGCATATAATATTTTATATATATAAATTAATTCAGAGTTTTTTTAAAGACACGTCTGTCCTCTTTGAAGTCTACCCGCGAAAAAAAGTTTTATACGTATGCGAAGTGATGAAATAGCCTTTTCGTATAAACGTACACCTAACAAGGCACCGCAGAGTTCTAATCTGGGAATAGTAGTTGGTTTTAAAGGTGCGACCTTACTTTTAGCTAATAGTAAGTTTACTAAAGTTTCACCACGTTTGTTGACACTCTTAACATAAAGCCAAGCGCCATAAGCATGTTGTGATGCATCAGAAAAAATATGAAATTCTAATTCAGAATAATAGTTACAAACCAGTAAACGAGGAACCCGCAATTTACTTAATAAAGGGAGATTTTTAACTATATCAATCCAATCTCTTGAAATCTCCTTTGGCAATGGTTCGTCCCATGTAACTTTATGCAGCCATAATCTTTGCAATAAAATTTTTAATGAAATGACACATGGGGCAACTAATCCCATAGGGTCAAATATTTGCGCAATTATGAAGAGAACATTTCGTTTAGTAATCTCTTTTGATCCGATTGATGTACTAATATAAAAACAAATCTCGTCAGACTGTGTTAACCATCTTAGTCCTAAAGTTTTAGCATGCTCAATCGCACCAATATTTAAATTTACCGATGAACCAATTGCAGACGAAGTAATAAGTGAAGCATGATTCGATTTCCACTTACGTAAAAGCATACCAGCTGAAGCAAGCTCAGAAGCAACTTTTTCTTTTATATTTAAAGATTCCTGAATGAAATCAGCTCCAGTCAGTAGATCATCCACATAGAAATCATGAAGTATTATTTGCGATATTAAATCATGTTTGCACTCTAGCCCAATCTGCCTCAAGCGTCTAGTTGCAAGAAAACTAGAACTTGCACAACCATATGTAACCGTGTTAAGTTGATACATACTAACAGGGTCAGATGAATTGTTCCGCCAAATTATTTGCTGTAAATGTCGGTCGGAAGGATTAACTACTACTATTTGCCTGTACATCTTTTCGACGTCCGCAGCGAGAACAAATTTAAAAAATCTAAATCTGATAAGTATTGACAATAAGTCGTCCTGTACTGTAGGACCTACCATTTGAATCTCGTTTAATGACAGCCCTGATGTAGTTACACTACTAGCGTTGAATACGACCCTCAATTTGGTAGTACTGCTATCTTCACGCAATATACCATGATGAGGAATAAAGTATGGAGTTAAATTATAATTAGCTTCACACTTGTACATATGCCCAAGAGCTTCATACTCCGATAAAAAATCAACGTACATACGCTTAAAAGTAGGCTGACTCTTAAGTCTCCGTTCCAGAGATAAAAGACATCGTTTAGCTCGTTGTGATGAATGTCCTAACATACTAGGCTCTCCCTATTCCCACCATTCCCATCCTTCCTCCCTCCTTCTGTCCTATATTCCCAAGGCTGGCAACGCACCCATAACTTTAATGTTGTGGATGTCTATGGGCGAAGGTAACCACTTAACACCAGGTGGGCGTTCAGCTCGTTTGCCTCCTTTATACCATAAAAAAAAAAAAAAAAAAAACTAGGCGATTGTTTCAATGGGATTCTGACGCAAAAACTTCTTTCAAACGAGTGGTATTTTTAATGAAATGTTCTTCGCACATTTGTTCTTCTAAGGAATATGATGACTTAGGGCTAAAAGCGTGATATCATCTTATAAATGTCATCATTCTCATAAGTAGATAGAACAGAATCATCATGTACATTATTATCTACTATCTTAGTGTAATTACATACGATTGGAGACGATTTATAATATCCTCGATTAATGGGACCCGAGACCAACCATCCTAGCCTGGTTTCCCAAAGAATTGGTTGATTTGTCCCTAAGACAATTTTATCCGAACCTAGCAATTCCCAGAATATATTTGTACCGATAATCATATCTATGTCAGCTGCCCTATAAAATTGAGGATCTGCCATGTTAACATCGTTCGGTATATTTAAATGCGAAATATTAACTGAACGAGAAGGAATACTGTCGGTTATAGATGGCAACACATAACAAAGCAAATCTTTAGAATAATTTTCAGTTAAAGAATGTATTAAAACACGACACAGCTTTGTAGTGTTTACTTTAGTTTTATTTATTCCGAATATAGGTTTATGTACATTTACATATTTTAATTTCAATGAACTACACAAGCTTTCAGTAATGATAGACGACGAACTTGCACAATCTAATAAAACACGTATTATGCGTTCCTTTCCATTGGCATCAAATGTTTTAACGAGAGCAGTGGACAACAACACATCCTGCTCCAATTTCATAGATGAGTTCGCTGAATATGTTGCACTACCACTAGCACCTCGTTCAGCGTTTCTATGGCCTGGTCCAAGGGGACGCTCGCCGCTCTGGGTGCTATGGGTGTCGTCAGGGGTATGGCTGTGGTCTCGTTGTGCACCAACTATTGAGGGTGGTGCGCTGGGATGGTCAGAGGGGGAGCCGCTCCCGCTTCACCAGTGGCCGTCTTTTTCTTCTCCTTCCTCTTGGCCCTTTTCCCCTTTCCCGTCCCACTGCCTCTCTCGGTGGGCGGGTTTGCTAGGGCCATCAAGGACGTCGCTCCTGCTTCCACGGGGACTTCGTTCCTCTCTGGAGGTTCTGGAGGGGGGAGAGTGTCTGCTGGCGGGGGTTGGGGTTGGGGTTTCCTCTTTCTGGTCTCCTGGGTCAGTGCCAGGGTGCCAGCCTTTAGATTCCTCTTTTCCCTTTTGTATTGCGGACATGTGGCGTTGTTCGCTGTATGGGGGCCTCCGCAGTTCGCGCAGGTCGGAAGGGCTTCCTTTGGTAGTGGACAGTCGCGGGCGAAATGTTCTCCCGCGCATCTGAGGCATGCCACTGTCCTGTGGCACCCGTGAAAGGCCTGGCACCTGTGGCACTGTGCTGGCTTCTTCCTTCCCCTCCAGGCTTAGATGGTAATACCAGGCATGCATAGCAGCTCCGAGAGATTCTGTGTGCTGGCCAGTATCACGTAGAATATGCATCCAGGCCGGCCCATCCTGGCTTGGACCGGGTGCGCGTATTCTACTGTGAACCCTAGCCCTCCCAGGGCCTCTGTAATTTCTTCCGGGGTGGTGGTCACATTTAGCCCTCTTATGGCCATCTTGCAGTTTCTCTCCGTTGGAAGGGCGTATGAATACCAGGAGGAACGCACCTTTTTCTCCAGGTCGGTAAGGTATCGCTGGATCACTCGGTATTCATCTTCTGAGTCTGGGATGAAGCGCACCCCTTTCCCGTATGGTCTGGCATTAGGTGCATGTCCTAATTTGTCCTTCAGTTGCTGGAAGTGCGCTGCCCAATTAGGTAGGTTTTCGACTACCAGTGGTGGGTAGCGGACTCTGGGGGGAGCGGCCGGTATCGGTGCAGTCCCGATGTCCTGTCGATTGGGGCGGGGGGGTTGCGCGGCCTTCAGGGCGTCCGCAAAGGAGGCACCCCCTGCCGTTGTCCTCGGTGGTGGCTGTATTGGAGCGGCCGCTGGTTGCTCCACTGGGCGGCTGGCTGCGGTCGCTCTAGGCGGAGCGGTTGCCGGGCCAGTCTTGGCTTGGACTGTCGCTGTCGCGGCCTCCTGTTATGGCCTGGCGCGGAGGCGCGGGTCGCGGGGGGGGGAGGGGCCTGTCTTGGCTCCTTAGTGGCTGGGTGCACTGCCTCTTCGAGGTGGCATCTTCATCGTCCGAGGTTTCCACGGGCCTAGGCCTCCGGACGGGCGTCAAGTATGAAAAGAGCGGGCTCTCTTGATCCAGGTCCATTCCCTCCGTGTTCTCCCCCTCTAGTTCCATATACCGATCCCGCAAGAACATGGAAATATGCTCGAGCAGGGATTCGGACAGGGCACCCGCTGCTGCAACTCGGCCACTAGAATCATGTCCGAGTGCAGCTGCGATCTGGGTGTGAGCGTCTTGGCGGGTATGGTTGGGCGCGGAGGCGCCGATGGGGACCTTTCAAGCGCGGGCGTATTCCGGGCGGGACGAAGCCCCAGCACCCCGTTCCTCGACACCCCCCTCGGATGGACACTTACGATGGCCGAGCGAGGGGTACGGTTGCGGAGGGGAAGCGGTAGCTCCCGCCCTCCGGTCCCCGATACCCCCCTCTGATGGTATGCGCTGGCGCAGGGCGCCGGAGGGGTGCGGTTGCGAGGGGGAGGCGGCTGCCCCCTTACCACGTTCCCCGACACCCCCCTCGGATGGGACACTTGCGCGGGGTGAAGCGGGGGGGGCGGTTGCGAGGCGGAGGCCGAAACCCCCGTCCCCCGATCCCCGCCACGCGTCGCCCCGCCGTGCCCGCGCTAGGCAGTCCTACGGCATGCCGGGACGTACGGGGGGCGGAACAAGCCGCGGGTTACACGCGACGTCTTGAGAAAGACGTCGGCAAAACTCACCAAATATTTAGAAATAAATATTAAAGAGAAATGAAGTAAAATGGCACACTGTATGCTGGGTGGACTCGGACCTCGGAGATGTTTCCTCGGCGGGCAGGCAAGGCCAAGGCCGACGCGTCGTGCGGACGCGATATTTATACCTATTGCATCGCGGCGGCAGCGTCGGCGGCTCATCAAGATGCGCGCGCAGCTCGGCGCGTGACGTCAGCATGCGCGAAACAGTCGACATGATATTTTCTATCTTATTTATTCTTATTGTTTTTTCTATTGTTTTTTATACTGTTTTTAATTGGTTAATTGATTTAATTAATTTTGTATGTATACCGGTGCTTTTTTGAATAAAATTATTCCTTCCTTCGACCACTCAATAAGTAGTTTCATTAAGAAGCCTGACTCTCCTCTAAATATGTATGTACTTATGTATTATGAACTTATGCATGTATGTACTTATGCATGTATGTACTCATGTAAGTATATACTCATGTATGTATGTACTTATGTATGTATGTATGCACTTATTTATGTATGTACTTGGTACACTATGTACTTATGTATCTATGTATGTATCCCATGTTGTCACGAGCCAATTGTCATCCTACATTTTTGCCCTACCTTGAGACTAGCGGATATCGTGGTCGCTATGATTTTAAGTAGATTTAGCGGAGGAAATTTACTACTGAAACGTCACCATCCAGATCAAAAGAACGCAAGGTGGATTTGTATTTAGTTTGTTAGTTTGTCAATCCTACCTTCAACACGAATGAAAATTATTGACGTTTGAAAAACATTACTATCAATATGAAAATAAAATTTTGAAGGTACGTTACCACTCTGTTGTTGAAAAGACGTGTCGTTTACACAATCACCTGGTCCAAGTTCATCAGTTGTTTGTACCGGATCCGTACACGCCGGAACGTCTGGTTCTCGCTGCTTTGTGAATTCATTGCGTGTCGTCAATTTCGAGTATTTCGTACAAGTAGGAAAACACTGAAACAAACAACAAAAAGACAGAAAAAGGAGGCACTTATCCCACTTCTGATGTCGGAGATGACACAGAGCAAATATTAAAAATAATTAAGTAAAACCTCTGACCACCATTCGGTCATTGGTACTACTCTAAATAGTTATGATAAAAATAATAATTTTAACAAGGTAGGAATAAAATAAATTGAGATTTAAAATATCTTTATTAAAATAGATTTCTGAAAGCACTTTTAAATAGTTTGAATGAACATAAAGCTACCACCGGCTCAGAAGGCAGTTCTGGTGAGAATTGTAAATAATAATAATAATAAATTGAGAAGTGTAAATAATAATAATAATAAATTGAACAGTAAATATTACAGTAAAATTATTAGCAAATTAATTAAACAGTAAATATTACAGAATCGCAGTTTTAAATAAAACAACTTAAATAGATTTTACTTACATGTTTCCTTTAAGCGTATGGCCGTCAATTGTGTCTTTCGATTCAAATGACGCCCTTTATAAAGACATTCGTCCCGCCATGAGCGGGTGTCAATCACACAACTATTTTTCACATAGTTCATTTTAGTATTCACAATATTTTATTAACTTACAATTTAATTTCTAAATAAATCTAAATTCAAAACAACGTTAAAAATTACTTAATAAATTATTTTAACTATTCTAAACTACTCAAATAGTAATTACCAATAATAACAATGATTTTTGATGTTTTAATAAAAGAAGTGATAGATCGTCAATTGTCTCTTCAGACACAAATGACGCCTGTATAAAGAGACATTCGTTCCTTTATAAGCGGGTGTCAACCACACTACTTATTTTTCATAAGATGAATTGATCTTGTCTTTTAGTATTCACAATATTTTATTAATTCTTAATTTAATTTCTAAATAAATCTAAATTCAAAACAACGTTTAAAATTACTTCTAACTATTCTAAAATACTCAAATATTATTAATTACCAATAATGACATTGATATGTGTTACCACTTGCAATAATAAAACATTGCCAATACATAATTTACACAGTTACATATTTATACTGGAGCGCCCCGTGATAGTTCGTGATATGGCATATAAAACACGCAGCAATTAAACCTGAACCTATCATAGAAAACCACATCTAAATAGGTTTCACACAAAAAATACAAGCAAATGCTTACTGCAGCGCCCCCTGGTGAGGTGACACCATGACACACATACGAGAACACGCGCTAATTACGCCTGATCCTATGTTTGACAACTGCATCCAAATCGGACTTGCAGTTTTAACTTTGCATAATTAAATGCTTAATGCAGTACCCTCTGGTGAGTTCTTAACGTAAAACAACCTAAAAACTTACACCAAGTAAAGGTAAATCTAATACTAAAAAGTTTGCCCAATCGGACTAGTAGTTGTGGTTTTGCATTAAATATTACAAACAAATGTTTACTGCAGCGCCCCCTGGTGAGTTACCACGATAAAACATATCCAAGAACATGCACTAATTAAACTTGAGCTTATCATTGAAACTGCATCCAAATCGAATTCGTCATTTTAGCTTTGCACAAACAATATTTTACTGCAGCGCCCCCTGGTGACCTGTCACCGTAATATAAATTTAAAAACATCCTCTAAGCAAAGCGGAATCTAATACTGAAAACTCTTTCCAATCGTACTAGTCGTTTTTGTTTTACACAAAAAAGTAGAAGCAGCTACTTACTGCAGCGCCCCCTAGAGAGTTGACAAATACATGAAAATATGCACTAAGTAAACATACATGACACATATATGAAAATATGCACTAAGTAAGCTTGAATCTATCACTGAAAACTGCATTCAAATCGAACTCGTAGTTTTAGTTTTGCACAAACAAATGTACTTACTGCAGCGCCCCCTGGTGAGTGGGCGCTGCAGTAAGTACATATATGCGTTACGGTGACGTAACGCATATATGAAAAGAAGTACCAATTAAACCTGAACCTATCGTTGGAAGTTTCTTCTAAATCGGACTAGTAGTTTTTGCTCTGCATAAACAAATGTTTACTGCAGCGCCCCCTGGTGAATTTTCACCCTAACAAAAAAAAAATGAAATAGGCATCAAGCAAAGCCGAATCCAGTTCTGAAAACTCTATCGTCGTCGTCGTGAATTCTTCTCTCTCCTCCTGTGAAGGGGGAGAAGGGGGACGCTCCCAGGGCTTAGCCCTCTTAGCGTGGTCGAATATCCGTCACTTGCGAATACAAGTGAGCTCTATGTTCGGCCTAAGCCTGTGGTAGTAATCCCAGCAGGGATGGGAAAGGGGAATGACGCCAGAGGGATGAGCTATTGCTACCCGGGCGAGCCGGGTGAGACCCTTGATTCCTCGAGGGAGGCCCAGCTTAGGCGATCAGCGACCGCGGTAGCAGCTCAGGAATTTGGACAGGTGAGGAGTAGGAGGTCCCTGGGGAAGGGCTTCTTATCAGGTGGTCGAGAGTGCCACGGAAGGATGTTCTTGATGTGTGGAAAGTCCCATGTGGCAGCGCGGCTAAAAACCGTGGCTGCCAGGCGTGCAATGTGGGCTTCCAGGCTCTCGATACGCAAGTCGCGATGTAACGTGGCGTTACGTACGTATCGAGGAGCCTGAGCCACATATCTCACCGCCACATTCTGCATGGTCTGCAAAGTGTTCTTTTGGTGAGGGCTGGTTAAGGCGTACCATGCTGGAGAGGCGTAAGTCAGGTGGGGTCTCACATAGGTCTTGAACAGTGAGACTCTCGTCCTGAGAGGTAGCTTGGATTTGAAAATGGCCACTCTGGCAGCGTTTACGGCCTTCTTCACCTGTGGGAGCATCGAAAGCCTCTGGTCAATGATAGCGGAGGGGAATTGTATTCTTGACCCGTCCCCCCACGGGTAAAATACGATAGGTACAGGCTTAATTGGTGCGTCTTTTCATATATGTGTTACGATGACCACTTAACAGGGGGCGCTGCAGTAAGCATTTGTTTGTATTTTTTTATTTAAATTACTAATCCGATTGGATAGAGTTTTCAGAACTGGATTCGGCTTTGCTTGATGCATATTTTAAAATTCTTGTTTTTTTGTTATCCCTGTTAGTCTGTAACGAAACTGTGTGTCGGTTCGTGGCTCCTTTCAAGGGGCGTAATACCTATGAATTTTTCGAACCCCGGGCTAGTTACTATTTTGGATGCTTGCCTTATAATTATTATTTAAATATAACCGTTTGCTATATAAATATATATCTAATGTAAATCGTATCATAAATTAGCACATAAAGGAGATGGAAACTTGTGGGCCCAAAATGTAATGAGTTGAGAATTGATTTAAAAAATTAGTTTATTTTTTTCGTATGAAATACCAAAAATCTGCATAAATTCTCAATCTACAAGCGGAGAAATATGCAAATAACTATTTTTATGAAGTAATCGATTAACGATTAATTAAATAACGAATGATTGTTCGATTATTTAATTACAAAATAAAAACTTCACACCTAGCTTTTAACTTATAGTAACTACATTTAAACTACACTATATATGTTTCTCTTCAATTATAATAACTTTTAATAACGTGTATTAACATAATAGATAATAATATTAAATATTATTTTAAAACATCCTTTTCGATTATCGATTCCGTATCGATCAAAATCATTCAGTATAGTCTATTGCAACATGACATTGACACTTAACAATTACCATGCCGGTTACATTGTTATCTGAGTCTCACTTGTTTCGTGTTTTTCGATGCGTTTCGAGTGCTTTCGCGATCATTTCTTGTTTTTAACGACCACTGCTTTGTTTTTTACGGACTCCGAACCCGCCTACGTTTTACGACTCTTGCTTTCACATTGGACACCGACGATCGCCTGCACGTTTGACTTGGAATTGTTAATTTGGATCATTTCGGCGGCTTGTGGATTGGATATTACTGAAACGATGGATCGCTGTGTGAATTGTGGGATAGCAACTAGTAACTGCAATACATTACGTCGACGACCATTAAACGATGAAATAATTCTATCAGTTATTCGGCAATGGCTTGCACCTCAGTCTGTAAGTAAATATAAACTCTCCTAAGTAATTAGCTACTTCAACTTACTTAATGTATGTTAAATCTACCTTTACCGTTACAAGACACAAGCAGGTTATTTACATTTAAAGCAAAGTTTAGTATATAATTGTACTTTATAATGAGATATTATAAGAAATCATTAAGGTAACTGAATACTAAAATGTATGAAATATTTTATTCCATTTGTTAGGTAAGCAGTAGTGACCATGTTTGTCAAGCATGTTGGGATTTGGCTCAGAGCCCACAGGCTCTTAACCAGGGAAGACTACTAGTGCTTGCTTATATCTCTTATCTTATATTTTATTTCAATATTTATTGTTCTATAATTAAAATGCCAAAAACATAAAACTTCACAATTCCTAGCGAAATATGAAGCAATAATTTTATTTGGTATCTTAATTAATTACCATTATTAATGATGTATTTCTCTTGCAGATTCAAGCGACAAATCATATATGTCACAAATGTTAGATGGCTGCAGACAGAGCTTCTGTCCACATGACCTCAGGCCCGTCGACATCATTCACACAAGACACTCCTCAAATAGTAGAACCACAACAACAAGATCTTTCTGATGTGTCTCCAAATGCAGGAGTCAGCAGCAACCAACCAGTACCTTCTATTGTTTTGTCTGAGTACATGAGAGCTATTGAAACTGAAAGAAGGTGCTTCATTGAAGGATGCCAAGGAACAGAAAGATACAGAGTACCACTTACTACACGTAAAATGTTATTTAATGAATATAAATATTACATCCCTGAAAATAACTGTCTTTGTGGTCAACATTTGGTTATTGAAGCATGGGATTTTCTGGATAGTTTGAGATCCAATTATGTTCAGACATTTACTGAGAAACATATTTATGATATGATGTCTCTAAAAGAAGTTGAAAGTACTTCACTACTTCATTTTGAAAACATTGGTGAAATGGAGGACCATGTTGTTCACATATGGCTGTATTGTAGGTAGACGGACAGTAGGCTGCTGTGCTCATATAATGTCAATTACATGGTACCTTAGCTGGGCAAGGTACCACAATATTGTACCCCCTGCACAGTTCCTAGACGATATTTTAATTATTATTGAAGAGGAATAAAATATTCTATTAAAATAATTTGTTTTATTTTATGACTTTTATCACATAGTTCACGCCTCGTGTTCCTTTAGAATTCCATACATGTTACCTATGTCTGTATGTCTTTGAGTCTTTATTGCCTTATTATGACTTTTCAGATATTCTCTTCTAAATAAAATTGATATTTTTCACATACTTTTACGTGTAATCATCTGACTCTTAAAGATAATGCAATATAACCTCACTTTTGCTAAACCTCCAATAACTCTGCTATCTGATTGTCAATTTCTATAGAATTTTCAATGAAAAACTCTTAATTTTGAACCTTTTAATTAACACTATTTTCATGTCTTTACATTGAGGGCCCAGAATTGTATGCAACACTTTCGATCTCCTTTCCTTGCAAGAAATGCACAGTTAAGTAAAAGGTTTTCATTTTCGTAAAAAAAATACCTATTTACCAAGTGTTGCCAGTCTTAAGTGGAGACTGGGGATCTTGATAACCCACAGGTCCCTGGGCTACAGCTCAAAAAGCCTCTATGTAAAACCCTAGAAACCTTGGGCAAAGAGAACTGGCGAAGGTCTAGTACTTAATATTTTTTTATATAGCTCTTAATATTTTTTATATATATACTTTATTGCACTTTGTAAAACAAAAAAAAAACATATCAATACAAAATTAACAATATTGTTGGCAAAGGTGAACTTATCTCTGATAGAGATTTCTTCCAGTGAACCTATGGGTATGAAAGAAAGTAATAGTTTTGCGAGTTTAAAAGCGCAGAGATGTTAATATAAATACATAGACTTACAAAAACTTAAACGTATAATATTTATAAATAAATAAATAACACAAATACATTCAAATATATATATATTTTTTTTTTTTTTTTTTTTTAGCTTCACGCTGTATCCCTTGCGGGGTAGTCAGAGAGAACGGAGCGCCAAACGCTACGGTCCCTGCATACTTCTTTCGCCTCGTCCACAGTCATCAACCTCTTCATACACGCCCTCCGGGGGGTCCTCATGCTTTTTACGTGACCTTCCTCCAGTATCATCGATACTGTGTTTTCGAAGGTCAACCGAGGTCTCCCCCTGCCTCGCTTACCACTCACCTTTGCTTCATAAATCTTTCTTACCATTCTTTCATCACTCATCCTCTCGACGTGCCCAAACCACCTGAGCACGCCCTTCTTCATTCTTACTATGACGTTCTCGCTAATACCTGCCATTCTGTGTATCTCTTCATTGCGGATTCGGTCAGCTAAGCTGACTCCGCACATCTTTCGAAGAGATCTCATCTCCACAGCATTCATCTTTCTTTCATTCTTCTTCTGCAATACCCACGTTTCGCTGCCGTATAGCAGCGTCGGTACCAGCACTGCATTGTGCACAGCTAAACGTGCGGCTATGCTCACGTTCCGCCGTCGCATCAACGCAGCGAGGGCACCGTTAACCCTGTTACCGGCAGCAATACGCCTTTCAACATCCATATCATATCTTCCATCTCTGCTAAACATACTTCCCAAATATACCACCTCATTCACTTGTTCTAATTTCTTTCAGTTAACCATGATCTTACATTCCGTTCTTTCCTCGTCTCTTTCAAATACCAGAATCTTAGTTTTACTCGCATTCAGGCTTAGACCATTATTTTCACACCCATCTTTCAGGATGGTGACCAATGCCTGCAACTCGCATTCTGATGATGCAATAAGCACTGCATCATCTGCGTACAACAGGCAGTTTACCTTCAAGTCACCCACTTTCACTCCCATATCACTTTCTTTCACTCCTTGGAGACAACTATCCAAGTACAAATTGAACAGCCATGCTGACATGGCACAACCCTGTTTGACACCCGATTGAATATCAAACCGAGGCGACATGCCAGCTCCTACTCGTACACAGGCTGAGTGATCTCGGTAAAGAGACTTTACAGCCTGCAACAAGGGTCCGTTCACATTGTACCGAGGCAGTATCTCCCATAACTTCTTTCGCACAAGCCTGTCAAATGCCTTCTCCAAATCCACAAAAGCACAGAAAACTTTTTGGTTTACAGCCAAAAATTTCTCTGTGATCATGCGGAGGGAGAAGATCTGGTCCATACACCCTCTTCCAGGTCTAAAGCCTCCTTGGGCCTCCCACAACAGCCTCTCAGATCTCTCTTGCATTCTTCTCGCTAAAATTTTAGCATAAATTTTACTACCTAAGCTAATCAAACTGATAGCCCTATAGCTTGCACAGTCTATCTGTGAACCTTTGCCTTTGTACAAAGGCACGATGACTGCGCCTCGCCAATCATCTGGGACCTCCCCTTTCTTCCAGCATAAATTGCACAGATGAAAGAACAGGTCCAAGACGCGCGGCCCACCATGTTTGATCATCTCAGTAGTAACTCCATCTGCTCCCGCTGCCTTACCACATTTCAGACTTCTTATGGCACTCTCTACTTCTTTTATACTGATTTCGCCGTCTGCTACATCAAGATTCAGCATCTCGCTGTTACTTGAGACAGAGGCGTCATCACATTCATACATCTCCTTATAGAATTCCGCCCATCGTTGCAAAACGGGTGTTGGTTCAGTTATAATGTCACCGTCCTTCGAAAGCACCCCTTTCATTCTGCTGGTTGACGAAGAACCCCGAGAATCACTAACTTCTCTCCAGAAAAGCTTCGTGTTTTCTCGGAAGTTGTTCGTCAACCTTTCATCTCTTTCATTCTCCGACTTTTCACGCTTCGCCTTAATCAGTGCTTTCGTTTGGTGCTTTTGCAACTTATACTCTTTCTTTTTGATCTCTCTCATACTTTTATTCTTACCAGAGGCTTTATAATCCTGCCATGCTTTCTTCTTTCTTTCTACGGCATCTTTCACTTCATCATCCCACCATTCATCACGCTTTTTACTAAAGCCTCTTTTGACAGTACCACACACCTCTGTTGCTGCTTCAGTCATACTATTCCTAAGATTCTGCCAGCATACTTCTACACTCTCATTTCCTATTTCGCAACTGTTTAGCTTCTTGGAAACCCTTTCTTTATATTCCTCTTTAATAGGTGGATCTTGAAGCTTCCAGCTTCTTATGCGGTTATTCGCCTCCAAGTTTGGACACCTCGTGCGGGCGCGCCAGCCTGTGAACAGACCCCTTATTCTAGTAACAACTAGATAATGGTCCGTTCCCAAGTCGGCACCCCTAAACACACGTGTGTCCATAACTTGGTTCCGAATACGCTGATCCACCAGGAATAAGTCAATCATACTTTTCTCTTCCATTCGCTCCCATGTGTACTGATGAATTTGTTTGTTCAACAAATTCTTCTCCTTACAAAGTTCCAAAATAAGCTTACCAGCCTCGTTTACTCTCCTATCACCGTACTTCCCTAATATAAGCTCGTAACCGATCCGCTCGGTTCCGACCCATCCATTCAAGTCACCACACACTATTAGTTTTTCATTCGCTCTTACGCTACCTAGAACTTCCCTGACACTCTCCCAGAACTCCTCTAGCTCGCCTGATAGAGCTGAGGATACTGGCGCATAGGCCGCTAACAAGAATAATCTTGTTATCCCCAGCTTAAAGCGAACCCAAAGAAGCCTCGGGTTGATCATCTTGTATTCCACCATTGCACACACCAATCGAGAGGACAGCAACACACCTACCCCCTGACACCCGCGATCACTCTCTGGTACGCCGGCCCAGAGAGCCACGCGATTGCCCGGCAGATCGGTAGTGTTATTGCCCTTTCTTTTGGTCTCAGTCACACAGATCGCATCCAGATCTCTATCATCCATCACATCTAGTAGTTCATTCATCTTCTGTTCCATCCCTCCTCTTACATTCCACGTAGCTATTTGTAGCTCCGTCCTCCACTTCCCGCCGTTTCGGACATGGCGTGTCGGGTGGCGGTCCCCAACGCCGCACTCGTCTTCTCCCCCCCTCCCCACTTCTCACACCAACGGGGACGCGCTGGTGCGCGTCGCCTCGGGGGGACGCCCTATCATACTGCGCCCTGGTCTGCGTGGCGGATGGAACTCTGCAGCCCTAACAAGTAGGGCTGGCGGGGATCGCTGCGGGCAAGCATATCAAAATACATAATAAAAAATGATATATATAGTGAGGAACGTCCAAAGTACAAATTATAAAAACTGGTGCGTCACCTGTTCAGAGCTCATTTGTCGGACGTCTGTCAACGAGGCAACATCGCTCAAGTACTTTAAGTGTTAGCGTTTAAAAGGGTAATTGTAAAACAAATACTATGTAAGTGATTTCGTTATTATTGTTGTTATTTGTTGTTGACTCATGATTATTTTGTTCCATGTAAACTTTTATGTTTGTTTTTTAAGAATAAAACCGATTGTTACTTTGTTAATTGTTTTTTTAATAATTCTTCTACGTGTTTCCTAAATTCAGAAGTGGGATAAAGATCTCAATTAATTCAGTCGTTAAGGAACAAAATAATTATTCGTTTACCTACACTGTTTTATATCACTTTTTGAATCGTTGTTTTTCGTTGTTCTTAATTATGCATAAGGAAACGAATCGCAACTTATCTAAAAATAGAAGTAGGTCACGCCACGCAAGAGAGAGATTAATACTCAGTTTGCACAGATATCGTAATGTCCGAGACGAGTCGCGTGATAGGTCACGGAGGCGTTTTACTCGTGAATAGAATACACATAGGCGAAGTGATTCAGAGGATAGTGTGGATAGTGTAGTTCGTACCCGTTCTCGTAGATCAAGACGTAAGTCGGGAAGTTTATGTAGAACACCACCTCGACGTTCAACTGTATTACGGTTAGTGATAGTAGCTCATTGCAGGATACTCTGAACATTAATTTAGTTAGACTACACAATATAGAACAGTGTAACAATAGTGGTGTAGCGTCGACGCCTGAGAATATAGCAAAACCGGGTAGTAGCATAGTAAAATATGTAACTGCGGTTAATAATAATAACGTTGCGTCGTGTGTGAATAGTTTAGTTAGATGTGCCTCTGATTGGCGTGAACAATTCCGAGGGCTTGCCATCCACTCACGATCAAAACTCCGCGGTTCGCAGTTCCGATACCATGTCACCTTCTTCTATTATCGTTCTAGCGGAAGGCATTAAGTATCTAAGGCCAATTCAAACGCGTGTTTACTACGTGTCCACCTTTGACCCTTCCATATATAATATTGACCTATGGTGCTCAGAGGTGAACAGTGTCATGACTGCGAATGGCTGGGGCGATCTCGAGTGTCTTTCGCGTGTGGCATCGTGTTTAAAAGGCGATGCCAAAATATGGTTAAATGAATGGGTCACGAGTGACCTTACTTGGTAAAACTTTAAAAACGAATTTAAACCTCTTTGCCCTCGGAAGTTAAACTACGCCAACATTTCATTTGAGTGTATGAATACGACATCCGACAAATTCACAACATACGCTGAGTATGCGAGACGTATATCATTGCGTTTGCGAGTAGTTAAGGGTTTATCTGAAGAGCTTAGGACTTTTTTAGGCTCTTATAGTCTATGGGGTATTGAGAATACTCAAGTTAGAGCTGCAGCGGCAAACGCGAACTTAGCAGCTAGTGATTTAGTCTAGTTCCTATCAATTTGTACTAAACCAAGTTGACTTAAGACTAGTAACATTCATGTTAAATTTCAAAACGATCCGCGGTCTGTAATTTGATGTTACAATTGTGGTCATAGCGGACATGCCGGGCGTAACTGTAATAAAAACAGATACACTAACGGTAGTACTACCCCGAATGCGAGTACTTCTCCTACTGTTAGGTCCGCGGTGTCGTGTAGTTTCCGTAAACAGACGGGTCACGCGGCAGACAAATGTTTTGTAAAAAATAAGAGGTCAGAATGAAGGAACTAGCGAAAATATGAACTTGTGAAAGTTTGTGTCCAAGTTATACCGATGGATGTGCTTCTTGACAGTTGTGTTTATAACATATCGCTGATTTCTTCGTGTTTCTCTTTTTTGTGTCAACCTAGATATACTGTATACGTGTAAAAGACATTTGTGAACACGAATTTGTTGCACCTTCGTATTACCATTGCGTTAGGCAATATTTCATCAGGAGCATATTTAGTGGTTCATCAGTTTGTATGAGCACCTCAATGGTGATGGGGACTAATGTTCTGAACCGTTATGGGGTCATGGATGCACGCGCGAAAATACTTTCGGGGAAGAATTATGTCTACTGTGCCACACACCTATGCCGCATGCGCGCTCCTGTGTTGCGCTTATGTGCCGCACTCCTGTGCTGCATTCGCGCTCGTGTGGTGCGCGCTGCTGTGCTGCGCTCTTGTAGTGCGCTCCTGTGTCGCGCTGCTGTGCCGCGCTCCTGTGGCGCGCTACTGTGGCGCGCCTCTGACGTTTGTCGTCAATTGCGTTAGTCGCACCGGCGTTAGTCGCCACTGACGTTAGTCGTCAATTGCGTTAGTCGCATCGGCGTTAGTCACCTCTGACGTTAATCGTCAATTGCGTTAGTCGCACCGGCGTTAGTCGCCACTGACGTTAGTCGCCAATTCCGTTAGTCGCATCGGCGTTAGTCGCGACTGACGTTAGTCGTCAATTATGTTAGTCACATCGGCGTTAGTCACCTCTGACGTTAGTCATCAACTGCGTTAGTCGCACTGGCTTATTTGCCTAGTAATGATAATATACGGTGAGGATTTGAAATGGTCGGGACGCCGACGATTTTACATTCTCACTTTAGTTATTTAATACTGCTCGTTGTGTTTGTCTTGCTTTCATTGCTTTATGACCGAGTTTTAAACGTTTGAACTCTGAACTAATACCAACAATATCTTTCAGTTATCAACGATGATAATTTTCAAGTCCAAAAATTCAGCATGACAATAACCAGCTGTAGCATCGATGCCATTACTTGAAGGTGAGGGTCAGGAAGGTGGCCAAGCGAGTGAAACTCTTTTAGAAGAACCTTTGAGGAATATGGTCGAGGACGAACCATAGTCAGGAGAGGCCGAGTGAGGAACGTCCAAAGCTCAAATTATAAAAACTGGTGCGTCACCCGAGCTGGTGCGACGTCCAAGCTCATTTGTCGGACGTCTGTCAACGAGGCAACATCGCTCAAGTACTTTAAGTGTTAGTGTTTAAAAGGGTAATTGTAAAACAAATACTATGTAAGTGATTTCTTTGTTATTTGAGGTTGACTCATGATTATTTTGTCCCATGTTAACTTTTATGTTTGTTTTTTAAGAATAAAACCGATTGTGACTTTGTTAATTGTTTTTTTAATAATTCTTCTACGTGTTTCCTAAATATATATATATATATATATATATATATATATATATATATATATATATATATATATATATATATATATATATATATATATATATATATATATATCTATATATATATATATATATATATATTACCTTACCCTATATACATATATATATATATATATATAGGGTAAGGGAGGGGGGTAAGTTGCGTCCGTGGGAATTACCGATTGTCACCCCACACGTGCCCCCCGGGTGGTGCCAAATAAGCAACAGCAACGCCGAACATCAGGCGGCGGTAATTACCATGACACCCCTGTCTAACAGGGCGGCTACCACAAGCCGTGGGAGAGGAAATGTTCTCAGAAAGAGTGGACTCGTCAACCCGCAATGGCCAGCGTGGCGTTTTAATGGCCAAACCCCCCTCATGGAAGCACAACGAAAGAAACGGCCCTCAGTCCCCAGCGGTTCTGTTAGGTCCGATTACGGCAGCGATCGGGTAGCCAACAGAACAGAGGGTGCAAATAATCCCTGGGTACGGAACGGCTGCCTAAAGACGACTTATCTGGCTACATACAATGTAAGAACGATTATGACTGAGGAAAGGTATCGTGAACTGGAAACTGAGGTCCTAAATAAAATCAAATGGGATATTATAGGCTTAAGTGAAACACGACATCGAGGTGAACATCTACTAAAACTACGATCAGGGCAGCTACTCTACTGCAAAGGTTATGATGATAAGTCCCAGGGAGGTGTAGGTCTCTTAATTAATACGTCTATGGCTAAAAATCTCCGCAGTGTCGAAGCTATTTCACCACGTGTCATCTTTGCAACCTTTCAACTAAATTCGCGTTACAAACTTAAAGTTGTACAAGTTTACGCACCGACATCAGGTCATGACGACAATGAAGTAAATGAATTTTACGATGACATAAGGAAAGCGTTAGAAAAAAGTCCCTGCTATTTTACTATTGTGATTGGAGACTTCAACGCTAAAATCGGAAAAAAATTGGAACATGAAAGGTTTGTTGGCGAGTTTGGACTGGGTCAAAGAAATAGTCGCGGACAATTACTAGTAGATTTCCTGGAAGAACATAGACTTTACGCTCTTAACACATTCTTTCAAAAGAAAGATCAAAGACTTTGGACTTGGAGAAGCCCTGATGGCAGGACTACAAATCAAATAGATTATATTCTATGCGATAAAAAGTATGTGGTTACGGATGTTGGAGTTATCAACCAAGCAAATGCGGAAAGTGACCATAGAATAGTCCGAGCAAAACTGCGTATAAATTTAAAAACGGAACGCCGGAAACTGGTTAATACTTGTCAACCTGAACCTGATACTTTATACCTCCAAAAACAACAGGAGCACTACCAACAGAGGCTAAATGAAAAACTGACCACTTTTGATGAGAGCAGTAATGTAGATAATATTAACTCAGAAATTGTTAATGCAATCAAAGCAGTAGTAAAGGAAATTCAACCACCACCTAAGAAGATCTCAATACTATCTGAGGAAACTGTGAAATTATTGAGAGAACGAACGGATCAACTAAAACTAAAAGATCAGTCAAAATTATTGTTTCTCAATAAAAAGGTTAGAAAATCAATCAAAAGAGATATCAGACAAAGAAATTATCTTGCTGTGTTAAATACGATATCGCAACATAAAGGCCCAAAGGTTCTGCGAAGGACACTAAAGTCTGGTAACAAGGAAATAATTAAACTTCGTTCCTCCAATAACACCTTAATATCGGATAGAAAGGAGATAAGTACAGAAGTAGAACACTTTTATACGAAGCTCTATCACTCCCAGACCACAGAACCGAAATCAGATCCAAAAGACCCGAGAGCCCCACTTACTAGACACAGAACAGAAGATCTCCCTGAAATAAGTCTATACGAAATTAAGAATGCTCTCAAGTCAATGCAAACTGGAAAGTCACCTGGACCAGATAAGATACTGGTGGAATACCTCAAAAATGGCAGAACACCACTTTTGAAACGATTGCAGCTGCTATTCAACAAAGTTCTATTCGAAGGGAACACTCCAAAATCGTGGAAGGAGCAATTGTAATTCTGCTTTACAAGAAGGGTGACAAGGCACTTCTGGCTAACTACCGACCGATTTCTCTATTGAGCTGTATATATAAACTGTTTACTAAAGTGATCACATGGCGCCTCAGATCACGGCTGGATATGGAACAATCAGTAGAACAAGCCGGTTTTAGAAGCGGGTTCTCCACAGTGGACCACGTCCATACTATTAGACAGTTGATAGAAAAGTGCATAGAGTACAATCAGCCACTCGTGGCTGCATTCATCGACTACGAAAAAGCATTTGACACCGTAGAACATTGGGCTGTAATGCGCTCTCTACACAGAACCTTGATTGATTCAAGGTATGTGGATCTGATTGGAGAAATATATAAGAACGCCACACTTCGAGTTAAGCTTCACACGCTAACAAATCCTATACCTGTCGGAAGAGGTGTCTTTTTCTTTGTCTTTAAACTCCTCGACTGGTCAAATAGGGGTATAAACATAGACGGCGTACGACTTAACCACCTTCGCTTCGCAGACGACATAGTTGTTCTATCAGATAACATCCAAGACCTACAACAAATGGTACAAGAACTGTCTACAGCCTCCTTTAATATCGGTCTAAAAATAAACACCCGTAAGACAAAAATTATGTGCAAAGACGTTGATGTAGATCATATTATTGTGGATGGGTACAGGATTGAGAAAGTAGACGAATATGTATATCTTGGCCAATTAATCACTCTTGATAGGTCGGGCCAAACACGTGAGATACAACGCCGCATTCAACTGAGCTGGGCTGCATTTAGCAACATGTCGGACATATTTAAGAGTAAAATACCCTTGACACTAAAACGTCGTGCGTTTGATCAATGCGTACTGCCAGTCATGTCTTATGGCGCGGAAACGTGGTCCTTGACTCAACAACACATTGCTAAACTACAAGTCGCGCAAAGGAAAATGGAACGTGCTATGTTGGGTATCTCCATAATAGACCGCATACCAAATGTGGAAATCAGGAAGAGAACGAAGATAACTGACATTGCACAAACTATAGCACAGCGCAAGTGGCGATGGGCGGGACATGTGTGCCGAAGAGCTGATGGAAGGTGGAGCCGAAAAATTCTAGACTGGAGACCTAGGCCGGCAAATATATATATATATATATATATATATTATATATATAGATATATATATATAGATAGATATATAGATATATATATAGAGATAGAGATATATAGAGATATATATACTATAGATATATATATATATTATATAGAGATATATCTATCTATATATATATATACTATCTATATATCTATCTATCTCTATATATCTATATCTATATATATATATCTCTATCTATATATCTATATATATATATCTCTCTATAATATATATATATGTCGCCGCAATTATTATTTCAATCCAACTTATTTATTGTTTAAATATGTAACTGTGCAAATTATGTATTGGCAATGTTTTATTATTGCAAGTGGTAACACTGATATCAATGTCATTATTGGTAATTAATATTTGAGTATTTTAGAATAGTTAGAAGCAATTTTAAACGTTGTTTTGAATTTAGATTTATTTAGAAATTAAATTAAGAATTAATAAAATATTGTGAATACTAAAAGACAAGATCAATTCATGTTATAAAAAATAAGTAGTGTGGTTGACACCCGCTTGTAAAGGAACGAATGTCTCTTTATACAGGCGTCATTTGTGTCTGAAGAGACAATTGACGATCTATCACTTGTTTTATTTAAAACATCAAAACTCATTGTTATTATTGGTAATTACTATTTGAGTGCTTTAGAATAGTTAAAATAATTTATAAAGTAATTTTTAACGTTGTTTTGAATTTAGATTTATTTAGAAATTAAATTGTAAGTTAATAAAATATTGTGAATACTAAAATGAACTATGTGAAAAATAGTTGTATGATTGACACCTGCTCATGGCGGGACGAATGTCATATAAAGGGCGTCATTTGTATCGAAAGACACAATTGACGTCCTATCGCTAAAAGGAAACATGTAAGTAAAATCTATTTAAGTTGTTTTATTTAAAACTGCGATTCTGTAATATTTACTGTTTAATTAATTTGCTAATAATTTTATTGTAATATTTACTGTTCAATTTATTATTATTATTATTTACTGTTCAAATAATTTGCTAATAATTTTACTATAGCTTTGCTTATGCTTATCGTTATTGTAATTATTAATCATTTATTATTGAAGTGTGTTTTCATGTTTTCGTTTATTCTTATGCTTGTAAAAAAAACAATATTAATAAGTATGGCTTATTACTTTGTAAAAGACATTTACATTTGAAAAGAGCCACTGCTGAGTTTCTTGCCGGCTCTTCTCACCAGAACTGCCTTCCGAGCTTCCGGTGGTAGCTTTATGTTCATTCAAACTATTTAAAAGTGCTTTCAGAAATCTATTTTAATAAAGATATTTTAAATCTGAAATGACGAAATGGTGGTCAGAGGTTTTACTTAATTATTTTTAATATTTGCTCTGTGTCATCTCCGACATCAGAAGTGGGATAAGTGCCTCCTTTTTCTGTCTTTTTGTTGTTTGTTTCAGTGTTTTTCTACTTGTAAGGAATACTCGAAATTGACGACACGCAATAATAATAATATAATAATAATTTTTATTAAAGTAACCATGACTCAATTTGTTAGTATTACAAGACTTAATTTCTATGTTAGTAGCTTAAAATTAAAATTAAATTTATTGCCGCGCCATTCCACTAGAAATGGAGCAGCAATGATTCACGTATGTGCAGTCTAGCTTGTTCGAAATCATTCCGAGAATGCTGTTAGCACTACCCCACAGCCTACGCACCAGGGATCCACATCTTTTTCGCATTATGGTGTGGAAACAATCTACTCGCGCAGCAGCGAACATCCCTGATGCGCTGCAAAAGCGGGGTAATCCCATCAGCACTCTGAAAGCATTATTATATTGTACACAAAGAGCGTTGTATATTTTTTGCGAGTATTTGACCCACAGGCTGCATGTGTAAAAGGTTGTACAGTAAGCTCTGAATAAAGTACTTTTTACGCTAGCTGAACAACGCGCAAATCTGCGAGCCAACATATTCGCCCTCACAGCCAACGCTCTTCGTTCTCTCTCAATATCTGCATCGTCCCTGAGACCAGGCGTTAATATATGCCCAAGATACTTGAATTGGAACACTCTTTCAAGTGCAGTGCCATTCAATAAAAGAGACGGAATTTTGTCTGGTGTTTTGCCCCCAGCCTCAAAGACCATGAACACACTTTTCTTAACATTATAAATAAGTCCATGCTTCACCGCATAAGCTTCACAACGTGCCATTAACTTACGAAGTCCACAGATGGAGGCACTCAGCAGCACCATATCATCAGCGTAGCTAATGTTATTACAACAAACTCCTTCAATGTAACAGCCAACTCTGGTGCCGCTGAGCTCCTCGAGCAACTCATTAATGTATAAGTTGAAAAGTGTTGGCGAGCTCAAACCCCCCTGTCTCACCGCGCACTCCAACCCATACGGACGCGATAAGACGCCAGCCCATCGCACGTTGTTGACCTGGTTTCTATACCAATACTTCAATATATTGGTGAGTTCCGGTGGTACATTAACTTTACTGAGCTTGCTCCATAAGAGGTCGTATGAAACCAGGTCAAAAGCTTTTGACAGGTCTAGAAAACAGGCGTAAACTGGCGTCTTGCCCCTAGCGTAGTACATGACAGCATGCTTGACACCCAATACAGCACTTTCTGTAGACAGTCCGGGTCGAAAACCGAACTGATTGTCGTGAAGCTTAATGAACTTGTTTAATTGAGTGTTAAGCATGCTGTCAAATACCTTTGCGATAACCGTTGCCAGCGAGATTGGCCGATAGTTATTTTTGTCGGCTAGGTCACCTGTTTTATTTTTTACAATAGGCACCACTATAGTACGGATCATTTCAGTAGGCATAAAGCTATGGATTACACATTGGTTGTACAACAAAACCAGCACTCTCGGTAAATGTGGTCCAGCATTTTGTAAATGCTCGATACTGAGTCCATCGTGACCCGGAGATTTACCCCTTGTCATATGCTTAATGGTGTGGGCAATTTCTTTATAGCTAAATGAAAGCCCTATTTTATTGCCATGTTCAACATCAAGCATCGACTGAGAAGGTCCGAGCGGTGACTCGACAAAGAAGTGGTTCATAAAAAGATTAGCAATCTCATCAGGCTCACACACGTCGCTGACACTCACTGGAAGAGATGGTCGACAATTTAATTTATTTGTGTGCTTCCAGAAACCCCTGAAATCATGTTTAGAATGGTGTGAAGCCAGAATGTCCATTTTAATCTGGTCTTCGTGGTTTTGACACCATTTCAACCGGGACTTAAAAATCTTTCTAGCTTCACACATTTCCACATAAATTATCCCGGCATTTGGCTTACCGTACCACAACCATAACGAAAATTTTTGTCTAGCCTCCCGGTGCACCTCAGCTACGTGCATATTCCACTCTGTTACCTTCTTTTTTGTTACACGCCCACTAATTTGCCGACCCACCACAGAAGACTCCAGTAAAGCATGAACGATTTCACTATACAATTGACTTATAATGTTTTTATGTTCAGAATTATTACAAGTACAATCGCAACACTCAGAAAGCTCGCCTGGGAGATTTATTTGACTTAATCTATTGGTACATTCTTTTTCGAATTTCTCTATTTGTTTTTGACTCCTCTCCCCCCAGATAAATTTATTCGGTGATGTGTACGATACAATAGATTTTTTTGGTAATAACGTATTTATATTACATTCAATAACAAGCGGAAAATGGTCAGACCACATTACATCGTATAAAACATAAACATTACGCACGGACTCTAAAGCAGACTTGGTCACTATGCAATGATCAAGCCACCGCCTAGATCCGTGTGCTTCACTTAAATAAGTATAGGTATCGCATTTTAAACCAAGCTTTTTAGTATCTACACAGGTCCATTCTTGTTCTAGACAAAATTGTGAAAGTTCGTTGTAAAAACGTTCACAGGGGTGTGCGTTATAGTCCCCCAACATGTATACACTATTTTCCCCGTACGTGTCTATAATAGCACTCACCGAACTCAGTACATCCGTAAAATCCGTTAAGTTAACCATGACATCCGTAGGCATGTACACACTCATCACTATAAACGACTTTTCTTGCAACACAATTCTAATAGCACAGATACGCGGGTTATTGCACTCAATAACAGACACGTTTTGAAAAAACATCACGCCTCCAGAGCAGAGCTACCCCTCCGTATGGTCTTCCGCGGAGCACACCCGTAGACGTGTCCATCGCTGAGACGCCGGTGGCGCTGAAGTCATCACTTAGAGTATTAAGAAACGATAACTTCTCCGGTAACAACCATGTTTCTTGCAGTGCAATTATATCTGATGCTTTACATAACTCTTGTATGCATACAGCAGAACGTTTCACGCTCTTACAATTAAAAGTAATAAACTTATATATCATTAAGTTTTTATCCATTATTTGGGGGCAGTCTATTCAGCGCGACCTCTGTAGGAGGTGTTTCGGTTGATCGTTTATGCTTGAAGTGAACAAAACGACGGAAAATGATGCCCTGCGGCCAAAGATTTTCCATTTTCCAAAGCAACATTTCCAAAGCAACATTTTCTTTTAGTTTTATTTTGAATGTAATTAATAATGTCCGATTCTTTTGTATTTTTATGAACATTAGTAATTAGCAACGGTATTTTCTTTTCTGCCGCCCTAAATTTTTCCTCAGATTCTACTACAACATTTCCCATTTTACCAACTAGACGTTTTTTTGATTTGTATGACTTTTTTGTCACCACGGTCCATTCGTCATTCGTATTTTGAACTCTAACAGCACTAGCATATGATTGTTTTTGCGCTAACCCTGTTGATTGGTTTCTCGAGTTGTTATTCATTTGCGATGATTCATCCTTCCGGCGGTCATTGCGCTCCGCGTCGCAGTTACCGTTCGTGACGTAACGATCAGCTGTCCGTTGAGATAACGAGCTACTTTGAAACGTCCCGTTTGTCGACGCATCGAGATCTATGCATCGCGCAGCGTATTCTATTGGTCAGCTGATCGGCGATGACGATGATGATGTCAGCGCGAGTAGACCAATGGGGTGACCACGGCAGCGGTCTAGGAGGGATACGGACGACCTCTGTACTCATTACTTGAATTCTGTCCTTACCGTGTAAAGCACGAGAATAAACGGTCATTTCTTTAAACGCAATTTTTATTTTCAACTACTCCATTTTTGCCACCTCAAGAAATTAGAAATATACGCAACATTTCTTTGGTTCTTCGACGCCGGATCTACAACGCAGCTAGACCAGACGTTGACTTGGGAGACGCAAAGGCAAAAGGAGACACGAAAATCGGCATCGACTACAGTACTTTTGGTAAGGCGTGCCATCCAGAACATTCCAAAGCTTTCCATTTCACCTGTGTAATATACTGTGCTTTCTGCTTTTCAGTTTTTTGTGCTTGCCCGCTTACACGTCACCATATCAGCTTAAACTGTAAGTACTCGCATTCCTTACATACACTCACGAAATGGCTACATCGGAACCTAAGATAGAAGTAATGATGAGAGACCTAAAGAAAAAACGTGGATCTATTAAGTGTCGCTTAACGCATTTTAGAAAATATGTAAATTCATTCGAAGGTGTAGATTTATCATCAACGTGTGGAGTTAAAGTTACGCGTGGCAGGGTCGCAAAGTTTAATGAACGATTTTAACCATGTTCAGAGTCAAATCGAAGATATTAGCCCCGACACTGATATAGAAACGCAATTAGAATCGCGAGAAGCATTTGAACGGGAATATTACTTGGTTTTATCCCTTGCGGAATGTTTAACCACCTCTGATGAAAGGTCCGAGTCACCATCCACAGGTTTTAATGCAGTTAAATTACCAACCATATCTATCCCCTGTTTTGACGGTTCATATGAAAACTGGTTAGAATTTCGCGATACGTTCACGTCGTTAGTGCATAATTGTAAAACAATTACACAAATTCAAAAATTTCATTATTTAAAATCGTCGTTAAAGGGTAACGCCAAATCAGTTATAGATTCTTTAGAGTTTTCTGCAAATAACTATGAAGTTGCTTGGGAGTTGTTGATGAATCGTTTTGATAATACAAAATTATTAGTGCACAATCACGTAAAGTCCATATTTTCTATTCATTCTTTAAGTAAAGAATCACCGGCCCAGTTACGTAAACTCATTGATACAATTTTAAAAAATTTAAGATCATTAAAGCTGTTAGGAGAACCCACTGAGTACTGGGATACGTTAATTATCTACATCGTTGTCACTAAATTAGATCCTACCTCAGAACGCGAATGGGAACAGTATAAGTGCACGTTGCTCGAAAATTCGAAAACTTCTTTAAAATTAGACGATTTATTACATTTTCTCAAAAACCGAGCCGATATTTTAGAAACACTCATAGTTTCACATACTAAACCTAGCACACACAACACAAACGACACGAGAAAATACACACATAATCAGCTATCTACATCTAAAGTTCATTGTAACGTAGCATCTAATAAATTAATAAATAAATCTAATATGAAAAACACGCGTACGTATAAGGCCTGCTTAATGTGTAATTCATATCATCCGTTATACTCGTGTCAAAGGTTTCTCGATCTTAGTATTCAAAGTAGACTTAATTTTGTTAAAGAGAAACAGCTGTGCATTAATTGTATGCGTCCTGGACATACAGTCGATTATTGTATGTTCGGACCGTGTAGAAAATGTGACCACAAACATAATTCGTTGCTTTGTGATACTGATAATTTAAAACAAAACAACTCGCCTGCGTGTACGCACGCATCTTCCGAGCTATCGGCCGGCGTTAATAATACGATCTTAGATAATACGCATGCACACACACATTCATTCCAGGCACACTCCATTCACGCAAGTAATAACACATTTCAATCGCAACCAGTTTTGTTGTCAACAGCTATAGTAAAAATACGTAGCCAGTCGGGTGCATACCACGAAGCACGCGCGGTCCTCGACAGTGGCAGCGAACGTTCGTTCATTTCACAAACGCTTTGTAAAAAATTAAATTCGCGTATTATACAGTCCACTCAACAAATCCATGGTGTAGGAAATTCTATAACACAGTGTTCGCAATCCTGTAATATAGATTTAGCCTCATGCAACAGTGATTTCAAGGTACGCATTCAGTGTTTGATATTACCAAAAATAACATCCAAGTTACCTATAACGTCTTTAAATGTAACCGAGCTTTATATACCCGATAACATAGTTCTCGCAGATCCGACGTTCTACGATAGTCAGCCTATTGACGTGTTAGTAGGTGCGGACTTGTTTTGGGAACTGATAAAGGACGGCAAAATGCGCCTCAGAAGCGGTCCCTATATTCAAAATACGCATCTTGGTTGGATAATTTCGGGATCGGTTCATGCTATGCCACTAAAACGCAATAAACAAATTAATTGCAATTTCTCTCAATCGAGTGACATCTGCTCACTAGATCAATTATTACGCAAATTCTGGGAGATTGAGGAATTACCTAACAGTGTTTATAAAGAAGGCAACCAGGAGGAACGTGCTTGTGAGGAGCATTTTGTCCGGACTACAAAACGGGATTCGAATGGACGGTTCAGAGTACGTTTTCCTTTTAAACAAACGCCGAACATTCTAGGTGACACACGCGCGCAAGCAGAACGTCGGTTTTACGCCTTAGAAAAGAGATTGCAACGCAATCCTTACTATAAAAAACTATATAGTGATTTTATAAGCGAATATATTGAACTCGGTCATATGAGTCTAGTACATAGTTATAACACCCCACATTATTTTTTACCACACCATGGCGTGTTTCGAGAACATGCCGTTACTACCAAATTACGCGTTGTGTTCGATGCTAGTATGTGTTCCAGTTCAGGAGTGTCATTAAATGATTTGCAGATGATCGGTCCAGCCATACAAGGTGATCTAATTGCGATTTTACTTAGATTTCGTGAAAATCGGTATGTAGGTTGCGCCGACATCGAAAAGATGTACCGCCAAGTGCTTATCAATAATGACGAACGTGATATGCAGCTTATTCTGTGGCGGGACAGCCCGTCTGAGGAGTTGAAGGTGTACCGATTAAACACGGTAACGTACGGTACCGCGTCCGCTCCGTTTCTAAGTTGTAGATGCTTAAAAGAATTGGCTAATAATTGTGAGGTTCCGTATATTCGAGAAACTATTAACAATAATTTTTATGTCGACGATTTAATATGTGGTGCGAATAGTATATCAGAATTAAATAAGATTTGTGAAGGTACTAGTCAGGTTTTAAAGTCGGGATGTTTTATTTTACGAAAGTGGGTTTTTAACTTTGACCGCGCGAACCCTAATGACGCATATGACGTAACAAAACAACTTGCATTAGGAGACAATGTTCAGAACAAAACGTTAGGTATCGGGTGGAATAATAAGTCAGACGAATTAATATTTTACTCTCAAATAAAACACGATTCAAACGATATTATAACCAAACAAATCATTTTATCAAACGCGTCACAAATTTACGATCCTTTGGGTTTAATTAGTCCAGTTATTACTATCGCTAAAACTTTATTACAAAAATGTTGGCTATTAAAACTTGAATGGGACGAACCGGTTCGTGTGACGTCGCAAAGGTATGGAAACGATTCATCACTGGCCTCATGTCACTTAGTAGTGTGAGACTGCCGCGTTACGTAGTGTGCAATGATCCTGTATGTATAGAACTGCATATATTTACGGACGCTTCGCAAACTTCAATAAAATAGTTTTCTGGACAGATTCGACGATTGTGTTAGGGTGGTTAAGTATGCAGACGAATTTACTTAAGCCTTATGTCCAAAACCGTACCCCAGAAATTCACAGTTTAACGAAAGAACTGCCGTGGCGTCACGTTCCCGGTATACAAAACCCAGCTGATTTAGTCTCGCGCGGTGTCGATCTCGATACGCTTTGTACTTCACATCTATGGTGGGAGGGTCCAGATTTTTTACACGAAATTAATTTTGAATTACCAAAATTAATAAATATTCATTATTCAAACTATGATTTACCGGAATTAAAGTCAACAGTTATTTGTCAAGTCGCTAACCAGTCGATAGATAATGTTATGTTATTTCCTTTTCGTAGATTTTCTCAATACGTACGATTGAAACGTGCCGCGGCGTATGTGATGCGTTTTATACATAATGTACGCAATACAAACAATAGGCGAATCGGCTTATTAAGAGTAAATGAACTTAATGATTCAGAATTATTATTAGCCAGATTAAGTCAGCGAGAATCGTTTTCTGATTTGTACGAATCTTTATTTAAAAATAAATTTATAAAAATGAACTCTCAATTACAAAAATTAAATTTGTTTCTTGATAAAGATAAATTAATACGCGTGGGGGGACGTTTACAAAATTCGCTTGATTTTAATTACGGTAAACGTCATCCTATATTATTGCACTCTAAACATTATTTTACAGTTTTGTTATTCCGGCACGAGCATCGGCGGACCCTGCACGGCGCACCGCAGCTCCTGCTGTACACGGTGCGGGAGTCGTGGTGGCCTGTCGGTGGACGTGACCTAGCGAGGCAAACCGTTCACTCTTGCATGAGGTGTGCCCGGCTGCGCGCATGTCCTGTTAAGCCTATAATGGGTAATTTGCCTAAAGAACGACTGCAACCAGGCTTTCCTTTTTTACGATGTGGCGTCGACTACGCGGGACCCGTTTTCATTTTAAACCGTAAAGGCAGGGGAGCTAGATTGCAAAAATCTTATATCTGTTTATTTGTATGTTTTGTTTCGCGCGCTGTCCATCTTGAACTTGTGTCGGACCTGTCGTCAGATGCTTATATATTAGCACTTAAACGTTTCATTTCGCGTCGCGGTAAGCCTGTAGTAATATTTTCCGATAACGGGCGAAATTTTGTAGGGGCAATGAATGAATTCACACAATTTCTAAAATGTTGTTCCGATGACATTAAAAATTACGCTTCATCTCAAAATATAATTTTTAAAATGATTCCATCTTATGCTAGCCATTTTGGGGGCTTGTGGGAGGCCGGAGTAAAAAGCTGTAAATACCATCTGAGACGTGAGGTAGGTAATGCACATTTAACGTTCGAGGAGTTCACCACAGTATTAACCCAGGTTGAAGCTGTCCTGAACTCCCGGCCCTTGAGTCCTATGTCCACAGATCCGCACGACTTCCTCCCTCTCACTCCAGCGCATTTCTTTATTGGCCGCCCGCTAACTGCACCTGTAGCCGCTGATCTACACGACGTTCCGGCCAACCGACTCACCAGGTACCAGAGGGTGGAGCAAATACGCCAGCATTTCTGGGCTCGCTGGGCCAAGGAATACGTATCAGAGATGCAGACCAGGTGCAAATGGTACCGACACGAGGGTGATCTCAAGGAGAATACTTTGGTTGTTATAAAAGACGACAACCTACCGCCTTTGAAATGGAGCCTGGGCCGAATAATAAAGGTGTACCCAGGCAAGGATGGTATTTCCCGTGTTGCAGATGTCCGCAGAGCAGACGGGATCGTTAAACGGGCATTTTCGAAGATCTGTCCACTTCCTTCACACGACGAAGTATAAAGGGGTTGTAGCTGCCGGGAGTCATCGTGTCCTACTACAGTTGGAAGCTGGTGCTTCCAAGGCCGGGAGCATGTCGACGCATCGAGATCTATGCATCGCGCAGCGCATTCTATTGGTCAGCTGATCGGCGATGACGATGATGATGTCAGCGCGAGTAGACCAATGGGGTGACCACGGCAGCGGTCTAGGAGGGATACGGACGACCTCTGTACTCATTACTTGAATTCTGTCCTTACCGTGTAAAGCACGAGAATAAACGGTCATTTCTTTAAACGCAATTTTTATTTTCAACTACTCCATTTTTGCCACCTCAAGAAATTAGAAATATACGCAACACCGTTTCTACCCTCAACTTCTTTAATATTAATATTTCTATAATTTAAATGATATTCATTTAGGGATGACGGCTCGCTATTTATCTTTTCTACTTGTGGTGTAATCATAGTATCATCTAGATGAGACAATCCTATCGGCTCACTGTCTCGGTATGTTCCCCTCTTCATATTAACTTTTACAGCAGAGAACGGCGGCGATGGTAACTTTCCGTTAAGACATTCTCTTTTCAAATCCTGTAGTTGTTCAATAGTGGCATATGAACATTTTATATTTTTTATCTCTTCCTGCACAACAATCAGGTCCTTGAGAAGTTTGGATACATCGAGGTGATCAAAAGTTATGGGTGGTAACTTTTCTAGATCTCGGGCCACAAACACTGGTAGCACATCGGGGTCTGTGACTTTAAAAAGGTTTATGATGTCATTCAACAACCGGTTTTCTTTGCCTTTTCCTCTGCGTATAGTTTTACGTACATCAGATGGTAATGATTCTAATAGTAAATTATTTGATTTTTCAATTTGTTCACACGAGAAACTAGACGAACATATTCTCACTAAACTAAGTTCATCCGCAATTGATACTTTATTTTGAATATACGCCAACAATTCATCGATTACGATATTACACTTAGTGCACTTTAACGTATTCGTCATTTTCGAAAATGTAACCGCGCGACAACACGTCTAACGCGACTCGATGCGCACGCGACACTGTGAATGCAATGCATGCACAAAGCAGCGAGAACCAGACGTTCCGGCGTGTACAGCCGGTACAAACAACTGATGAACTTGGACCAGATGATTGTGTCAACGACACGTCTTTTCAACAACAGAGTGGTAACGTACCTTCAAAATTTTATTTTCATATTGATAGTAATGTTTTTCAAACGTCAATAATTTTCATTCGTGTTGAAGGTAGGATTGACAAACTAACAAACTAAATACAAATCCACCTTGCGTTCTTTTGATCTGGATGGTGACGTCTCAGTGGTAAGTTTCCTCCGCTGAATCTACTTAAAATCACAACCACGATATCCGCTAGTCTCAAGGCAGGGCAAAAATGTAGGATGACAATTGGCTCGTGACAACATGGGATACATACATAGATACATAAGTACATAGTGTACTAAGTACATACATAAATAAGTGCATACATACATAAGTACATACATACATACATAAGTACATACATACATACATAAGTACATACATGAGTATATACTTACATGAGTACATACATGCATAAGTACATTGCATAAGTACATACATACGTTTATGGGATATTACCTACGTCAAAATATTATTACGATTTTTCTACCCGAAAAACGTTATTAAATGGACAAACGATGGAATTCATTTTTGCAGGCGTTGTAATCTACAAAATACCAAACGTCTACCTCCCAAATATTTTAAATACGGTATTGATAATAAGAACATTCTTCACTGTAACTTTTGTAAAACACCAAGATACGTGTTTACGTAATTGCCTCGTAAAAGTAAAAAAAAATAGCAATGATATTACATTAATTTATTGAATTATTATTCCTTTTTCTCCACCGTTAATTAAATGAATACTTTAATTTATTTTCTTTCGCTACAACATCGGGACGTAGGGATAACACATGTTATAAATGATATAAAGATATCGTCGACGGAAAACGTATTTGCTGTAAGTAGAAAATATCAAAATTTGGTTTTATATATCATTTGAATTAGAAAAAAAAACTGCGTCGAATGATCTAGGTAGTTCTTTGCAGGGATTAAAAAAAAATTACTTACGCGTTCTCAATTTTGAAAAAATATTCATCCAATTTGTTGTAACTACTCAAAAATCCGGTGTTTTGCTATTTTTTTTAACTTACAGCAATTTTGACGACGTTAAGAATCCATTATGACTTACGCAGTCTGGCCTTATTACCTACCCAATACTTAGAGCTTATTTATGTCGATTTCATTTCAAAATCTTACATAAGTCTTTAAGATAATCCTTATTTAGTGTTATTTATCGTTTACAGTACTTCAATTCCCTTCAAAAGAATCAGAATCCTCTCTCGCCATACAAATTCAGTTCTTACTTACGACATTTTTACATTCCATAAATTGAAAACAAATTGCTGTAAGTAATGAAAAATCTACTTCTACTTATTTTAGAAACATGTAGATATTTTCAGTACATTAGTAATGTTAAAGTTTGTTCACGTACCAAAAATCATGTCTTTATTGCTTGTATTAACAGAGCTATGATTTTTTTTTCAAATTTAAAAAAGTTTTTCGGCTTTATTTCGAATTGTACTTTTTCTACTTACAGCAAATACGTTTTCTGTCGACGATATAACGAGTTCTAACGTAAGAAATAAATGGGTTTAGTTTAAATACTACAAACATTGACATCAGATTCAAAAATGGTGGCGATTTTCTGGAAGACATTGGATTAACACAGCTGCATTAAATTCAGTTTCTGCCCGGTGAGACCGACCTATTAGCACAATCTATTACTTTGAAAGTATTATATTAACCAATCTTTCTCATCACAATTTTGAAATTCTTATGTTTAGAAAGAGAAATGACGCTTGCCAAAATCGGTGATATAAACATTTTTAATATTATAAATAGACTAAATTGAATCGGTTATTCTTTCGTGGTAGGTTTTTTTTTTTAAATAGGACTAGGGTAGGGAGGATTGGAGACTGAAGGCGGACTTTCAGAGCAAGATGAAGTTAAAGCATCCAAAGTGTGGGGACCACATAATGTAACATTTAAAATTTCATATTTAAAATTTAACATATAAAATTAAAATTTAAAACATAACATAAACAATCAAAATTTAAAACATAAAAATTTAACATTTAAAATTTCAAAATTTATAATTAACAAATTAAATAAAAATATATAAAATTATAATAAAAGGTCGCATCGTGTAAATGTCTCTTTTGCGGGGGTCGCGGGACGCGAAGGAACAAGCGATGCGCCGGCGACGTAAAACCAGTTTTAGTTTAACGTGGCTTTTGTAAGAATCGCTGTCGCTTTTAACTAATCCATCAGTATTTAATAATTCTTTGTGTTTTCTATGTTTTCCATCTTATATTCTACTTTCTTCTGTGGTGTATGAACTATTTATTGTGCTTGTGCTCTGCTTCTCCTTCTACTAATAAACTGTGTGTGAATTTCAAGAGACTTTTCTTACAAATAACAACAACACATCTACACTGGTGACCCCGAAAAGGACATTCTTAAGGAGCATAAAACCTCAAACTGTAAGTTACAATAGATTAATCTGGAACAAAATTTGAAATGAATGACAAAGCTCAACCCAGTGGAAGTGGAAAAGATGAATTTACACCTCACGACTTATATCGTGTCGCTGTGAAACCACCACCGTTTTGGCCTGAGGAACCCGCTATTTGGTTTGCCCAACTTGAAGGGAACTTTAATTTATCGCGAATTAAGGACGATGAAACAAAATATTATTACGTCACATCTACCCTAGATCAAAAATATGCCGCTGAAGTTAAGGATATTATCGTGTCACCGCCTGCACATAATAAATATGAATATTTAAAAACAGAGCTCATTAAAAGGTTATCTGCCTCAAGGGAAAAACACGTGCAGCAATTATTAATACACGAAGAGCTAGGAGATAGGCGCCCATCACAATTTCTGAGACACCTGCAACACCTGGCTGGACCTAACGTTCCTGACGAATTTTTAAAAACGATTTGGACGAGTCGCCTCCCGAGCAGCATACAAACTGTTATCGCTTGCCAACCAAGTGCCGAACTACAAACACTGGCGGAAGTTGCGGACAAGGTGCATGACATAGTGCCAAGTGCGCCACAAGTAGCTGCAACACAATTGTCCCCTGGATCAGCCATTGAAGCTATGTCTAGACAGATAGATGCACTTACCCGTCAGATGCAAACCTTACTGATGGATCGTCGAAGGTCAAGATCGCGAACGAGACACACTGACCGACAGCGTAGTTCCAGCAGATCTCAGGCAAGTTATAAAAAATTTCCTAACTGTTGGTACCACAGTAAGTTTGGAGAGGACGCAAAGAAATGCATAAAGCCATGCGACTACAATTCGGGAAACGCCCGCGGCAGTCGATAATGGCGACAGACGACTGCCATGGTACACCTGGTCGCCTTTTCGTCACTGATCGAGTTACGAAAACGCAATTTCTGGTCGACACAGGAAGCGACCTTTGTGTTTTCCCCCGCACCGCCTTACGTGACCGTCGAACCAGGACTAACTACCAACTTTACGCTGCCAATGGGACACCGATCGCCACCTACGGTTACGCAAATCTCAACCTTAACCTTGGCTTACGTCGAGACTTCCCATGGCGCTTCATCGTGGCTGATGTCACAAAGGCCATAATAGGCGTGGACTTTCTTCATCACTTCGGCCTCGTCGTAGACTGCAGGAACCAGCAACTTCTGGACAACACGACTACACTTACCACTTCAGCCTCCCCTGCGGCGTCTTCGAAGACTATATCATCTGTAAAAGTAGCAATTACTAATATTAATAATAGATACCTTAATATTTTACAGCGTTATCCAGAAATTACTAAGCCTACATGTACTTACCGCACTTCTGCTGACATAAAACACAGCACTAAACACCACATTCACACTACACCTGGTCCTCCCGTCTTTTGTACCCCAAGACGCTTAGCTCCCGATAAATTGAAGATCGCGCGCCAAGAGTTCCAGGCAATGCTGGCTAATGGAACTGCCAGACCATCAGAGAGTGCCTGGGCATCTCCTCTTCACCTAGCTCCAAAGAAGGACAGTACGTGGCGGCCTTGTGGAGATTACAGGATGCTGAATGCACGCACCATTCCTGACAGGTACCCAATTCGTCATATTCATGACTTTAACCACAACATAGATAAGTGTAAAATTTTCAGCACCTTAGATCTGGTTAAAGCATACAATCAAATACCCGTCAGCAATGAAGACGTCCCCAAGACCGCGATTACCACCCCATTTGGCCTGTACGAATTCCCATTCATGACGTTTGGGCTTCGTAATGCAGGCCAAACCTTCCAGCGCTTTGTGGATGAGATGACAAGAGGCCTGGACTTTTGTTACTGCTACCTCGATGACTTCCTGATCTTTTCGAAGGACGAAGAGCAGCATGAGCAACACCTAGAACAGATTTTCACTAGGATGAGGGAGTATGGCATGCTTATCAATACTTCCAAGTGTGTTTTCGGAGCATCTGAAGTGACGTTTTTGGGTTACCGCATCTCAGAGGATGGTACTAAGCCTTTGGATGAAAAAGTCCGAGCCATCAATAGTTTTCCTCAGCCCAGGACTGTTCGTGAGCTGCGAAGATTTTTAGGTATGATAAATTTTTTTAGAAGATTCATACCCAAGGCAGCCGAAATTCAAGGACCTTTGAATTCTTTACTAGCTGGTTCTGTAAAAGGCTCACACCCCGTGAATCTCGAAGGTGAAACCCTTCAAGCTTTCGAGAACTGCAAGTCAAGCTTATCCAACGCTGACCTTCTTGCTCATCCAGACAGCGAAGCGAAGATAGCACTAGTTACCGACGCGTCTGACAAAGCCATAGGTGCAGTATTGCAGATGTGGAAGAACGAGAATTGGTTACCACTAGCATTTTTCTCGCGAAAGCTGAGCCCAACCCAGCAAAAGTATTCACCGTATGACCGCGAACTTTTGGCTATCTACGAGGCAGTGAAGTATTTCAGGTATATGCTAGAAGCTAGACATTTCGTGATCTACACAGATCACAAGCCCATCACTTTCGCCTTCCACGAACGCAAAGTTAATTGTTCTCCAAGGCAATTTCGACACCTCGACTTTATTGCACAGTTCACTACCGACATAAGGCATATTTCTGGCAAAAATAATGTAGTTGCCGACACCTTATCCCGGATCGAAGCTCTGGAAACGCCAATCAGCATGAGTGATCTCGCCCGTGCTCAAGCCAAAGACCCGGAGCTTACAAAACTTCTACAAGAAGGAACCGCATTGCGTCTGAAAAGGCAACGGTTAGATGAGAGTCGTGATTATTTGTACTGCGATGTCAGCACACCGGCTCCCAGACCATATGTGCCCGAGCCTTTCCGCAAACAAATATTCGCAGGCCTACACTCTCTCAGTCATCCCGGCATTAAAGCTACTGTAAAGTTAGTCACGGATAGATATGTGTGGCCTGGCATCAAGAAAGATTGCAGGGAAATGGCACAAGCGTGCTTACCCTGCCAACGAGCAAAAGTAACCCGGCACGTTTCGTCTACCGTCGGCACGTTCAAGCTCCCTAGGTCGCGTTTTGCTCACTTACACATTGACCTGGTAGGACCTCTTCCGCCGTCAAAAGGACATCGCTACTGCTTGACTGTAATAGACAGATTTACACGATGGCCAGAAGCCATCCCTATTACTGACATCACCGCGGAGACAGTCGCGCAAGCCTTGTTGACGGGTTGGATCGCAAGATTTGGCTGCCCAACAAGCATAACGACTGATCGTGGTCGGCAGTTCGAATCGGCACTGTTCAAGCACCTCGCTAAGATAGCCGGCTTTGAGCATCGTCGCACCACCGCGTACCATCCAAAGAGTAATGGACTCATCGAGCGATTCCACCGGCAGATGAAAGCATCTATTATGTGTCATACAGATACTACATGGACTGAAGCGCTACCGTGGGTGTTACTTGGCATCAGGGCCGCCTTCAAGCACGATCTGCAGACCTCCCCTGCAGAACTTGTATATGGAGAATCGCTACGTCTCCCCGGAGAGTTTTTCGAACCCAGCACTCCAGCTACCGGTGATATGGCAGAATTTACAGCCCGTTTGCACCGTATTGCTGAAAACTTGAAACCGGTAGCCGCAGCACATCATAACAAGGCAAAAATATTTGTGTTCAAGGATCTAAGCAGTTGTGAACAAGTATTCCTCCGCGAGGATGCCTTACGTGGCAGTCTTCAGCCGGCGTACACAGGTCCGCACAAAGTACTAAGCCGGAGTGAGAAAGTTTTCAGAATTTTATTAAAAGGCAAGGAAGCCACCGTGTCTATCGACCGTCTCAAGCCCGCTTACGTCTTAAGCGATAAGGACACTCAAACCGAACCCCTTCCAGATACAACCTTACGAACACGGTCCGGTCGGCGAGTTAAATTTCCGAATTACTATCGCCCTTAGACCAGGTCTCTGGGGGGGAGTGATGTGGGGACCACATAATGTAACATTTAAAATTTAACATATAAAATTAACAATCAAAATTTAAAACATAAAACATAACATAAACAATCAAAATTTAAAACATAAAAATTTAACATTTACAATTTCAAAATTTATAATTAACAAATTAAATAAAAATATATAAAATTATAATAAAAGGTCGCATCGTGTAAATGTCTCTTTTGCGGGGTCGCGGGACGCGAAGGAACAAGCGATGCGCCGGCGACGTAAAACCAGTTTTAGTTTAACGTGGCTTTTGTTAGAATCGCTGTCGCTTTTAACTAATCCATCAGTATTTAATAATTCTTTGTGTTTTCTATGTATTCCAACTTCTATTCTACTTTCTTCTGTGGTGTATGAACTTATGATTGTGCTTGTGCTCTGCTTCTCCTTCTACTAATAAATTGAGTGTAATTATCAAGAGACTTTTCTTACAAATAACAACAACACACCTACAACTGATGATATACGTTTTTGAGACTCATCTTTTCCAATAACATATGAAAGCAATAATTACAACCTTTTGTCTTGTAATTCTATATTTCTATCCACAATATAACACACTTTCAGAACTTATTACTACTTCAACTTCCAGCAACGATATAGCGCGTTCGTGTCAGTACCATCGTAATTATACAACGATTCTGACTTATTTACTACCTGTGCCGAAAGATGGCGATACGAATGCGACATGCGTTTTTAACTCTTTAACATGTCTAATCAATAATAAATATTTTAAAATTAATTTATTAATAATTACAATGTTTAATTAACAAATAAAAATAACGACATCTCTTAATATAAATAATCAATAACCACAGATACTAACAATATATAGCGGAAGTTATAAAATCAAGGTGGGTGTACAATACAATAAATCATAAAATTTCTTACACATATATATGGCCATCCTTAGTCCAACATTTATTGACACCGAAGCGTTGACGAGCTAACAAAAATACTTCATGCCTCACCTTAGTTAAAAATTCTATGATATTCTATGATATTGTGATATCAGTTTTCTTTAGGTTGGTTTTAGCAGACCATACCTTATTTTTTACTGTTGCATCTTTAAATTTAATCAGGATTGGCCTTGGCTTATTACTGCGACTGAAACCCAAACGATGGCAGCGGCTAAAGTGATTAACATTAATGTCAGGTATTTTGAGGTGTTCTGAGATCATTTACTATAGTTGTCACGTGACCCATTTTCTTTTGTTGATATAAAAAAGGACCGTAATGATCCGTATGCAAACAATAAAATCGCTTGTTCATTTTAGGGAATCAATTTAGTAAATCTTCATTAGTTCCTATAGATTTTTATTATGAACAAGTCATGCAATTTATCAAATCAATAAACGTAAAATAGAATTAAGAAATAAACATAACCTGCGTTACTGATTAATTTTCACTGTTTGCCTCCACTACCCGTTGATACGACCCATTTCAGAATAGTAGTGCATTTATTTTTCCTAATAAATCTGGGGGCTAAGTTGCTTGCGTCCGTAGGAGAACACTCGAAAAAATCGAATCCCTACACATGGTCCCTGGGTAGTGCGAATTGGGCAACATTCTGGTGGGAGGCATTAGCCGCGGCTAGTTATCACCCACCTGACAAAGTCATGCCGTGAAGCGGTCTAACCGTGTTTCGGTGTGGTGTCAGGTGAAACCAGATGGGAAGGTCGGGTCAGAACAGTTGCACTTTTTATGTAGAACGAATAGGATACGTATCAAGAACGCCGCACTTGATGGCTGACTTTGGAGGGTAGCGGGATCCGAGGCACGGTTCACCGCTGGCCGACCGCAGGTAGTAGGGGGCCCGCAGTCTCCAGGTCAGTCTCCTATTAGTGTGTGAATCTTTTTGTGTTTCTCATGTTGAACGTAGTAAAGTGCCTCGTTCTACTGCCGATTTTTTCTAACCTACAACACTCCTTATGATGAAAAACAGCAAAATGAAAAAAGTTTCACAGCGGCTGCACTCCCTCTCACTAAAAGTGCAACACGTAAATATAAGAGGGTTGCACTCTAATCTCGTACCAGTCCACTATCATCTTGAGACTGAAAAACCACATTTGCTGTTCCTAACGGAGACGCAGATTGGTTGTCCGTCCGATGTATCATATCTTACTACCCTTTTTTTTTTTTTTTCGTCAGGAAAATCCGTTACGGATACCCGCCCGGGGTGGGGACCCGGACGCGGTTATGTGGGACTCCGGATCGTTCTTCCGTTTACCCACTAAAACCTGACGGTGCTCCTTACCCGCCACTAGCCCAGGTCTCGGGCACTGCCCCAATCGTCCGCGGACCTGGGCGGCGGGTGCCAGCAAGGCTCGCCGTTGGAGTCAAGGGGTGGTGGGCACCCCCGACGGCCTGCTCTGAGTAGCGCGCGGAGCTACCACGCGCACCTACTCGGGCCAGGGGAGTAGGCGGTCAGAAAGCCCCACTCTGACCGCCCTCTGGCCGATGTTAGGGCGGAAGGCGACGGTCGTGTGCCGCCCTCCGGCGACCCGGCCGTTTGCGACGGATGGCGAGTTCGGAAGATTCCTCCCTCGCCCGCTCCGCCGCCTCCTTCGCGAGCATTACTGCATCGCAGAAGGATACGACCGAGTCCCACGACACCTCGCTGCCCACCATGGCTTTCAACACGGCAGGCAGCGAGAGGTCGTCCCCAACGACGCCGCGCAAAGCGCGGCGTTGAGACGCCCAGGCTGGACACACCTCCAGCGTGTGCTGGGCCGTCTCCTCGAGGCAGTTGTCGCAGTGGTGGCAGCGAGCGTCGGGCTCCCTCCCAGCAATCCGACACAGGTACTTCCCGAAACATCCATGTCCCGAGAGCACCTGCGTGGAGCGGAAGGTTAGGACGCCGTGACGCCGCGCTAACCACTGGCGGAGCACCGGACGAACTGCCTCGATCGTCGACCGGCCGGCGGTTGGTGTTGCCAGCCGGGACTCCCACACTTCCAGCGCCCTACTGCGCTCCTCCTCATGCAGTGCTGGCTCTGCCGCGAGCCCCTCAGCCAGACCTTCCCTGCGCCGGCAATAGACCGACGCAAGAGCCACAGCGTCTAGGTCCCACGGCAGGACTCCAGCCAGCACGCACGCCGCCTCACCGGAGATGGTCCGGTACCCCCGAATCACCCGGATGGCCATCACCCTCTGCGCACGCCGCAGCAGGGTGACGTTCTGCCGATCCAGGGCGTCCGCCCAAACGGGGGCACCGTAGAGCGCCATCGACCTGACCACTCCGGTGTACAGCCGACGGCTCGACACGCACGGCCCACTGACGTTGGGCAAAAGGCGCGCCAGAGCCGCCGCTGTCCTCAGAAGTTTCGGGGCCAAGATGGAGAAGTGGCCCCGAAAACTCCACCGTCCATCCAGGACAAGTCCGAGGTATTTCATGCTCCGCGCGACGGTTATTGTGACACCGCCGACGACGATGTGGGCCCCAGCTGGTGGGCCCTTTCGCGGAGCATGAAAATAGAGCGCCTCGGACTTGTCGAGGGCGACCTCCAAACCGAGACGACGAATCCTCCCGATCACCACGGCCGCTCCGGCCGTGGCGAGAACCGCCGCCTCCCGGAACGTCTTCTGCTGCGCCAACACGAGGGTATCGTCGGCGTAGCAGACGACGCTCACTCCTCGAAGGGTGCTGCCCCGCAGCACCCAGTCGTAGCCGATGTTCCACAGGAGCGGACCCAGAACCGAACCCTGTGGAACACCGCACGAAACCTCCATCTCCTCCCACCTTCCACCTGGAGCAGGAAAGGCCACAGACCTCCCGGACAGGTAAGCCCCGATGACGCGGCGCAGGTATGGAGGCACACGATGATATGACAGTGCCTCCTTGATGCAGGGCCAGGGCAAGGAGTTAAAGGCATTGGCGATGTCAATAGACACCGCCAGTACCCCATCGCCCTGAGCCACTGCGTCCTGCGCATGGGACTTCACCTTGAGTATGGCATCCACCGTCGAACGACCACGGCGAAAGCCATACTGCAGGTCCGAGAGATCCGGGCCTGACTCCTCCAGGTGCCGTAGCAGCCTCCTCGCTACTACGCGCTCGAAGAGCTTGGCGATCTCGCTCAAGAGCACGATTGGCCTGTAGGCGGACGTAGAATCCGCCGGGCGCCCCTCCTTGCGAATGAGGACCAACCTGCCTGTCTTCCACCGCTGTGGAATTATGGCTTGAGCCAGACAGGCAGTGAATAGTCCTTTGACCCTGGTCTCCAAAAAGGGAAGAGCCAGAGTCAGCGCTCGGCCAGGGACGCCGTCCAGGCCTGGGGCAGTGCTCTTGACGCGAGATCGGCGAACCGCCTCTTCGAGCTCCTCCTCCTCCACGGGTGGTGCGACACTCTCTTCTTCCTCCTCGGGCGCTGCAGAGCGGGCCATCGCTGGTGCTGTAAAGCTGGCCCGCTGCGGGAACAACGACGTCAGCACTCCACGGAGAACGTCCGGTTGGAGTGACTGAGTCACGGGTGGAGCCCATGACCGGAGTTTACCCCGCACCATGCGGTACGGGGTCCCATAAGGGTCCGCGTCGATTCCCTCGAGCATTCGGTCGTGCGACTCGCCTTTCGCACGACCGATCGCCTCCTGCAGCGCCGTACGCGCCTCGACGTAGGCGAGGTACAGCCGGTCTTCCTCCTCCTGAGTCCGGTGTACCCGCCGCCTGCGATAGTGTGTGTACTGGCGTCTCGCCTCAATGCATGATGATCGCAATTGAGCGATCTCGCCCGACCACCAGTACACATGCCGCCACGGAGGGCGGCCTCTGGATCGGGGCATAGACGCGTCACAGATACGCGTCATAGCCCCCTGCGCCCAGTTCGCGGCGTCTTCAACGGACACCGTTCCCTGGGGCAGCCAGGATTGCACTATCGCAGCCTCCTCCAACAACTCCCTGTCGAGGCGCCATAGTTGCCACCGCGGTCCGCCCTCGCGAGAGGTTGGACCAGGGGCTAACGGCACCGCCGGATGTGTGGAGACCTCATACCTGATGTATAGATGGTCCGACAAGGTCTCCACGTCTTCCAGCACTCGCCAGCCCCTGACGTTACGCGCTAAGGCCGGGGTCGCGAACGTGACGTCCACGATGGACCCCCCCAGCCGTCGCACGCACGTTTTGGCCGTCCCCCTGTTGAGGACAGACAATCCGGAAGCAACCACCCACTCAGAGAATGCCGCACCACGCGCACTCGTCGTTGCGGAGCCCCACATGTCCGACTTGGCGTTCAGGTCTCCTGCAACCAACACGCCAGCCGGACGATGGCGGTCTACCATCTCCCCCAATTGGATCAAAAAATCCTCGAACTCGTATAAAGTTCGATTGGGGGAGAAGTAGACGCCTACCACAACGAGGTCACCGACAGTCGCCGCGACGCATCCCATCCCCTTCTCAACTCGCGAGAAGGGCGAAGAGCCCGCGGCTACCTGGGTGGCAATAGCCACCACCCCGGTGTTGTCAGCGACCCAGTTGTCCCTCGATGGTATACTGTAAGGCTCCGAAACAACTGCCACCTGTATCGACCACTGCGCCAGGCTTTGGACCAATAAGTCTTGGGCCCGGGCACAGTGGTTGATGTTCGCCTGAAAAACCTGGAGGGCCATTATTGGTGTTCCATAGGCTGCACCACCTCCTCCGTTCTTTTGGAATTCGGCTGACAATCTGCCTGTACCGGCGCTGCCCTCTTGGCACCGCGGTTATTGTTGGAGGCGCCGGACCTCGTACAAGCGGCACCTCCTGCCAGATGCCCAGCGGGTTTCTGGGCTGCTGCACAAACTGGACAGTGCGGATCTGCCGAGCACTGAGTGTATTTGTGCCCGGGTTGGCCACACCGGAAGCACTGTCCGCTCCTATCCTCTCTGTTACACTTCGCCGCCACGTGACCAACTTCGTGACAGCGATAGCAACGTCTCACTCTTGGCATCAGAAGCCTGACCCGGGCCGACACAAAACCGACAAGGAGCCTTCCGCTGCTAACTTTGCGTGCAGACACAATAGGACATCGTACCCAGGCCACCCCAAGACCAGCGCGGTCCCGCCGAATATCCCCAACCTTTATCGCGTCCACAGCGCAAGCTCCAGCTCGACACACGGCCTGTGCCAACTCCTCCTGCGTAACCGAATCGTCCAGCCCGCTTATAATTAGCTCAGCGCATTTTGTGGGCCTCGTTACCTTTACGTCATCGGCATTGAGTACACCACGTATGCGCTCGGCTAATTCGTCGGCTTTCGCGCCACTTTTAGCACCAGGCAACTCCAACATCCTGGCGTCAGTCGAAGCGACACGAAACCGGACATCAGAGATCCCCAGCTCCTCCAGTTTGACACCCCGCTTAACCTGCGTGAGAACGTCGCTATAGGTCATCCCTTTCGCTTCAGCAGCCGGCTGTAATTTTAAAGTTATGACCGCTGAACGTGGGTTCCGCAACTTAGGCACCTTTGCTCCTTTGGATCCAGCTTTAGGCTGAACCCTACCGCCTTGCTGTTGAGCTGCCTTTTTCTTCGCGCCCCTGCGAGCCACTACGTTCCAGCCTTCAGATGTGTCAGCTGGTGCTGGCGGAAGTGGCCGCGGTTTCGGAGGAGCGGACGGTTTTTGAGCTGCCGTTTCCTTTCTCGACTCCTTCGCCTGCTTCGACTTCTTGTCCTGCTGTGCCTTCGTCTTTTGCGACTTCTTCGCATTCGGTGGATTAGCAGGGGCCATTAAAGTGGTGGCAGGCCCTGCTTCCACAGCCACTAGGCGTCTCTTATCCGCAGCCAGCGGAGGACGCGCTACCGGTTTGGCCGGTAGAAGCCGATCCTGAATAGCCTCCAATCTGGTGGTGACCATTGTACCGACTTGTTGCATCACCTTCTGGATCACCTCTTCGGACACACTGTCAGCTTGTTTTGGAGGGACCCGCTGCTTTACCACCTTAGAGCGCACGAGGTCTTCTCTCAGTTGCGCTACTTCGGTGCGAAGCTCTGCCAGCTCTGATCGTAGGCGAGTATTGGCCGCCTGCAACTGACTCACCTCGTCAGTGGCTGTTCTGGCAACCAAGCCTGTAACAGCAGTGTTTATAGCACCGGTCGCCTCCTTTAGGGCCCTGACGAATGTTCCTTTGAGGTTACCGGATTTGCTGGCAACCTTGTTGATGATAGCTAGGCTATCATTGACCTGGTCTTGTAGGTCTTTCATCAGGGGACCCTCCACTTGCTGCACCTCCATTGTCACGTCCGATAGTTGGGAACTCGCTCGGGACTGGACAGCTTCCACTATACTCTCCACCTCTGTTTCTGCCCGTCGCTGGCGCTCCTCCCGCTTAGTGAGTAAGCGTTTGGCCGAGGTGACTTTGGCCTTTGGCTTCTCACTCTCCTCATCGGCATCCGAAGAGCCGGAATTGCTCTTTCTGGAGCGGGGTCGCTTACGATCTTTCCTGAGCTGCGACGTAACGTCCGACTTGTTTGAGCTCATGGAAACAACGCTCTCCGCTTCCGATCCAGAGGCCACCCAGAAACGACCTCTAGACGACAGGGACACCGGAGTAGATCTCCCACTCATAACGGAGCCACACTCCGACAGGTCTAGCCGCTCCAACACAATACGCGGCTCCCTAAAGACCTCCCCTTTCTTTTTTCGAACTGAAGCCCGAACTTCTGCCTCAGACACCACAACTTCACCTTCCGCGCGATCCAACACTTCCTCTCCGCCCTTCGCAGGAACCGCAACATCCCCTCCGCCCATCACAGGCACCAAACTACCTCCGCCCTCAACGGGCACCAAAACACCTTCTCCGCCCATCACAGGCACCTCTCCACTAACTACGCCCTTCCCGGGCCCCTCACCCGCAACACAACAAACTAACTCGCCCCCCCCCAGAATTCGCGGGCTTGCGTGCCGTAGCACGGCCGGATTGTCCCTTACGGGCTTTACCGGCCTGGGGTAGAATTGTCATTCGGTAGTCTGCCATGTTGTTTTGGTTTGCTTTTCTGTCGGGGTGTGCTCCCCTAGGCCGTGTCCTTAACAAAGGACTAAAGGCACGCCCATGCCTACTGTTTTGGTCCGCGCCGGACAAAGTCCGGTCCACTCGCCCGCGAGAGCGAGTGGTTTCCCCCTATCCGCCACCCGGGGGACGCGCCCAGTAGGAGACCAGCAACTCCCCTGGGATATCTTACTACCCTGGGTATACCCTGGAGCACAACTTCAAACCCGGAGCGGGTGTTTGTGTATATGTTCGTGACGACATCTGCTTTCGGCGTCTTCGTAAACTTGAAGACCCCACTTTTTCCGTTCTCTGGGCAGTAGTAGACTTGGGCATAGACAAGGTAATCTACGCCTGTGTATACTGTTCACACAGTGGAGATCAGGAGGCGACTAGGCTTTCGGAGTATCTTAGTGAAACTGCTGATGCGGCTCAACTGGAGTACCCTGCAGCCCAACTAGTATTACTGGGGGATTTTAATTGCCATCATGGTGAGTGGCTATTCCCATACCGGGATACTGACCACGCTGGGAGAGAGACGAGAAACCTTGCCTTAACATTAAACCTCACTCAGCTTGTCCAAGGCGCTACACGAGTACCTTGACATTGAGTCGCATACACCCTATTGTTTGGACCTTCTGCTGACAAATGAACCAGACCGCTACTCAGTATCCATTTCACCGCCATTGGGTACTTCAGATCACTGTCTGGTAAAATCTGTATTACTCTACACCCCACCTGAGCCGAGCCCTGTGGGAAATCGTCGGGTGTGGCGGTACAAATCAGCAAATTGGGATGAGATGCGGTCTTTTTTTGCGTCTTATCCTTGGCAATCTGTATGCTTTTCTTCTAGTGAACCCTCAGTTTGTGCTGATGCTGTAACGGATGTGCTGCGACTAGGCATGGAATATTATATCCCGTTTTCCGATGTACCTCTTACCACAAAAGCTCGCCCTTGGTTTGGGCCTGAGTGCGGGCGTGCGGAAGCACTTAATCAACGGGCTTATAAGTCATGGGCAGAAGCACATAGTCTTAAATTTAAGGATGTTCGCGAAAAGAAGAAAGCCTACAATACAAGTGCCAAGTCCTGCAAGAAGGTGATGCTTAGGGCTCGCTCTGATTACATTAGGCGAATGGGAAACAAACTGGCTTTGCACCCAGCGGGTAGTAAAGCGTTCTGGTCCCTATCTAAATCAATCGAAGCGAACTTCTCACGTCCTTCACTTCCTCCACTGATAAAACCTGATGGATCGCTAGCCCACACAGCTGAAGAGAAAGCAAATTTATTTGCATCTCAATTTGCAGAATCTTCGAGGAGGAGAAGAGGCTATTGAGAAATACGGCGAGGCTATCGCTGTTTCTCTAGACATCTCAAAGGCTTTTGACAGGGTTTGGCACAAGAGCCTTACTGGTAAGCTGCCCCATGGCTTGTGTGTCTGGTTATCTGACTTCTTGAGGGACCGATCTTTACGAGTGGTCGTGGATGGCTGCTCGTCTGATTTACTGGGTATTAATGCCGGTGTTCCTCAAGGGTCGGTGCTTTCTGCAACTCTTTTTTTGCTGCATATTAATGATTTGCTCGAGCCCGGAATCGTTGGGTACGCAGATGACAGCACGGTCGTAGAGAGCTACATGACCAGGGCGAATGCTAGAGGGCCTGAAGTCCAATTGTTTAGGGAAAGCATGGTTGAACGTCTGAATTTGACCCTGAAGGCAATATCTGATTGGGGTGATGCCAATTTGGTTAAATTTAACACATCCAAAACTCAGGCGTGCCTCTTCAGCGCGAAGAAAAAGCCGTTAGAACTGTCTCCCTCTTTCCGAGGTGTATCGGTTCCGATAAAGGACCATCTTGATCTTCTTGGCGTGACACTCTCATCGACTCTTAGCTTTGGTCCTTACATAGAATCGAGAGCTCAATTGGCTGCAAAGAAGCTTGGCATCCTCTCTAAAGTGAGACAGTACTTTACACCTCAGCATTTTCTTACTTTATAGAAGGCACAGGTAAGATCGTGTATGGAGTACTGCTCTCATTTATGGGATGGCTCTGCCAAATATCAATTGCAGGCTTTAGAGTCGATTGAGAGACGTGCTAGGAGGCTAGTGGGAGACGACACCCTCGCTGATGCTCAACTACAAAGTCTTAGTCATAGGCGTAGGGTTGCCTCGCTATCAGTCTTCTACCGTATGCACTTCGGAGAGTGTGCATAATATTATTCCTCCTGCCCCTTTTCACCATCGAACCTCTAGGAAAACCGCTTTGCGCCATCCGTACATGGTTGAAATTCCAACTGTACGGACAAAGCGCTTTGAATCTTCATTCTTCATCCGCACAGCGAGAGAATGGAATTCATTGCCTGCGTTTGTTTTCCCTACGTCGTACAATTTGGGAGTCTTCAAGTCTCGAGTGAATAGGTACCTTCTAGGCTAGCGTGTGTCATCGTAGACCACATCAACGCTTAACATCAGGCTTGATGTGGTCAAACGTGAGCCTATTTAATATAAAAAAAAAAAAAAATACCATTTTTTCTAAACGGTTTTTTTTTTATCTCTACATAATTGAAGTGTTTTCAAAATAACAAAAATACTCTGCAAGTAGGCTAAAGTTTCCTTTTTAAATTCAGTTTATCAATACTCATAAAAAAACATCTAGGCAACAAGTTGTCGTGGAACGCACAATTTAATTATGTAAAAAACAGTTACTGCCTTTTTAGAGTCCCTATCCTATAGGTATATCAGATACATCCCTTGTAAAATAAGTCACACTATACACTAACGATACGCCAGCGGCTTCGCCTGCATAAATTATACTATAGCTATTTCGTATCTTCGGCTGTCCGTATTTTAAATTACAAACATTGCTTTTAAGTAAATTTTGTACAATAAGCATAAATCATATCATATAATAAATATGTTTCTTCGTCTACCACCAGTTCACTAAATTTATAGTCTCAGGCCTACGAAGTGTCTCCACTTTTTCACACACATAAAATTAATATTTTTTCAATGATACAGACTGAATAGAACATTTCATGTTTGAGGTAATTTTGAAATCAATATTTAAGTCATACCTTTAATAAATTAACATTTTTTCACAAATTGTTCAAATGAAGATAGTTCGTTACAAACGTAATGACAGCTGATAAACCATTAAAGCGTCCGTGTGTTCTCCATTCAACGTGACATTGGCGAAGTGATTTGTGCTCTACTGGCACGTTCGAAGCGCCATAATTTAAGAACTGAACTGAACATTAAAGCGTCAAAAGCTATGATGCACTGAGTCTTCTTCTTCTTCTTCTTCCTGGCACTATCCCGGCTCTAGCCAGGGTCTGCCTTCCTACTTAACCTTCTCCACTTTGCACGGTCTTTGGCATCCTCGGTGGTAAGTCCATTGGCTCTCATATCGTGCTTCACGATGTCCAGCCATCGCTTTCTTGGGCGTCCTGGGGGTCTTGCTCCAGGGACAGATATATCGAGCCAAATTCTTCCGACATAGTTCTCAGGCCGGCGTGCAACGTGGCCATACCATCTCAGGCGACTCTCTTGAAGCTTATCCGCTACGTCACGGACACCAAGACTACCTCGGATAAATGTGTTGCGTATGCGGTCAGCCCGCGTAACGCCACACATCCACCTCAGCATCTTCATCTCCGTGACGTGAAGCTGCTGAGTGTGCCTGGACAGTGCTGGCCAACATTCGCTGCCATATAAGAGAACCGGTCGGATTATGCTTTTGTATATCAGTCCCTTGAGCTTGGGTGGTATTCTGCGGTCGCAGACCACACCTGTGACCTCACGCCATTTCGCCCAAGCAGCGCTGATACGGGCTTGGACATCGTGATCGATGCCTCCAGACTCGTGCAGAATAGATCCAAGGTACCTGAACTTTTCCGACTTAACGGCTGGTTCAGGACCTATTTGGATAGTGCAAGAGTCCGGGCTCCCGCAAGCCATGTACTCGGTCTTCGTCACATTTAGTTTAAGACCGCCGTTCTCAAGCGTACCCTTCCAGAGGTTCACTCTCCGTTCCAGCGTCAACCTGCTCTCGTCAATGAGCGCTATGTCATCGGCATACATCATCAGCCAAGGGGGCTGGTCCTGGATGTAAGCCGAGACAGTGTCCTGCACTACATTAAACAAGAACGGGCTAAGAGCCGAGCCTTGGTGAACCCCAACAGATATCGGAAAGGGTTTTGTATCGCCAACAGCGGTCCTAACCATTGAAACGGAATCGCGGTACATGTCTCTGATGATGTCAATATAGGCCTCAGGGATCCCCTTGGATCGCAATGCCCACCAGATACATTGACGAGGCACACAGCCAAAGGCCTTCTGCAGATCTAGGAATGCCACATGCAGAGCTCTCCTTTTTTCCCTGTATGCCTCCATCAGAGTTCTGAGGGCAAAAACGGCGTCCAAAGTGCCCGATCCTGGCTGAAACCCATATTGACATTCAGAGACAGTACACTCTCGGCGGAGCCTGAGGTCGATCATGCGCTCAAAGAGCTTCATGGTGTGACTCATGAGCTTAACGCCCCTATAACTACCACAATCCTGAACACTGCCCCTGCCTTTGTAAATAGGGGTAATGAAGCTGTAACGCCACTGACGTGGCATGGTCCCAGTGTTCAAGATGTGGTTGAAAAGGTTCGTCAGTATGAGCACACCATGAGAGCCCAATGATTTCCACGCTTCGATCGGAATGTCGTCAGGTCCCACCGCTTTCCGATTCTTCATGCGTCGAAGAGAATTCCGAGTTTCGTCATGGCACGAGCTCGGGATAAAGCGACGCAAGATATCGCCAAATGTCTTTGCGTCAAAGATTCCCAGGGCGCGCTGCTGTGTAATCATGCCTCTGTGAAGGAGAGTTGCTAAATACCCAGCACCCATGCAGTCTTCCAACCGAACCACCTCCTAATCTTGGACTTATTGCCCCGATAACACCTTTCGTCAGGTGCTGGGTATTTAGCAACTCCTTGAAGTAGCATCTCCATCTCTCCTTCACAGAGGCATGATTACACAGCAGCGCGCCCTGGGAATCTTTGACGCAAAGACATTTGGCGATATCTTGCGTCGCTTTATCCCGAGCTCGTGCCAATTTGTAAATGAGCTTCTGCCCCTCCACAGTTTCAAGCGTATCATATAAAGGTGATAACCTGTCACTGCGGGCTCTGGCAACAGCTCTTTTACTGGCACGTTTCGCTGCTATGTACTCTAGTCTGTCTTCAGGAGAGTTGGATTGCTGCCACTCCTTAAAGGCAGCCTTCTTTCCACGAATCACCTCCTGCACTTCGTCATTCCACCACCATGTCTCCTTGTCGATGACCCGTCCTCCCCTAGAAAGGCCAAGAACTCGTTTACCTGCTGCGATAATTGCTGACTGGGCTCGATCCCAAGCCTCCTGAGCAGTTTCGGTATTAGTCGAAAGATTTTGACTCTCAACCTCTGCCCGAAAGTCGGTCTGCATCGGTCCATTCAGCAACCACCACCTGATCCGAGGCTTACGTTTCTCGGCTACTTTCTTTTTCGGGGTGACGACATAGTCCATGACAAGAAGACGATGTTGGGCCGTCAGGCTTTCACCTGGAATGACCTTACAGTTAGTCACCTTGCCGATATGACACCGTCTGGTCAGTAGGTAATCTATTTGAGTTGAGTGGGATCCGCTCTTATACGTGATAAGGTGCTGCGGAGTCTTTTGGAAGAACGTGTTCACGACGGCCAAGTCAGACACAATACAGGTTCTGAGAAAATTTTCTCCCTCTGTATTGCGACGACCGTAACCAAAACCACCGTGCACACGTTCATACGTTTCCGCAGCCTTACCTACGTGACTGTTCAGATCCCCCCCAACTATGATTACTTCAGCAGCTGGTATAGCACGTAGAACCTCTTCAAATTGCTCCCAGAATGTCTCTTTTTCGGACCCGCTACATCCCGCCTGAGGAGCATAGGCACTGATTAAGTTAGTAATGACTCCCTCAATCAGTACCCGCACCCGCATCAGGCGGTCGCAGCGACGGTCGACTTCAAGAAGACCATTCTGAAGCTCTTCAGATAGCACTACCGCTACACCAGCTTTACCTGAAGGCGACCCAGTGTGTATCAGCCGGTAACCCTGTCCGATGTTCCGAGACTTATTGCCCTTCCAGCGAGTTTCCTGGAGGAACGCACATTGGACCCGACGTCTCATGAGTACATCTGCGAGTTCTCTGCATCGTCCGGTAAGAAAGCCAATATTCCACGTTGCAAAGCGGAGTTTCCGTTTGGGTACTGACGTCTTTAGCCGTGCCCGTACTTGACCGATGTGCCTGCGCGTCGTTTAGCGGCGACGCCCTTTTTTTTTTTTTTTTTTTTTTTTTTTTTTTTTTTTTTTTTTTTAACGTCAGGAAATCCGTTACGGATACCCGCCCGGGGTCGGATCCCGGGCGCGGTTATGTGGGACTCCGGTTAGGCAAGATGGTAACGCTCCGTTTACCCACTAAAACCTGACGGTGCTCCTCTCCCGCCACTAGCCCAGGTCTCGGGCACTGGTCCCAATCGTCCGTGGACCTGGGCGGCGGGTGCCGGCAAGGCTCGCCGTTGGAGTCACGGGGTGGGTGTGATGCACCCCCGACGGCCTGCTCTGAGTAGCGCGCGGAGCAACCGCGCGCGCCTACTCGGGCCAGGTGAGTAGGCGGTCAGAAAGCCCCACTCTGACCGCCCTCTGGCCGATGTTAGGGCGGAAGGCGACGATCGTGTGCCGCCCTCCGGCGACCCGGTCGTTTGCGACGGACGGCGAGTTCGGAAGATTCCTCCCTCGCCCGCTCCGCCGCCTCCTTCGCGAGCATGACTGCATCGCAGAAGGCACCGACCGAGTCCCACGACGCCTTACTACCCACCATGGCTTTCAACACGGCGGGCAGCGAGAGGTCGTCCCCGATGACGCCGCGCAGAGCGCGGCGTTGAGACGCCCAGGCTGGGCACACTTCCAGCGTGTGCTGGGCCGTCTCCTCGAGGCAGTCCTCGCAGTGGTGGCAGCGGGCGTCGGGCTCCCTCCCAGCAATCCGACACAGGTACTTCCCGAAACAACCATGTCCCGAGAGCACCTGCGTGGAGCGGAAGGTTAGGACGCCGTGACGCCGCGCTAACCACTGGCGGAACACCGGAAGAACCGCCTCGATAGTCCACCGGCCGGCGGTTGGTGTTGCCAGCCGGGACTCCCACACCTCAAGCGCCTTTCCGCGCTCCTCCTCTTGCAGTGCTGGCTCTGCCGCGAGCCCCTCAGCCAGACCTTCCCTGCGCCGGCAATAGACCGACGCAAGAGCCTTAGCGTCCAGATCCCACGGCAGGACTCCAGCCAGCACGCACGCCGCCTCACCGGAGATGGTCCGGTACCCCCGAATCACCCGGATGGCCATCACCCTCTGCGCACGCCGCAGCAGGGTGACGTTGTGCCGATCCAGGGCGTCCGCCCAGACGGGGGCACCGTAGAGCGCCATCGACCTGACCACTCCGGTGTACAGCCGACGACTCGACACGCCCGGCCCACTGACGTTGGGCAAAAGGCGCGCCAGAGCCGCCGCTGTCCTCAACAGTTTCGGGGCCAAGATGGTAAAGTGGCCCCGGAAACTCCACCGTCCATCCAGGACGAGTCCGAGGTACTTCATGCTCCGCGCGACGCTGATGGTAACGCCGCCTACCACGATGTGGGCCCCAGCTGGTGGGCCCTTCCGCGGAGCATGGAAGTATAATGCCTCGGACTTGTCGAGGGCGACCTCCAACCCGAGACGACGGATCCTCCCGATCACCTCGGCCGCTCCGGCCGTGGCGAGGACCGCCGCCTCCCTGAACGTCCTCTGCTGCGCCAACACGAGGGTATCGTCGGCGTAGCAGACGACGCTCACTCCTCGGAGGGTGCTGCCCCGCAGCACCCAGTCGTACCCGATGTTCCACAGGAGCGGACCAAGAACTGACCCCTGTGGAACACCGCACGACACCTCCCACTCCTTCCACCTTCCACCTGGAGCGGGAAAGGTCACAGACCTCCCGGACAGGTAAGCCCCGATGACGCGGCGCAGGTATGGAGGCACACGGTGATATAGCAGTGCCTCCTCGATGCAGGGCCAGGGCAGGGAGTTAAAAGCGTTGGCGGTGTCTATTGACATCGCCAGCACTCCGTCGCCCTGAGCCACTGCGTCCTGCGCGTGGGACTTCACCTTCAGTATGGCATCCACCGTCGAACGACCACGGCGAAAGCCATACTGCAGGTCCGAGAGATCCGGACCCGACTCCTCCAGGTGGCGTAGTAGCCTCCTCGCTACTACGCGCTCGAAGAGCTTGGCGATCTCGCTCAAGAGCACGATTGGCCTGTAGGCGGACGTAGAATCCGCCGGGCGCCCCTCCTTGCGGATGAGGACCAACCTGCCTGTCTTCCATCGCTGTGGGATTAAGGCCTGAGCCAGACAGGCAGTGAAGAGTCCTCTGACCCTGGTCTCCAAAAAGGGAAGAGCCAGAGTCAGCGCTCGGCCAGGGACGCCGTCCAGGCCAGGTGCGGTGCTCTTGACGCGAGATCGGCGGACCGCCTCTTCGAGCTCCTCCTCCTCCACGGGTGGTGCGACACTCTCTTCCTCCTCGGGCGCTGCAGGGCGGGCCATGGCAGGTGCAGAAAAGCCGGCCCGCTGCGGGAACAGCGACGTCAGCACTCCACGGAGAACGTCCGGTCGGAGTGACTGAGTCACGGGTGGAGCCCATGACCGGAGTTTACCCTGCACCATGCGGTACGGGGTCCCAAAAGGGTCCGCGTCGATCCCCGCGATCATCCGGTCGTGCGATTCGCCTTTCGCACGACCGATTTCCTCCTGCAGCGCCGTTCGCGCCTCGACATAGGCGAGGTACAACCGGTCCTCTTCCTCATCCGTCCGGTGTACCCGCCGTCTGCGATAGTGCGTGTACTGGCGTCTCGCCTCAATGCAGGATGTGCGCAATTGAGCGATCTCGCCCGACCACCAGTACACGTGCCGCCACGAAGGGCGGCCTCTGGAGCGGGGCATAGACGCGTCACAGACACGCGTCATAGCCCCCTGCGCCCAGTTCGCGGCGTCTTCGACGGACACCGTTCCCTGGGGCAGCCAGGATTGCACTATCGCAGCCTCCTCCAACAACTCCTTGTCGAGGCGCCACAGTTGCCACCGCGGTCCGCCCTCGCGAGAGGTTGGACCCGGAGCCGACGGCACCGCCGGATGTGCAGAGATCTCGTATCGGATGTATAAGTGGTCAGACAGAGCCTCCACATCATCAAGCACTCGCCAGCCCCTGACGTTACGCGCTAAGGCCGGGGTTGCGAACGAGACGTCCACGATGGACCCCTTCATCCGTCGCACGCACGTATGGGCCGTCCCCCTGTTGAGGACAGACAATCCGGAGGCAACTACCCACTCGGAGAGTGTCGCACCACGCGCGCTCGTCGTTGCAGAGCCCCACATGTCCGCGGCGTTGAGATCACCTGCGACCAAAACGTCAGCCGGACGATGGCGGTCCACCATCTCCCCCAAACGGATCAAAAATTCCTCGAACTCGTATAAAGTTCGATTGGGGGAGAAGTAGACGCCTACCACAACGAGGTCACCGACAGTTGCCGCGACGCATCCCGCACCCCTCTCAATACGCGAGAAGGGCGGGGACCCCGCGGCCACCTGAGTGGCAATAGCCACCACCCCGGTGCTGTCAGCGACCCAATTGTCCCTCGCTGGTACGCTGTAGGGCTCCGCAACGATCGCCACCTGAATCGACCACTGCGCCAGGCTTTGGACCAATAAGTCTTGGGCCCGGGCACAGTGGTTGATGTTCGCCTGCAGAAACCTGACTTCCATTATTAAGTCTGCATCGTTTCGACCTCCGCATCCTTAGTTCTGGATTCTGAAGTGGCTCCACTCCCTGGTTTTGCCACCTTCTTCCCGCCACTGCGCTTCTTCTTAAACTGCGCGCAGATTCTCGCACAAGCTGCGCTGCCCGCCAAATGGTCGGAAGGTCGCTGCGCCGCCTCGCAAACCGTACAGTGCGGCGGATCCGAGCACATTGTCTTTTTGTGCCCAGCCCGCCCACACCTAAAGTAGTTAGTGCTTCGGTCCGTGTCACTGCTACACTTTGCCGCCACGTGCCCCACCTCATGACAGCGGAAGCACCGCAATACACGTGGCTGCAGAAGTGTCACCCGTGCCGACACGAACCCCACCAGTAAGCGACTAGCACTCACCTTCTTGGCAGCAGCGATTGGACAACGGACCCAGGCTGTACCGACTCCAGTATTGTCTCGCCGCACCTCTCCGACTTTAATCAGGCCGACGTCGCATCCGCCGACCTTGCCAACAGCACGCGCTACCTCCTCTGACGTCACGGAGTCATCTAGGCCGCTCACGCGCAACTCCGCGCATTTAGTGGGCCTTGTCACCTGGACTTGATTGGCGTCCAGGACACCCCGCAGCTTCTCCGCAAGAGCCTCGGCCTTTTCTGCTGAACTGGCCCCCGGAAGTTCCAGCAGCCTAGCGCCCGTGGAAGCCACTCGGAATCTCATATCCGTGATACCCAGGTCCTCGAGGTCGATCTTTTCCTTGACCTGGGTGAGGACCTGGCTGAACGTGACGTTGTTCTCCTTTGCGCCTGGTTGGAGCTTCAACGCCACGACAGCCGATCGTGGCTTCCGGAGCTTAGGCACCTTTGCCTTAGCTTTCGCCTTCTTGCTAGGCTGCTGCGGCGGCTGCTGAGGAGCAGCCTTCGTCTTCTTCTTGCCCTTTCCCTTTCTGACCACCTCGGTCCACCCCTCTGACATACTGACCGGGGCAGGGGGAAGAGGGCGCGGCTGCGGCGTCTCCGCCGCCGGGGCTCCTGGAGTCTTTTTGCCTTTACCCTTGCCTTTCCCTTTAGCGGGTTCTTGGGCCTTGGCAGGGGCAGGTTTCGCCAGAGGCGCGGGCGCAGATGTGCTCGCCGATGACAATGTCGCCTCCTTTTGCGGCCCGCTAGACGCCAGCGGGGGACGCAAAGACTTCCCTGGAAGGAGCCGGCTCTCCAGCCCCTCTATCCGGGCACTCACCATGGTTCCAACTTCCATCATAATCGAGCGCTTCAGCTCGTCGGAACACTGTGGTTGAGCAGCACCGGTACAACGATCGCCACCTGAATCGACCACTGCGCCAGGCTTTGGACCAATAAGTCTTGGGCCCGGGCACAGTGGTTGATGTTCGCCTGCAGGATCTGGAGGGCCATTATTATTGGTGCTCCATCGGCACCTCCGCACCCTTCTGTGGGGTGTTAGATGGAACTGATCCTGCAGGCTTCGTTCCTCCCTTCCTTCCTTTTCCTTTCTTCTTGGCCTGTGCAATCACTTTTGCACAGGCTGCTCCACCCGCCAAGTGACCCGCCGGCCTTTTGGCCTCCTCACACGCTGGACAATGTGGCTCCTCCGAGCACTGGTCTTTTTTGTGCCCGGTTTTGCCGCACCTGAAGCACTGCCCGCTTCTGTCCACCGCACTGCTGCACTTTGCCGCCATGTGCCCCACCTCGTGGCACCGGAAGCAACGCTGGACCCGCGTCTGCAACAGCTGGACCCGCGCCGACACGAACCCAAGGAGCAGTCTGCCCCCGCTAACCTTTTTGGCCGCTACGACAGGGCAGCGGACCCAGGCAGTGCCCAGCCCGTTGCGATCCTGGCGGATCTCGCCGACTCTGACGGCCCCAGCCTCGCAGCCTCCTGCTCGGCTCACCGCTGCCGCCACCTCCTCTGAGGACACAGAGTCGTCGAGTCCGCTGACACGCAACTCCGCACATTTCACGGGCCTCGTCACCTGGACGTTGGTAGGGTCCAAGACGCCCCGCAAATGTTGCGCCAGCTCGTCCGCCTTCTCGCCGCTTTTCGCCCCTGGCAGCTCCAGGATGCGGCTTCCCGTCGACGCTACCCTGAACCTTAGTTCCTTTATGCCCAGGTCTTCTAGGCAGATTTTCTCCTTGACCTGGGTCAGAACCTGGGTGAACGTAAGGTTCTTTTCCGCCGCAGCTGGTAGCAGTTTCAGGGAAACCGCAGCGGACCGGGGTGCTCGAAGCTTGGGCCCTTTCTTCGGCTTCGGCTTCGGCTTCGGTTGGGCCTTTTTCACTGGGGCTTGCTGACTAGGCCCTGCCTTCTTCTTCCCCTTTCGAACGACCACGCTCCAGCCCTCGGACGTGTCTGCCGGGGCCGGTGGCAGAGGCCGCGGCTCTTGGGTCTCCGCTACTGGGGCCTTCTTTGGACCCTTGCCCTTGCCTTTCTTGCCCTTCTGCTGTGCAGGAGCAGGATTGGCGGGGGGCGTGAGCGTGGTCACGGCCGGTGTACTCCCAGCTGCCGGAGGTGTCTGCCTCTGGCGACTGGCCAGCGGGGGACGCACGTCTCTCGCCGGCAGGAGCCTCTCTTCTAATGCCTCGAGACGAGTGCTCACCATCGTTCCCACCTGGACCATGATGGTACGCAGCAACTCGTCCGAGGCCACCGGCTGTTCTACAGCTCTCCTCTGGGCTGGAGGTGGTCGCTCCTGCCTCGCCGTACTACGGGCTATATCTGCCCGCAGAAGCCCAACTTCTCTCCTCATCTCGTTCAGCTCCTCCCTGAGACGAGAGTTCTGGAGGCGAAGTTGTACAACCTCCTCCGACGCCGTCCGCTGAGCCAGAGCGTCTACCGCCACTGCGATGCTCCTCGCCGCCTCCTTCAGGGCCTAAGTGAAGGTGCCCTTAAGGTTGCCGGATGTACTGGCAACCTTTTGGATGACGGACAGGCTGTGCTGGACCTGGCCTCTAAGGTCAGACGCCACCATGACCGCCTCCGGCTCCACTTCCGACAGCAGGGACATCACGGAATTCGCCCTGCTGTGCAACGCCTGGGCATCCGCGGACAGCTCTTCCTCCGCTGTTGCCCTCTTCTCATCCTTGCTTAGGGTCTTCGCCACCTTTTTCTTGTGACCCTTCTTGCCGGCAAGGATCTTCGGTGCCGGCTTTTCTGAGTCCCCGTCTCCAGACGACCCAGACTCGTCGCTAGGGTGCCGGGGCCTCTTCCTCTTCTCCTTCATATACTGCCCCGGCCCCTTCGACCGCATCGACTCAACTGACGCGAAGCTTTCTGTGTCCGAGTCTCTCGACCCGGCCACTCCCCAGAAACGGCTGCCGGATGATAATGACCACCGCCGGGGCTGACCACCGCTGTCAGTCGCTGGACCGAAGTCCATCTTCTCCACCACTACTCGCACCTCCTTGAGCCGCTCCCTCTCTCCTGCTGCTGCTCCAACGCTACTAGATGCCGCAGATGTTATTGCGACACCACCCTCCGCAGTCGACTCCTCGACTCTCTTGACCTCCTCGGTCACACCTTCCAAAACTCCGCCCGTATCAGGCACCTCAACCTCCACGCCGCCTCCTGCGGCCACGCCCTCAACCACTCCAACAACCACTTCAACTCCGCCAGTCACAGGCACCTCCTCAACTCCGCCCGTCTCGGGCCCCTCTCCAGCAACATAACAGACTGTTTTGCCCCCCCCAGAATCGACGGGCTTGCGTGCCGTAGCACGGCCGGATTGTCCCTCGCGGGCTTTACCGGCCTGGGTACACTACTACAATCTGCCATGTTGTTTTTTTGTGCTTTTCTGTCGGGGTGTGCTCCCCTAGGCCGTGTCCTTAACGAAGGACTAAAGGCACGCCCATGCCTGCTGGTTTTGGTCCGCGCCGGACAAGTCCGGTCCACTCGCCTGCAAGTGCGAGTGGTTTCCCCTATCCGCCACCCGGGGGACGCGCCCAGTAGAAGGTCCAGCAACTCCCTTGGGTAGCGGCGACGCCCTAGCCGTACCCAGCGTGTCCTTGTTGTCACTCATAATAATGGCGAAGGGTGGTTTTAACGGAGCGACTGCCGTCTGACCTCCAAAACCCCTGTTATGGGTAAAACCGAGGAAGGGAAAAGGTAAAAAAAGGGTAGAGATTAGGAAAAAGAGGAGGAGAGATTAGGAAAGAGGTAGATAGGACACCATTTTCATGGATTGGGTAGGGGTATGAAAGTGGTGGCTCGAGGATCCGGGGTCGCGTACCCGTATGCCCAAAACCAAATATCGGACAGATATTTAGTAGGACACCCTCTGGATGAAACTATGATGCACTGAGTATGATATTAAAAGTAAAATGTATATATAAAAATCTTTTTTCTTACAAATATCACCATTTTTTTACAATAAATATATGCATATTTATTTTTTTGCAATAACGATATTTCATGCTTCATTTGTGAATAATTAACACAATTTGACTGCCAGTTTTTTTTTTGCGGAAATTCAATTGAAGTTAATTCTATGCAAAAAATCTTTTATTTCCATTCAGTAGATATCAGTGTATAAAAAAAAAATACTTGTATAGATTTTTTTCTTTTTTCCCAAAAATACTATCAAAAAAATATATGCTATATCTAATGTAATAATAATCTATGTAATCCAATAATCTATCACTCTAATCTAATAATCTATTCTATATGTATACCTATATGTATATCCTATATGTATAGATATCAGTGTATAAAAAAAAATTACTTATTTACATTTTTTTATTTTTTTTTCCAAAAATACTATCACAAATACCAGGATAAAAATCTATCCTATAACTTATCTAATAATAACCTATGTAATCTAATGACCTAGTAATCTATCACTCTAATCTAATAATCTATCCTATATGTATACCTTTGGACTATACGCTACCACCATGTCAAAATTCATTCATTTCCATTCGGTACTTTTTGCGTGATTGGCAAACATAATTAATTTAACTTTTAGATTTCTATTACCACAATATAAGCAACATTACTAACCATATGTTTATTCGTTCAAAGGAAGTATTTCAATTAAATTGTTAAGCAAGATTTTTTTCACAAAGCTTCAATTGAGTATTTAAAATAATATAAAAAAGAATCTTGTGAGCTTTCGGTACATTGCCTCCTTTGCAATGACAATTTTATATGTTAAATATTGTTCTCAAGTGGCTTGTCTTATTAAGAAATAAATGTGTAAAAAAATTATTTGTTCTTAATTCGTTTTTGTTTCTGTCCCGTGTATATATCCCGTGGTAATTGTTAGTAACTTTAAGTTTCGCTTATTATTAAACTTATGTACCTCGCTTCAATAAATTATGTTTGTTTATGATGTATCTTGCAGGCAGAATAGAAATGAATAGATACTCGTAGTGGGACTGTAATTTTTATATTTAATGAATAATGACAATGAATAATGATTTGGGAGACGATAATTGCCACCGCCGCTGGAGGCCGAATGTCATTGCGCCCGCGCATGTCGCTCCTCGCCGTCCGTCTCTGTCACAGTGCCCCTCCTTGTCCCTCTCGCGAATGGCGTCATTAACATGCCCCCCGACGTTGAAACCTTAGGTTTCAACTGGTTCCATTGGTAGGGGACATATCTTGTTGAACGCACGCCTAAGAACGCCTCTGTTGGTCTGGACGTCTGCCACTCTGACAACGCCGTCAGAGCCTGGATACACATGCAAGATCCTACCCACGCTCCACTTCAATGGCGGTAAGTTGTCGTCCTTCAGCAGCACCATGGTTCCTTTTTTCAGGATTCCCTTTGACGATCTCCACTTGGTTTTTTGTTGAAGATCCGACACGAATTCCTTATGCCAACGAACCCAGAAATGTTGTCTGAGCTGTTCGACTCGCTCCCAGCGTTGAAGCCTGTTCGGATTTTTGTCGATAAGGCTTGGACTAGGTAATGCTGTCAGTGGCCGTCCAACAAGGAAATGACCTGGAGTGAGTGGAGATAGGTCGTTTGGATCAGAGGAAATGGGAGTTAGTGGACGTGAATTCAAAATGGCTTCAATTTGAACCAATGTTGTGTACATTTCTTCAAAAGTAAGACGCGCGTTTCCTAACACCCTATATAAATGTGCTTTTACTGATCTTACTCCGGCTTCGTGTAAGCCTCCGAAATGGGGTGCTCTAGCAGGAATGAATTTAAATTCTACGCCTTCGTTGGCTAAACTGTGAATTAAATCGGATGAGCATTGTTTTAGAAAATTGTAAATATCATTTTTAGCACCAACGAATTGTGTGCCGTTGTCGGATACTATTGTTGACGGCTTTGAGCGACGAGCTATGAATCTACGTAACGTAGCAATGTATGATTCTTTGGTGAGATCCGAAACCAATTCTAAATGTATAGCCTTAGTGGTGAAGCAAACAAAGACAGCTATATAAACCTTTAAGAGTTTGCATCCACGGCCACGTTTGTCAGCAACCAGTATGGGACCCGCATAATCAACGCCCGTTGTTTCAAATGGATAACCTGGATCGAGGCGCTGCTTCGGCAATTGACCCATGATTGGGCTGACTGTTTGAGCTTTCATCCTAAAACATCTATGACAGTTGTGCACGACCTGCCTAGCCATGTTGCGACCACCTAGGGGCCAGAACTGTTGTCTGATAGATGATAGGAGCAGTTGAGGTGCAGCATGATATAACTGAATGTGCTCTTCTAAAAATATAAGTTTGGATAATGGATGTTTACATGAAATTAAAATCGGATGCTTTTTGTTATAATCAATGTAGCCAACTTCTTATGATATATTTATATATTAAACACATTTTATATACATATTATTACATAGTTACATATTATTATCATATTTTATATATATTTATTTTTTGTAGATATTTACACTCACGATAAATTAATAAAACATCGACACTTTTCTGCACTATTTTTAAAGTCCAGCAAAAAGGTCATATACCTGTGCATACGCAGCGGTCAAACTAGTCGTTTGTAAGATCTGACGCGAAGCGCATGACTTTTGCTTGCTTAGTAATTAATAGTATTTCGTGGACTTTCCGTATATTTAAATTATTTCTTTCTTCTTCCTATTCTTTGCTTTGTCTTATATGTGCTTATTTGGACTATTTCTCTTCTTTGCTTGTGCCTTCTAAATTATTGTAGTGAGTGTATTTATATGCAATAAGTGAACAATAAACCTGTGATAAAAGTGACAATATTTTATTTATCCTACGCTTAGTGCAAGAACTTAATCTCATTAATATCTACACTGGTGACCCCTTTTAAAAAAAAGAACAATGTCGTTAGAGAAAAAGAATCAAGGTGCGGCCGGACCACACCCTACTAGTGATGGGACCCAGTCGATTGAACATGTCGACGTTTTCAGAGTTGGTGTGAAGGTGCCACCATTTTGGGCGGAGGAACCGGACATATGGTTCGCCCAAGTGGAGGGTCAGTTTGCGATATCTGGTATTTCGAATGACCTCACCAAATTCAATTATGTCATCGGGCACCTGGACAACCAGACATCGAGAGAGGTGAAGGATGTCATAGTGAATCCACCGGCTTCTGATAAGTACCAGAAATTAAAATCCGAGCTAATTAAGAGACTAAGCGCGTCCAGGGAGAATAAAATCAAGCAATTATTAATGCACGAGGAGCTTGGAGATCGTAAGCCATCGCAATTTCTCCGGCATCTTCAAGGCTTGGCAGGTGTGAATGTTCCAGATGATTTTATTAAAACAATTTGGATTAGTCGACTTCCACACGGCATCCAGGCAGTACTAGCTGGACAGTCCAGTGCATCACCGCCGGAAGAGTTAGCAGATCTAGCGGATAGGGTGAATGATCTCGCCTCGTCTACCCCGAAGGTTGCCACGGTTAACGAGGTTCCTGGATCTATTGTGAGCGAGTTAGTTAAGGAAGTGGCTGAATTGCGAAAACAAGTTCAAAAGCTCTCAATGAGCAGAAATGGTCGAAGCAGTTCGCGTTCAAAAAACAGCCCCAGGCAACGATCTGTTTCCAACTACCGCAAATTTCCGCTCTGCAGGTATCATAGTAAATTTGGCGGCAAGGCTACAAAGTGCGTGCGCCCATGTGACTACGAACAATCGGGAAACTTAAAGGGCGGTCGGTAATGGCGGCTGACGATTGCCCTTCATCCTCAACTGGTCGCCTATTTGTCACGGACCGGTCTTCGAAGATGCAGTTCCTAGTTGACACTGGTAGTGACTTGTGTGTCTTCCCTAGATCGGCAGTACGCGATCGTCGTGCTCGAAGTGACTATAACTTGTGTGCTGCGAATGGTTCAACTATAGCTACGTATGGTTATGTTCATTTAGATTTAGATTTTAGTTTACGTAGAAATTTTGTGTGGCGTTTCATTGTAGCGGACGTCACAAAACCAATAATTGGAGTAGATTTTTTAAAATATTATAATTTAATTGTAGACTGCCGTAATAAGAAATTAATAGATAATCTTACTTCTGTTTCTACTATTGCTACTGTAATTAATTGTAATAATATTTCTTCTGTAAAAATTGTAACAGGTGAGTCACGATTTCATAAAATATTAGATGAATTTCCAGAAATTACTCGACCAGCTGGTATACACCAAACCATAACACACAACACAGTCCATCATATTCACACGACACCAGGCCCCCCAGTTTCTTTACCACCTCGCCGCTTAGCACCTGATAAGCTGAACATTGCTCGTCAAGAGTTTCAGGCAATGTTGTCTAATGGTATAGCTAGACCTTCGGATAGCCCTTGGTCTTCCCCACTTCATTTAGCACCGAAAAAGAATAGTGGATGGCGTCCTTGCGGTGATTACCGCAAATTGAATGCCCGTACAGTGCCTGACAGATATCCGATAAAGCATATCCACGATTTTAGTCATAACATATCTGGTTGCACTATATTTTCTACATTAGATTTGGAAAAAGCTTATAATCAGATACCTGTCAGTCCTGAGGACATCCCGAAGACAGCCATAACAACACCATTCGGTTTATTCGAGTTCCCTTTTATGACGTTCGGACTACGAAATGCGGGGCAAACGTTTCAACGTTTTGTTGATGAAATAACGAGGGGAATAGAAAACGTTTATTGTTATTTAGACGATTTTTTGATATACTCTAAAAACGAGGTGGAGCATGAAAAGCACCTACGTCAGATCTTTACTAGGCTTAAAAAGTATGGCATGTTAGTAAACACGTCAAAATGTGTCTTTGGCGTAAAAGAGGTAAAATTTTTAGGCTACAATATTTCGGAGCAGGGATGCAGACCTCTAGACACCAAGGTTCAGGCAATTCGTGAGTTTCCCATTCCCACTAATGTTAGGCAGCTGCGAGCATTTCTAGGCATGCTTAATTTTTACAGGAGATTTCTTCCCCAAGCAGCTCAGATTCAAGCTCCGTTGCATGCATTACTAACAGGATCGGTGAAAGGGTCTACGCCTGTCACGCTTACTGGAGACACGTTAGCTGCGTTTCAAGCTTGTAAAGACAGCCTTTCTAATGCTGCTTTATTAGCACACCCAGACTGCAACTCAAAACTTGCTGTTGTTACTGACGCCTCCGACAAGTCCCTAGGTGCAGTGTTGCAGCAATTCAAGGATGGTGCATGGCAACCACTGGCCTTTTTCTCCAGGAAGTTGAACCCATCACAGGTAAAGTACTCGCCATATGATAGGGAACTTCTTGCCATTTACGAGGCTATTAAATATTTTAGACACATGTTGGAAGCAAGGCATTTTATCGTCTATACTGATCACATAAACCGATCAGTTTTGCTTTCCACGACAGGAAAAACAACTGTTCGCCGAGGCAGTATAGACATCTCGATTTTATATCCCAATTTACGACGGACATCCGTCATATATCTGGTAAGGATAATGTGGTAGCTGATACGCTATCGCGCATTGAAGCACTGGCAGAGCCAGTAAACTTAGTGACAATAGCCCAAGACCAAGCAGATGATCCTGAGCTTAATAGGCTTCTAAGTGAAGGTTCATCCCTTCACTTACAAAAGCTGGACGTCCCTGGAAGTTCACTATATATGTACTGCGACGTCAGTACCTCAACTTCTAGGCCATTCGTACCGAAAACCTTACGAAAACAGGTTTTTGAAAGCCTGCATTCGCTAAGTCACCCTGGTGCAAATGCATCTGCTAAATTAATAGCAGAACGGTTTGTTTGGCCAGGTGTGCGGAGGGATTGTAGGAGCTGGGCACGTGCTTGCTTGCAATGTCAACGTGCAAAAATTAATCGGCATGTATACGCCCCACTTGGGACATTTAAGCTACCACGTGCTAGGTTCAATGAGATCCATCTGGACTTAGTTGGGCCTTTGCCTATCTCAGAGGGTTATCGATATTGCTTAACCATCGTAGACCGTTTCACAAGATGGCCAGAGGCAGTTCCTATCGAAAACATAACTGCTGAGACGGTCGCAAAGACCCTGATATCTACCTGGATAGCTCGATTTGGTTGCCCAATTTTTATTGCCACTGATAGAGGAAGACAATTTGAATCAGCATTGTTTCATAATTTATCTAAATTAGTTAATTTTGATCATAAGCGTACGACAGCCTACCATCCAGCATGTAACGGCTTGGTTGAGAGGTTTCATCGCCAGTTGAAAGCAGCTATAGTGTGCCATGCGAATGATAGGTGGACGGAGTCTCTTCCTTGGATTTTATTAGGAGTCAGAACTGCATTCAAGGACGACTTACAAAGTTCCTCGGCGGAACTAGTTTATGGACAAACATTAAGGCTTCCTGGCGAATTCTTTGAGTCTGCTGACATAGGTAGCACTGATTTATCAGACTTCTCTGCTAGACTCAGATATGTAACTGATAAACTGCGACCAGTATCAGCTGCTAGACATGGTAAACCAAAAGTTTTGTTTACAAAGAACTGAAAACATGTGAGCACGTCTTTCTTAGAGAAGATGCAGCACGTAGTTCGCTCCAAGCAGCCTACTCAGGGCCACACAAAGTACTCGCCAGAAACGACAAAGTTTTTAAAATTCTGGTTAATAATAAGGAAATGACTGTCACCATAAACCGCCTTAAGCCTGCTTTTATACTATCTGACCAACAGGAGGAAGTTAAAATTGAAGATCCTACTAAATACATTACTCGTTCTGGACGTCAAGTAAAATTTACAAATTTTTATCGCCCTTGACGGTCTCTGGTGGGGGGTGGTGTAGCCAACTTCTTATGATATATTTATATATTAAACACATTTTATATACATATTATTACATAGTTACATATTATTATCATATTTTATGTATATTTATTTTTTGTAGATATTTACACTCACGATAAATTAATAAAACATCGACACTTTTCTGCACTATTTTTAAAGTCCAGCAAAAAGGTCATATACCTGTGCATACGCAGCGGTCAAACTAGTCGTTTGTAAGATCTGACGCGAAGCGCATGACTTTTGCTTGCTTAGTAATTAATAGTATTTCGTGGACTTTCCGTATATTTAAATTATTTCTTTCTTCTTCCTATTCTTTGCTTTGTCTTATATGTGCTTATTTGGACTATTTCTCTTCTTTGCTTGTGCCTTCTAAATTATTGTAGTGAGTGTATTTATATGCAATAAGTGAACAATAAACCTGTGATAAAAGTGACAATATTTTATTTATCCTACGCTTAGTGCAAGAACTTAATCTCATTAATATCTACATCTACAAGAACTTAATCTCATTAACATCTATTTAATTTGAATTTTGCAAACGTCCACCTACTCTAATGAGACATGAATCAGCATCAAAGAACGGCGTTAATTGTAGTAAATAATTTTTGTTTAGCAGTGTTTGCTTATGCTGTAATGTAATGTATTCAGCAAATGATTGTATTTGAGATTGTTTAAGTAATAAGTTGTAAGCTTTGTCTAATTCTGTTGTGCTTAATGGCCCTGATAATTTATGAATTTTATTTTGTGTTTTGCAGTTGTATATGAAACGAAGTACGAATCCTATTGTTCTTTTTAATTTTAAGAGTTTAGAAAATCGATTGACATTTATTATTTCCGGATTAATTAAATATGTATGTGAAACTACATTGGATTCACATATATTGGATACAGATACTATATTGGATACTATATTGGATACAGTACCGTCAGAACCATTGTTCTTAATGGACGTGTTGTGTCCCGTAGTCTTTTCATATCAAAAATCTAAGCTTTTTTTGTTAAATTGACATTATCATTACTATATATTGTGTTTGAGTGCTGTATCGGTTAATTACGCTATGTTGTGGAAGTGTTTTCAATGTTAAATTAGACTTAAAAGTGTTACCTAATTTCGTTACTGATGATGTACTTTCCCAATCTACCTCCTTTCAATAAGAACTTATAGAAAGTTCAAAGCCGGAACGTTATATCAACGTTTTTCAAAGCCCAGTACTATAGCTTTGCTGGCCTCGCGGCCAGTGCCTATGAATAAAGAGCGTAACGAATCGTGTTCCGAGTTCGATCCCAAGTATTCTTAAGCACATTATTTTAAGTTTTTAATTATTTCTTAAAATTTTTAAAAATGAAATTCAGTTGTTGCAATTCTTCCGCTGGTGGAGCCACTGATCGCATGATTTGCATACAGTGTAAAAATTATTATCACGTGCAATGTATGTTTCCAACTTTTAAAGACAATGAGGGATTGGCATGTGACAAAAAAACTTGGATTTGCCCCGCTTGCTCCTCCTCAACTCAGAAGCGCCGTCTTAACTCTGATAATACGCCAGTGCGCGGATCCCCTCTCCCTACTAAAACATGTGAGCAACAAAATATAAATACACGTAGAGGAGGTTCTAATGTCTCGTTCTCTCCCGAGAAATTAGACAATACGACAGGTACAACTATCGAAGATGTTAAAGTAATTATTACCTCTGAATTGTCTAAATGGAGGAAGGAATTGGAAGCCTCAATTACCAACCTTATGTCATCGTTTCTTCAGCCAATTAAGGAAGATATTAAGCAGTTAAAAGAAAGTGTATCTTTTATTTCATCATACTTAGATGAAATGAATAATAAAATTAACTCTTTTGAGAATGAGCTGAAAACGTTGTCTGTACAATGTGCTGGGATGAGTGAGATAAAACAAGAACTGAATTTAATAGAATTGGAGAACGACAAGCGTGAACAATGGGCTCGCCGATCGAATATTGAAATTTATGGAGTTCCGGAAAAAAAGAATGAAAATTTAATGCAAATTTTAAATTCGATTTCTAGAACTATTGGTTATCAGATCAATCCAGCAACAGATATTGATTTCATCACTAGAGTAGCGCCAAGTCCTAATGAAAGTCGGCGAATAAAACCAATCATTATACGCTTTTTGTCCCGTTGGAAAAAAGACGATTTTCTATCTTCATGTAGGAAAAAAAAACTTAAATGTAGCGATCTTGGCTTCACGGGTAATAGTTCAAGTATATACTTTAATGATCACCTGACTAGAAAGAACAAGAATTTGCTACAAGCGGCCAAGAAACTAGCTAGAGAAAAAAAGTATCAATACATCTGGGTAAAGAACTGCACAATAATGGTCCGCCGTACTGATACAAGCCCCGTAATACACATACTCAGTCACAATGATTTAAAAAAGATTGTTTAAGAATTGTCAATTTTCCGAATACTAATTCACATTGTTATATTTTATTTTATGTAGTTGCTTCTTTTATTTACATTCTTATATATTTTAACATAATAATTATGTATACTGTGATAATTATAATCTATATTTATTTTCTTAATGTGAATGTTAATCATGATGATTTTTTTAAAGATTTTGTTTACGAGGACATCCTAAATCTACACTTTTTAGCTTTTTTTACTTTTATATCATTTAAAATATTTTTTTTCAATATAAATTTAACCACAATTTTTAATAAGACTCTTGTACTTATTGGTAATATCCTTGTATATGCATTTAGACATATTGAAGTTTAGCAGGTCATTAAAAGATGAAATTTTTCTTTACAAATATTAAGAATTATAACGCGTGCCCATTATTTGTTGACCATATATGGTTTAAGATGTCCTCGTCCTTCGTCACGTGATCGTTCTACGTTTATTTGACTAAAACTAGAGCTAAATATGCACGTAATAACTTTGTGTATCGTTCCTGTAATGTTATAATGAAATTTTAACGAGATGACCATATATTGTCTAATTTAAATAAATTAGAACTACATTAAGATGTGTTCGATTTTTAGAATTTACTAAGTTTTGAAGTATTTCTTTTTACATTATATAGGTTAATTTAAGTTTTATATTCTTTGAATCTAATAATTTAATTTATATAATTTCAAATTTTGTAGAGTTTTGTTAGATAGTTATTTTTATTTTGATCATTAGCATTTAATTTTATACGTCCATAAAGTGTATAGTTGAATCCGTGGGACTTAATTGGTTTATGTGCTATTTTTTCTGATGTGCGTTTTCTATGTTTTGTTATTCATGTTGTCTTCCGAATAAATAAATATAAATAAATAAATACATAAATTGGGAACACTTCAGGTAAGTCAATATTTTCTTTATTAAATTTTTTGATGAGCCAATGAGATCTGTATCAGGCAGAAAGGATGGACATAACACCAATGTATTAAGGTAGGATCTTGACATATTAAACACCTCTAGTTATCAAGTCCGCAGGATTCTGTTGAGTTGGAACGTGTATATCTGCAACACGATTTTTTACAAAGACTTTCAACTTAGCCGGTGGAGTTTTTAACCAGCCCAGTACGACTGATGAGTCAGTCCATAAGAAAACTCTTTGCACTGGTAATCTGAAAGCTTCTAGTACCTTGGTAGTTAAGCGAGCAGCTAACACAGCACTACATAACTCTAAACGCGGAATCGTGACTGCTCGTAGAGGGGCGACTTTGCTCTTGGCACAGAGTAAATGTGTTTCGAATTGATCACTGCCTAAAGAGCTCCTGACATAAACACAAGTACCGTAAGCATCTTTTGATGAATCACAGAATGTATGAATTTCTAATGTATTGATATCAGCACAAGTAACGCAACGAGGTATGCATAATTTTTTTAAATTATTTAAATGTAATGTAAATCCTTTTTTTTTTTTTTTTTTTTATTTTTTTTTTTATCGTCAGGAAAATCCGTTACGGATACCCGCCCGGGGTGGGGACCCGGACGCGGTTATGTGGGACTCCGGATCGTTCCTCCGTTTACCCACTAAAAACCTGACGGTGCTCCTTACTCGCCACTAGCCCAGGTCTCGGGCACTGCCCCAATCGTCCGCGGACCTGGGCGGAGTAGCGCGCGGAGCTACCACGCGCACCTACTCGGGCCAGGGGAGTAGGCGATCAGAAAGCCCCACTCTGACCGCCCTCTGGCCGATGTTAGGGCGGAAGGCGACGGTCGTGTGCCGCCCTCCGGCGACCCGGCCGTTTGCGACGGATGGCGAGTTCGGAAGATTCCTCCCTCGCCCGCTCCGCCGCCTCCTTCGCGAGCATTACTGCATCGCAGAAGGATACGATCGAGTCCCACGACGCCTCGCTGCCCACCATGGCTTTCAACACGGCAGGCAGCGAGAGGTCGTCCCCAACGACGCCGCGCAAAGCGCGACGTTGAGACGCCCAGGCTGGACACACCTCCAGCGTGTGCTGGGCCGTCTCCTCGAGGCAGTCGTCGCAGTGGTGGCAGCGTGCGTCGGGCTCCCTCCCAGCGATCCCACACAGGTATTTCCCGAAGCATCCATGCCCCGAGAGTACCTGCGTGGTGCGGAAGGTTAGGACGCCGTGACGCCGCGCTAACCACTGGCGGAACACCGGACGAACTGCCTCGATCGTCGACCGGCCGGCGGTTGGCGTTGCCAGCCGGGACTCCCACACTTCCAGCGCCCTACTGCGCTCCTCCTCCTGCAGTGCTGGCTCTGCCGAGAGCCCCTCAGCCAGACCTTCCCTGCGCCGGCAATAGACCGACGCAAGAGCCACAGCGTCTTGGTCCCAGCACGCACGCCGCCTCACCGGTGATGGTCCGGTACCCCCGAATCACCCGGATGGCCATCACCCTCTGCGCACGCCGCAGCAGGGTGACGTTCTGCCGATCCAGGGCGTCCGCCCAAACGGGGGCACCGTAGAGCGCCATCGACCTGGCCACTCCGGTGTACAGCCGACGGCTCGACACGCACGGCCCACTGACGTTGGGCAAAAGGCGCGCCAGAGCCGCCGCTGTCCTCAGAAGTTTCGGGGCCAAGATGGAGAAGTGGCCCCGAAAACTCCACCGTCCATCCAGGACAAGTCCGAGGTATTTCATGCTCCGCGCGACGGTTATAGTGACACCGCCGACGACGATGTGGGCCCCAGCTGGTGGGCCCTTTCGCGGAGCATGAAAATAGAGCGCCTCGGACTTGTCGAGGGCGACCTCCAAACCGAGACGACGAATCCTCCCGATCACCACGGCCGCTCCGGCCGTGGCGAGAACCGCCGCCTCCCGGAACGTCCTCTGCTGCGCCAACACGAGGGTATCGTCGGCGTAGCAAACGACGCTCACTCCTCGAAGGGTGCTGCCCCGCAGCACCCAGTCGTAGCCGATGTTCCACAGGAGCGGACCCAGAACCGAACCCTGTGGAACACCGCACGAAACCTCCATCTCCTCCCACCTTCCACCTGGAGCAGGAAAGGCCACAGACCTCCCGGACAGGTAAGCCCCGATGACGCGGCGCAGGTATGGAGGCACACGATGATATGACAGTGCCTCCTTGATGCAGGGCCAGGGCAAGGAGTTAAAGGCGTTGGCGATGTCAATAGACACCGCCAGTACCCCATCGCCCTGAGCCACTGCGTCCTGCGCATGGGACTTCACCTTGAGTATGGCATCCACCGCCGAACGACCACGGCGAAAGCCATACTGCAGGTCCGAGAGATCCGGGCCTGACTCCTCCAGGTGCCGTAGCAGCCTCCTCGCTACTACGCGCTCGAAGAGCTTGGCGATCTCGCTCAAGAGCACGATTGGCCTGTAGGCGGACGTAGAATCCGCCGGGCGCCCCACCTTGCGAATGAGGACCAACCTACCTGTCTTCCACCTCTGTGGAATTATGGCTTGAGCCAGACAGGCAGTGAATAGCCCTCTTACTCTGGTCTCCAAAAAGGGGTGAGCCAGAGTTAGCGCTCGGCCAGGGACACCGTCCAGGCCTGGGGCAGTGCTCTTGACGCGAGATCGGCGAACCGCCTCTTCGAGCTCCTCCTCCTCCACGGGTGGTGCGACACTCTCTTCTTCCTCCTCGGGCGCTGCAGAGCGGGCCATCGCTGGTGCTGTAAAGCTGGCCCGCTGCGGGAACAACGACGTCAGCACTCCACGGAGAACGTCCGGTTGGAGTGACTGAGTCACGGGTGGAGCCCATGACCGGAGTTTACCCCGCACCATGCGGTACGGGGTCCCATAAGGGTCCGCGTCGATTCCCTCGAGCATCCGGTCGTGCGACTCGCCTTTCGCACGACCGATCGCCTCCTGCAGCGCCGTACGCGCCTCGACGTAGGCGCGGTACAGCCGGTCTTCCTCCTCCTGAGTCCGGTGTACCCGCCGCCTGCGATAGTGTGTGTACTGGCGTCTCGCCTTAATGCCTGATGATCGCAATGGAGCGATCTCGCCTGACCACCAGTACACATGCCGCCACGGAGGGCGGCCTCTGGAGCAGGGCATAGACGCGTCACAGATACGCGTCATAGCCCCCTGCGCCCAGTTCGCGGCGTCTTCTACGGACACCGTTCCCTGGGGCAGCCAGGATTGCACTATCGCAGCCTCCTCCAACAACTCCTTGTCGAGGCGCCATAGTTGCCACCGCGGTCCGCCCTCGCGAGAGGTTGGACCAGGAGCTAACGGCACCGCCGGATGTGTGGAGACCTCATACCTGATATATAGATGGTCCGACAAGGTCTCCACGTCTTCCAGCACTCGCCAGCCCCTAACGTTACGCGCTAAGGCCGGGGTCGCGAACGTGACGTCCACGATGGACCCCCCCAGCCGTCGCACGCACGTATTGGCCGTCCCCCTGTTGAGGACAGACAAACCGGAAGCAACCATCCACTCGGAGAGTGTCGCACCACGCGCACTCGTCGTTGCGTTCAGGTCTCCTGCACCCAACACGCCAGCCGGACGATGGCGGTCTACCATCTCCCCCAATTGGATCAAAAAATCCTCAAACTCGTATAAAGTTCGATTGGGGGAGAAGTAGACGCCTACCACAACGAGGTCACCGACAGTCGCCGCGACGCATCCCATCCCCTTCTCAACTCGCGAGAAGGGCGAAGAGCCCGCGGCTACCTGGGTGGCAATAGCCACCACCCCGGTGTTGTCAGCGACCCAGTTGTCCCTCGATGGTATACTGTAAGGCTCCGAAACAACTGCCACCTGTATCGACCACTGCGCCAGGCTTTGGAACAATAAGTCTTGGGCCCGCGCGCAGTGGTTAATATTCGCCTGAAGGATGCGAAGAGCCATAACTAAATCTCCTCCATAGGCACCTTCGTTCGGCTTCGTCTTTGCCTGTGCACACACTTTTGCACAGGCCGCCCCACCTGCCATATGTTCCGCAGGCCTCTTCGCCGCTTCGTACACCGGACAATGCGGCTCCGCTGAGCACTGGTTTTTCTTGTGCCCGGGAGTGCCGCACCTGAAGCAGTGCGCGCTACGATCCTCCGTGCTGGTGCATTTCGCTGCCATGTGTCCAACCTCATGGCAGCGAAAACAGCGTTGGACCCGTGTCTGCAATAGTTTTACCCGCGCCGACACGAAGCCCACCAGTAGCCTACTCCCACTCAGATTCTTGGCCGCGACCACTGGGCAACGGACCCAGGCTGTGCCGAGCCCGTTGCGGTCTTGGCGGATCTCACCGACTCTGACGGCCCCAGCCTCGCAGCACCCTGCTCGGCTCACGGCTGCCGCCACCTCCTCTGAGGACACAGAGTCGTCGAGACCGCTGACCCTCATCTCCACGCACTTTGTGGGCCTCGTTACCTGGACCTTTTCTGGGTCCAGGACGCCCCGCAGTTTTTGCGCCAGCACATCAGCCTTTTCCCCGCTTGTAGCACCCGGCAGCTCTAGAATTCTACCCCCCAGATTTCGCGACTCTAAACCTAACGTCCTTGATACCCAGATCATCGAGTTTGATTTTCTCTTTGATCTGGGTCAGGACCTGGACGAAGGTCACCTTCTCTTCAAGAGCAGCGGGCTGCAGCTTAAGAGAAATCGCCGCTGACCGAGGTTTCCGAAGTTTCGGCATTTTGTTCGCCTTTGGCTTCGGAACCTTCTGTGTCTCCGCTGGTTGTTTCTGGGCCTTCTTTTTCCCTTTCTTCACAACCACGCTCCAGCCCTCGGACATGTCCTTCGGTGCGGGAGGCAGAATGCGCGCCTCAGGAGCCGTAGCCGTAGGGGCTTTTTGTTGCCCTTTGCCCTTACCCTTGCCCTTGTCCTTCTTAGACTTTTGCCCTTGCAGCGGGGCAGGGTTTGCCGGAGGCATGAGCGTGGTTGTGCTCCTCTTTTTGTTAGCCGCAGGTGCTGCTACTGCTGCTTGAACTGCCACAGGTGCTGCTGCTGCGGGGACTTCTGCGGGCTTCTTCCTGCTTGCCAGTGGAGGACGGACATCCCTCGCCGGCAAGAGCCTCTCCTCTATGGCCTCGAGACGAGTACTGACCATGGTCCCGACTTGTACCATTATGGTACGCATCAGCTCGTCCGAGGCCACCGGCTGACCTGTAGGTGCCTTCTGCACTGGTCCCACCCGTTCTTGCCTTTGTCTGCTGCGGCTGATGTCGTCCCGCAGCTGGCTCACCTCCTGGCGCATTTCCGCAAGCTCGTTTTGCAGCCTGCTATTATATGCGCGCAGCTGAACGACCTCCGCCGTTGCGGTTCGCTGGACGAGAGCATCAACCGCTGCAGCAATCGCTCTCGCCGCCTCCTTGAGGGCCTTCGTAAACGTACCCTTCAGGTTCCCCGACCGCGTCCCGACCTTCTGGATGATGGCCAGGCTCTCTGACACCTGGCCTTTAAGGTCGGACGTCAACATCGTCTCCTCGGGTTCCACCTCTGACATCAGGGACATATTAGAGACACTTATTGCCCTACTGCGTAATGCAAGAAGAGTCTCTTCGGACAACTCGTCTGTGACCCTGGTACCAGTCTCGTCCTTCTTCACGCTAGGCGCTTTCACCGTTTCAGTCAACTCCTCCTTCTTGCCAGACGTTTTCGGTTTTGTTTTGCCCTTCCTAATGGCAGTTATTTTAGTCGCCGGACGATCAGAGCCATCGCCACCAGAGGATCCCGACTGGTCACCTTGATGACGAGGTCTCTTCCTATTCTGAAGAGACGCCCTGGTCCTCGAACTAACTGACCCGACCGACTGCAGACTCTCCGTGTCTGAATCTCTCGACCCAGGGACACTCCAAAACCGTCCGCTAGACGAAAGTGAACCGCGTCTCGACCCAGCACAGCTGACAGGGGTCAACGCAATCACACTTGCATCCATCCTCTCCAAGACTACCGCTGCTTCCTTCAGCGTGCCTCCAGTGTCACGAGGCTCGCTTGCTCCTATCGAGCCATCCTTGGCTCTGCCCCCTTCGGGCACCAACACATCTTCGCCCCCACCGGGCACAACCTCCCCGCCGCCTCCTGCGGCCACACCAACTCCCACGCACTCCTCTACATCTCCGCCCGTCTCGGGCCCCTCACCCGCAACACAACAGATTAGTTCGCCCCCCCAGAATTCGCGGGCTTGCGTGCCGTAGCACGGCCGGATTGTCCCTTACGGGCTTTACCGGCCTGGGGTAGTGTCGTAATTCTATAATCTGCCATGTTGTTTTCGTTTGCTTTTCTGTCCCCTAGGCCGTGTCCTTAACGAAGGACTAAAGGCACGCCCATGCCTACTGTTTTGGTCCGCGCCGGACAAAGTCCGGTCCACTCGCCCGTGAGAGCGAGTGGTTTCCCCCTATCCGCCACCCGGGGGACGCGCCCAGTAGGAGACCAGCAACTCCCCTGGGAATGTAATGTAAATCCTAACCAACTCTGTGTAACTTCATTGGGCAATGTTTCATCCCATGTAACTTTATGTAACCATAACTTTTGTAATAAAATTTTAGCTTCAATAACAAACACCGAGAGCAAACCCAAAGGATCGAATATTTGTCCAATGGCGGACAATATAGATCGTTTGGTTGGGTTCTCAGGTAATGAGAGTTCGTTAGGAAAACATAGAGTATCTGATGATGATATCCATCCAAGACCTAAAGTTTTGGATGACTGTTGTTGTCCTAAATTTAATGGCATACATAAATTAGAGCTAGATTCAAAATTTGGAATATTTGATTTTATTTTACGTAAATTGAAACAGCCTTTAGAAAGAGTTTTTATAATTTTGTCTTTAATTTCTAATAATTGTGCAACTGATTGTGTGCCAGTAACAAGATCATCCACATAAAAATCATTACTAATTATATCAGATACTAGATTGTCTTCACACTCGATTGCGATCTGCTTCAAGCATCGTACTGCAAGGAACGGAGCTGAAGCGGTGCCGTAAGTAACTGTATTTAGTTTGTATACTTGTAATTCTTTTGTAGGGCTATCCCTCCATATAATGTTTTGTAAATGTCGCTGATTTTCATGTATCAAAACTTGCCTGTACATCTTTTCGATGTCTCCTGTCATCACGTAAGTATGATGCCTAAACCGAATTAAAATAGAGAAAAGATCACTTTGAATAGTCGGCCCTACCATCTGTATATCATTAAGTGACAACCCTGTGGTGGTAGGGGCGCTCGCGTTGAATACAACTCTTAATTTGGTTGTAGAACTTTCTCGTAACACACCGTGATGCGACAAGAATTGAGAGTGTTCCTCAGAAGAATATGTATCGTGAGTAATGCATGACATATGACCTAATTGCTCATATTCGTTCATAAAATCTATGTATAATTGTTTTAATAGTGGTTGTTTTTGTAACCTACGTTCAAGTGAATAAAAACATTGTAATGCTCGATTGTATGAGTCACCTAAGCGAGATTCGGGGTCCTTTAGAGGAATGGCTACCGAAAATCTACCATCTGACATTCTTTTATGATTTTCAATGAAATGTTGTTCGCACGTGCGTTCTTCTACTGAGTACGCAGGCTTAGATATGTCAGGTGTCTCTTCAATCGACCAAAACTTTGTTAACTGTTCTTCAATCTCTGTATTACTATCGCTTTGTAGAAAATGACATGAAATAATTGAATTATGTATTTGCTTGTAGTACTTACTATTAAGTCCGCTAGTGGGTCCAGAGATTATATAACCCAATTTAGTTTGTTGTAAAATAGGGCAATTCTTACCTAACCGAATTTGATTAGATTCTATCAGTTCCCAAAAGATGTCTGCGCCCAATAATATGTCTATATCAGACGGACTATAATATTCTGGATCTGCTAGTGTGATTTGTGCTGAAATGTTTAAATTAGGTATCTTTATTTGATTTGTACATAAATTTATATTATTCGGTAGGATAAGAAAAGACACACTTGTTGTATAAGATGTATTTTTTGAATAAATTGTTGTTTGACAACGCTTGTTAACCTGTGTAACTGTATTGTTAATACCTTGTATGGAAGTGTGTGTATGTTTGTATGAAAGGTTTAGTTTGCGTAATAATCTGTGTGTTATGAAGGATGCCTGGCTGGCTGAATCGAAGACTGCCCTCGCTTCATAACGTTGATTGTCTTCACCTAAAATATAAATCACTGCAGTCGAAAGTAGTACTGCCTCTGTCATCTGGACTGAGAGGGTGGTTGCCCCGTCGACTGGTGGATTGACGTCGCGTTGCGCTTGAACGTCTAGGTGTAAGAGTGTATTGTGTTTAGATGTACATTTAGTGCATGAACCCAACTTACATTCGCGAACCTGATGACCTGAGCGTAAACAATTAGTACATAATTTGAGCCTACGAACAGATTCTGCCCTCTCGTTTACAGATTGGTTTATAAATGTATCACATTTGTATAATTTGTGCATGTTGTTGCACTTCCCATTCACGCTGTGTTTTTGTGTCTAACTTAGAACTTATAAGATAAATTATTAAAGTATCTTACTACAGCCTTGTCCCAACTTGTTGTCGGTTCACCTAATGAATCTAAAGATCTTAAATTTTTATTAAATGTATCAATAATTTTGCGTATTCCTAATGCTGATTCACGTTTCATTTGATCAACGGTAAATAATGATTGCACATGATTTCGTATTAAAAGTTCTTCGTTATCATAGCGGTCGCACAATAAATCCCAAGCTATTTTATAATTAGAGGATGAAAACCCAATCGAACGAATTACCTGAGCAGCACCTCCCTCCAAGGAAGCACGCAGATAATGGAACTTTTGTATGTCGCTTATTGAATGATTTTCATGAATAAGTGATTTGAATGTGTCTCGAAATTCAAGAAAATCTTCATACTGGCCGCTGAACTTTGGCAACTGAATGGTTGGCAGTCGTACACTAGACCTTGTACTTGATGGTTTCACCACATCATCAGCTGCAGGCGATCCAGCTGAAACGCACGTATTAGCATCGTCATCATCAAAGTTAGAATGTTTAGGTATGTTATCTTTGTAAAGTTGCTGAGCCTTCGCTAGAATAGCAAAACACTGATTCTCAAAGTCTTGTCTATCTTCGAGTGATTCCTCACTCGAGTCGGCTAAAAATTCTATGCTACTTTGAATTTGATCATATTGATTAAAAAGTTGTTCTTTTTTTGTGATGCGAAGCTGCAATTCATTATTCTGAACGGCGGACAATACCTCTTTTAATGAGTTAATATAGTTAATGAACATAGTTAATCGACCCTTTATAGAAGCTCTCTTCTTCGTGAGGTCTTTAATGTTATCAGACATGACTATAGCGGCGAAAAACGGAATTAAGATCAGTAAAAATATAATATAATAATTTTATTTATTATTTTTATCACTAAAAACAATAAATCAACGATAAAATGTATATTTTAACTATTAAACTTTGATATTTAACTAAACTGGACTATAAAATGATGTTTGTAATTTTTTTAATAACATTCCATGTTATTAAAAAAATTACAAACATCTCCATAAAGAACACCGACGCGTCAAGTAAACTCCTAAAATCGGCTAACAACCCAATAGAGGCAGTAAACAGCGTTAATACTTATTTCGCTGGTATAGGAAGAGAACTTATATCTGCGGCTTGTATCAGGAACGTTTCGCAGCAATATCTTCCTTACTTGGTTTCCCAGACAACGCCAAATTCTATGGTCATGAGCGAAACAGATAATTCTGAAGTCAGATCCATAATCTGTAACTTCGATAACAATTGCGCTGTAGGATGGGATGGTATAACGTCATACATCCTTAAAGGCGCAGTTGACTTACTTCTCCCTTCAATAACGTGGGTTTGCAATCTATGCTTGTCTCAGGGCATATTCCCTAGAGTTTTTTAAAAAGGCTATAGTTCACCCTATCTACAAGAAAGGTTGCAAGGATAGCGTAGTTAACTATAGACCTATTTCTGTTTTAAGCTCACTCTCTAAGGTTCTGGAAAAACTTATAAATAAAAGGCTAGTTGCTTTCTTGGACAAGTATAACTTGCTATCGCCTAACCAATTCGGTTTTAGAGTCGGTAGATCTACAGAGGATGCACTCATGAGTTTGATAGACGACGCAGTACAGAATATTGATAAAAAGAGAAAGGTCCTTTGTATCTTTTTGGATATTTCCAAAGCATTTGACACTGTATCTTTGCCACTTCTTCATGATAAATTAGGAAAAATCGGTATTAGGGGAACTGCTTTAGACCTCTTAAAAAGCTATCTATCCGATAGAACTCAAGTAGTTACAATTAATGGCAACATTAGTGACGAGGAACAACTCTCGTGTGGGGTGCCTTGAGGCAGTGTATTAGGACCTACTCTCTTTTTGGTTTATGTAAATGAGCTTTGTAACCTTAGAATTCCAAACTGCAAAATCGTTTCATACGCTGATGATACCGCTCTGCTTGTCCACGGTGATAGTTGGTCAGAGACACGTGAACATAGTGAAAAAGCTCTTTTTGCTCTGATGAATTGGTTTTCTTGTAACAGGCTATCCTTAAACTTGGATAAAACACAGTACATAGCATTTTGCCACAAACGCTCTCTGGTACCTGAAGGCTTTTCTATAGCTGCCCACAAATGCTCCTATATGCCGCGAGAGGGCTGCAATTGTAGTTCAATAACTAGGTCGTGCTCTGTCAAATACCTCGGTGTCCTTATTGACGAAAGTCTCACTTGGAAGGATCATATACTGGCTATTGCTTCACGTATTCGAAAACTTGCGTATATTTTTAAACAGCTGAGATCTGGTGCAAGCTCTGAAATTTTAATGATGGTGTATTACGCCCTTGTCCAATCGAAAGTTTCTTATTGTATACCAGCATGGGGTGGCGTAACGAAAGCATCTTTGCTACCTCTAGAAAGAGTACAAAGATGTATTTTAAAGATAATCACTTCTAAGCCTGTTCGTTTTCCCACATCAGAGTTATACCAGATATGTAAAGTGTTAACAGTCCGACAAATATTTATTCTTTGCTCTGTTTTACGAAAGCATAAATTCACCTCCTATAATTGTCAGTTTACTTCCGGCAAACGCAGATGTGACAAAATCTGCCAAGTGGAATTGCGTCGAAAAATGTCTTCGAATCGTCAATTTTATTATTTAAGCCCTATACTATACAACGATATAAATAAGATATTAAACATTTACCCTCTAACTTCTCACCAATGTAAAATTAAATTATCAAATTGGCTATTAAAATTAACTTACGACCAGACCGAAGACCTCTTTTCTCCAACTAACTAGATCCACATTAGTAAAATATATATACAAACACACACACACACACACACACACACACACACACACACACCCACACACACACACTCTACACACACACACACAACACACTCACACACATTTTTCTATTATGGAATGGTATTTAAGTGTATGTAACACTTACATTCATTTACTTATTATTATATTGTATTATTAAGATTAATTATGTATATATTTTTTTGCGTTTTTTTTTCTCTAAATTGTTTTATTCATTTATATAATTTATTTTTTTTTTCTCTTTTATATACGATATTTTGTCAGTGATAATTTACATTAAGAAACGGCGCTTGTGAGGCGGACGTTGATAACTGCAACACAGTTAGTAACTAACGCAGTTATTATCGTTATAAAATGTTATTATGATGTACTCACTGTTTAAACCAATAAATAAATATTATATATATTAAATATTATAATAAATAAATATTAAATATTATATAAATATTATATATATATATTATATAAAATACTAATGGTAACAAGCCAAATCTTTAAATTAGTGTAGTTTAACAATTGAATAATATTACGTCATTTGTTTACTTCACAAAAATGTACTAAACGTTTATAATGAATAATAACAAACCGGTCGAGCGATCCTTATCAGTTAGATCTATAACTGCATTCCAATGCGTCGAGTCGAAAACTACGTATTATGTTTTATTATGAATTTATTAGGGATTGTGTTTTAGGGAAAAGTTGGAACGAGCTCACTTTGATTTGCACTCCTTTGCGTGGTGTGTTCGTCTGTCCCGGTGACTTGCTTACTGTCGCGTGGTTGATTCTTGCTTGTTATTATCGGCGAAGAAGGTCCAAAAAATGTTTATGATGTATCTTGCAGGCAGAATAGAAATGAATAGATACTCGTAGTGGGACTGTAATTTTTATATTTAATGAATAATGACAATGAATAATGATTTGGGAGACGATAATTGCCACCGCCGCTGGAGGCCGAATGTCATTGCGCCCGCGCATGTCGCTCCTCGCCGTCCGTCTCTGTCACAGTGCCCCTCCTTGTCCCTCTCGCGAATGGCGTCATTAACAATGTTCTCATTAATTTAATTTTTTTTGCAACATTAATAATATTACTAAATATACCGTAACCTACGTCAGTAATAAAATAACGAATTTCAGGTACTACATAAGAATTGACATTGCTGTTACCATACAATAAATCTGAACAACCAGAGTAACTTTAATATTATTTACAGGCCTGATGATTCAAAGTCAAATAGGCTCAATATTTTTTTAATCACATTTTTATTTAAATGATTATTTATAATAGCAAAACTTATATATTAGAATCCAACATCTGGTGGACACTGTTTTGACAGTTTGGATTGATGATATTAAAAATAATGATTTATTGTTTAATTATTTAAAGTATAAAACATTTAAATTGAAAAGTATCAAAATTATGTAATGATTTTTTTTAAACATTTTTAAAGTGTTATTCCACACTTAGGAAAATTGAAAAAGACATTTAAAGAAAACGTATAAAAATTTGAACGCAGCGGGATTCGAACCCGCGCCTCCTGAATACCGTTCAGGCGCTCTCACCACTGAGCCATGCGTTCTACTAGCCGCTGCGTCGAAATTCTTATACGCTTTTTATTACAACTTATTTATGTTGTTAGCATCTCTGTAGAGAGATTTTTACAAATTTCTGCTACCCAAAGATTATTCTACGAACAATCATTTGGCAAGAGAGAATGCTATTTATTAAATACTTTTTAAACATTTTTAAAGTGTTATTCCACACCTAGGAAAATTGAAAAAGACATTTAAAAAAAACGTATAAAAATTTGAACGCAGCGGGATTCGAACCCGCGCCTCCTGAATACCGTTCAGGCGCTCTCACCACTGAGCCATGCGTTCTACTAGCCGCTGCGTCGAAATTCTTATACGCTTTTTATTACAACTTATTTATGTTGTTAGCATCTCTGTAGAGAGATTTTTACAAATTTCTGCTACCCAAAGATTATTCTACGAACAATCATTTGGCAAGAGAGAATGCTATTTATTAAATACTTTTTAAACATTTTTAAAGTGTTATTCCACACTTAGGAAAATAACAACATAAATAAGTTGTAATAAAAAGCGTATAAGAATTTCGACGCAGCGGCTAGTAGAACGCATGGCTCAGTGGTGAGAGCGCCTGAACGGTATTCAGGAGGCGCGGGTTCGAATCCCGCTGCGTTCAAATTTTTATACGTTTTCTTTAAATGTCTTTTTCAATTTTCCTAGGTGTGGAATAACACTTTAAAAATGTTTAAAAAGTATTTAATAAATAGCATTCTCTCTTGCCAAATGATTGTTCGTAGAATAATCTTTGGGTAGCAGAAATTTGTAAAAATCTCTCTACAGAGATGCTAACAACATAAATAAGTTGTAATAAAAAGCGTATAAGAATTTCGACGCAGCGGCTAGTAGCCGCTGCGTCGAAATTCTTATACGCTCAACGCATGGCTCAGTGGTGAGAGCGCCTGAACGGTATTCAGGAGGCGCGGGTTCGAATCCCGCTGCGTTCAAAATTTTTATACGTTTTCTTTAAATGTCTTATATAATGATTCTAGATGTAATTTAATGTTTTAACTAATAAATAAAATTCATATGTTTTGCATCCTGTAAAGTAGCGCCATGTTTAAAACTATATTGGTAAAAGATGAAGCTTGTTTATAAAACTATTTGTATTTTGTGTAAAATAAATTATTTAAAGTATTGGAAAATTCGTTAGAACATTAATATGGAATATTGAACCATTTATTATAATGTTATTTGATTTATTTCTTTTAACGGAAGTGACTTATCATAAATGTTTGTTAAAGTTGTACAACAAACTTACTACCAACTTCTATGAAAATTGACTGTGGAGACTTTTCTTTTACAATAATTTTTATTTATTCTATATTTTTTTATTATAATCGTTATTTCTAAATAACTATTTCTTAAAATAAATACAAACAAATACATAAATAGGTCCCCAGACTGTAACTACAGGTTTCACCAATGCTGGTCTTTACGTGTCAAATATTATGTTATTATGTTTTATTTAGTATCCGACCGAAACTGAATTTTCAACCGAAACCGAAACCGAAAACGAACCTTCGGCTCTGACTTCAGTTTCGGCCGAAACCGAAACTGCTGATGACGTCATAAAATTTGTATAATACGTAAAAAAATGTACATTTTTATGCTTTAAAAATTACATGTGCATTTGAATTATTATGATTACGTTGATTTTATTATATATGTTTTTTTCGTTCTTATTATATATGTTTGTTTCGTTTTTTTTCGGTGGGTAGAGTTCCCTCTAACCTAACCTAGTGTTAAGACAGTCCGTTCCCCACTTTCCGCCAAATTCAGAGGCATGGCGATACTTAACGCCACGCTGTTGCCCCAACACCAGAGCTAAGAAAAGGGAAATATTAAATATTTAAACGTCTTCTGTGGGAATCGAACCGACAACCGGTCGTTTACAGTCAGACGCTATCCCACTGCGCCACGAAGACCTATAAACGCGATTAGTTGTGGGAAGGTCGCTAAAACAATGTAAATAAAAAACGTATCTTCTAATAGAAATATTTTTCAAGTTTCACATATTGAATATGAATTTTGTAACTGCTATTAATATTATTTAAGCTAAGTCTAAGTCTAGGGCTAAGTCGGGTAACCTCCTCGTGTGCTCGCATACTGTTTGGTCAGTGGGAGAACAGTGCGTTGAGTCGGTGCTCCCCCGGGCGGCGAGCAAGTGTTTCTCAGGGATTATTTCTCTGGTTGATAATTGCTCGTCGGCCAATAACCCGACGCGAGGGTTATCCTCCGCGTGTTCTTCTGATAAGCAGAGGACACAGTGAGAGGAGCGAGGGCGTGCGTGGCGTGTACTAACACTACCGTCGCGCCGGTGTAGGTATCTTCTGGATTCTATGTCAGCGCCGAGGATATCGGAACTCTACACGAGGTTGCGGTCATGTCTCGTAATCTCGAGTGGAACCGAGGGTCTTGCCTTGACCGGCCGGGCCGCGAGGAAGAAAACCTCTATAAAAAATTATCCCAACACAAGTGGCGAAGCAGCGCGAGGGGTGCGTGGCTGAAGGGAAGTTCAGTCGCTACTGCTGTCCTCGCCAGGGTACCGGCCGACCCCCGTGGCGAGTTACGCTAGGCTTATCCAAGGACAGGGGGCACTGCTTGGATGGACCGTTTTTCCCCCATACTCGTGGGAACAATATGGAGAAAGAAAATTTTAAACAAAACCAAAAAGACGGAAATGTGGGTGTTTTAGAGTCTGCTTCGGACTCCGGGGCTGGAAGACGCATGCCGCGCAAACGGTCTTTACAGCAACGTAAAGAAGACTCGGGTTCGGAAACCGAGGCAGCGCGTGGATCAAAGTGCCATACGGCAAGGAGGGGCAGACAGCCGAAAGCACGTGGCGCTGTATCCGCACGCGCTCGTAAAGTAGGGAAACAGCGTGCAGCGGAAGCAAACGAAGAAGAATTTGAGAGGAGTTTGTCTGATTGGGCACTACGACGAGACAGGTCGGCCCCGACGACGGATACGGAGAGTATTTCAGCAACGGAGGGTATAAAAGATACATCCTTGTGTTCAGCTGAGGAGCTGCGCACCTATGCCGGGCAACGTGTCTCCTCCATTTTAGAGGTGGCAACGAAATCTAGCCACCTTAAAGGCACTTATGTGCGTAAACTCAAGGATGCGGCTGCAGCTCTTACGGACGTCGTTGAGTCGCTCGTATCTCGTAGTGAGAGTGAAGAAGTGCGACGGGTTCGTGAGGAGAATCGGCACCCTACCGAGGAGGTGGGAAAACTCAAATTGGAGTTACAGTCTCACAGCAAGGATGTGCAGAGCTTGAGGAGAGCACTTTCGACCACGCAAGTCCCAAGGTGCTACAACGTCGACTTACAGTGTTAGTGAGGATATTCTCGAGGATTTAAAGCGCTCCATAATTGGTTCTGTGGGGACTATGATTGATGCTCGTTTAGCCGGCATCGAGGAGCGTCTGTTGCCGGCAAAGTCTATGCGTCCTCCATTAGCGCATGAGCGACGTTTAAGACCGACAGTAGCCTCGACGGAAATAGTGGAAACGCCGGCGGATATCCGGCGCCAACCAAAAAATAAAAAGACAGGCCGCGCTCAAACTACTGGAGTCGGGAACAGGAACGGTACGCCACTGTCTAGTTCCCGCCCAGAAGCGAGCTCTGGGATCAGTAATACGGTTCAAGCTACAGTTGCCGATGATATGCAAGATGAAGGTGGTACTTGGACTGCTGTAGTCAAAAGAGGTAAAAAGGGGAAGAAAACCTCTTCTAATCCCGCTGCGACGGGAACGACGGTGCCTCCTAGCAATGCAAAGAAGTCTTCCAGACCCACAGTCGCTAAACAACCGAACACCAAGGCGGTTATGGTTACTTTAACTTCAGAAGCACTTGGGAAAGGGGTTTCTTATGCCCAAGCTCTAGAGCGTGCTCAGCAGGGAGTTAATCTCGTTCAGTTGGGGATCACTGAGGGCTTAACGGTACGCCAGGCTATGTCGGGTGCTCGGCTCCTGGAGCTGTCTCCTGCTCACTCTGCAGGGCAGGCAGATTTGTTAGCCGAACGGCTAAGCGTCGTCTTAGAGGGAGTGGCTGTAGTCTTTAAACCTCAAAAGGATGCATCCTTAAAGTTAGTCGGGCTGGATGATTCGGTTACCAAAGAAAAGGTGGTGAGTGCGGTTGCGGATTCTGGTGGTTGCTCGGCCGATGCTATTACAGTTTCAGAGATACTTCTTGGCCCCAGAGGAGTGATGACAGCTGTGGTAGGATGTCCATGTGAGGCTGCTAGAACAATAGTAGAGAGGGGACGGATATTGGTAGGGTGGAGCTCTGCCAAGATTCAGGTTCTGGAGGAGCGCCCTTTGCGCTGCTTCAGATGCTTATCCTTGGGTCATTCTAGGCCCCGGTGTCCCTCAACAATTGTAAGGGAACATCTTTGCTTCCGTTGTGGTTGTGAAGGACATAAGGCTCACACGTGTCGGGCCACTCTACGGTGCATGGTATGCACTGATGCGAAGAGACCGGCTGGACATATAATGGGTAGTGCAGAGTGCCGCCCGCCGTCTGTTAAAGGAACTGAAGGTTTAGGGATTGGAGTCTCTTCTTCTTTTTCTGGAGTTGGTCGTCAAGGCCAGGAGGAAGATGCTATGTCGTCATAATGGACAGAAAACAAGCACTCTTTCTCCAGGCGAACATCAACCACTCCACTGGAGCCCAGGATTTATTTATGCAATCGATGGTGGAGTGGTCCATCGATATTGGCGTGGTTTGTGAGCCATATCTGGTCCCTGATCATCCTCGGTGGATTGGTGATTTGGATGGTTCCGTCGCTGTGGTGTGTGGAAGCGTTACCGGCCCGCCAGTTTCAGCTTTAGACAGAGGCTCAGGGTACATTGTGGCAGAGTGGGGAGAATATATAGTAATTGGCGTATACTTCTCCCCGAACGGATTTAGAGCGATGGGTCTCGAGAAAATTCGGAGTACTGACATTCAGGTTGGTGCAGGTAATGTCGGGACATGGCTGCTTCGGCAAATACCTGCACCAAATTGCACGTCGGGAGGTGTCTCCAGCCTGTCATGAGTGTAATGCGCCCATCGATTCGGCGCATCACACTCTGGCTGAATGCCCTGCTTGGACCCCACAACGCCACGCCTTGATGGCTGTAGTGGGTAGGGACCTCTCACTAGGCAGTGTGGTGGGGGCCATGCTGGATAGTGAGAGGAACTGGTCTGCAATGGTCTCCTTCTGCGAATCGGTTATCGCACTGAAGGAGGCTGCGGAGCGTGTGCGCGAGTCTAATGCGGATGCTCACTCGCTCCGCCGACGTAGGCCAGGGGATAGGAGAAGGCGGTACGCGGATCTCCTATCCCTCCTACCCTAGAGAAGCCTATTGGAGGATCGAGGTGATCCTCCTATTAGGCATCAAGACTGCGGGTGCCCTGGAAAAAACCTCAGAGCACTCTAAAGGCGACGGTGGCCCGTAATAGGCGGGCCATCCACCGAGGCGTCGTAGTGGAATGCGCAAGTGAACCTGCGACGTCTCATGAGGGTGGAGAGGGTTTCCGCTGGGTTTTAGAGGGTAGTATCGAATTCAACGGTGAGTCCCACAGTATCATCCGTACGCAGAGCAGTTCTGCCTGCGTTGCGTACGGATGGTCTGCGTAAATGCATTTCCCAGCGACAAAAAAAAAAAAAAGGTCGCTAAAACAATGTAAATAAAAAACGTATCTTCTAATAGAAATATTTTTCAAGGTTTGGAAGTAGTAGTTTAAGTTTTATTTAATAAACTTTTACACGTTATTGTCCTCACGAGATTAATATCATGTAGAATTATTACAATGTCTACGATACAGGTGTACGGTGGCCAGTCGTGGCCCAGTGGCACAAGAGTGTGACTGTAAACGACTGGTTGTGGGTTCGATTCCCACTCGAGGAATGGAAATTATATTTCCATTTTCTTCGCTCTGGTGTCGAGGTAAAGCGCGGCGTTAAGTTCCGCCACTTAACACGCAAGCCTCCGAATTTGGCGGAAAGTGGGGAACGGAGTGTCTTAACACTAGGTTCCCTCTGCCTACCCTGCTGTGTGCGGGATATAGCGTGAAGCTATTTAATTTAATTTAATTTAATTAGTCTACGATACAACACGGTGCAATAAAAGGGTTTGTACTATTAATACTATATCAAATGAATTGTCAACTGAGATAATATACCGATCCCCAAGAGCAAGGCACAACTATTTTTAAGACCGGGATTAGAGCTACCGTTGTCCTCTACTTCCACGTCCCGAAATGCCGTATTTAAGAGTAACTTTTAATATGTATAATCTTAGCTAGTTGTTTGGGTCTATTCAAATGGCTCGCGACCACTATTGTAGGGAACTATTTAATTATTGTTTATTTAGTACATTTTATTTGTACGTTTATTTATTTACTACAAATTATAATACCTACGCCGTGTGGTTGCCGGCACAGAATAGCACCACCCCATATCTAAGCTAATAAGCTATTAGTAAGTTACACTGGGATGTTATTGGATTATCCGAGGTCCGAAGAGAGGGGGAGGACACGATAATCCTCAATTCGGGTAACTTACTATACTACCGGGAAGGCGACCAACAATCCATAGGTGGCGTCGGGTACATCGTCCATAAGTCCCTTGTTAACAACGTGGTTACCGTCGGTAGTGTATCGAACAGGGTAGCGTACCTGGTACTCAGAATATCGAAACGATATTTGTTGAATGTTATACAGGTATACGCTCCAACCTCGGTACACCCAGATGGTGAAGTGGAAGCTATGTATGAGGATATTTCTAAAGCCATGCATAGGTACAAAACCCACTACACAGTTGTGATGGGGGACTTTAACGCAAGGTTGGGGAAACGTTGCGGCGATGAGTTGAGAGTGGGGCAATTTGGATTTGGGCAACGAAATGCCAGAGGCCAAATGTTGATGGATTTCATGGAAAAGGAGGGCCTCTATATGATGAACTCTTTCTTCGGGAAACCACAACAACGGAAATGGACCTGGATGAGTCCGGATGGCAGAGTCAGAAATGAGATAGATTTTATCATGTCGACGAAAAAGCAAATATTCAATGATGTCTCTGTGATCAACACCGTTAAAACTGGCAGTGATCACCGATTAGTACGAGGCACATTGAATATTAATATTAAGCTAGAACGATCTCGAATGATAAAGTCTACGCTCCGACCAGTACCAGCACAAATCCAAAACCCCGAGAGCTTTCAACTTGAACTTCAAAACCGCTTCGAAGCCCTTGAGCAGCGTGGATGTGGACGATTTGAATGACAAGGTGGTAGGTACTCTTCGTACGGTTGGGTACAAGTATCTTAAAACCCACCGTACCAAACCAAAGAAACTCTCCGACAAGACTCTTCACCTTATGGAACAGAGACGTGAAATGACGCTACTGAACTCAGAGGATGCTAGTCGGTACAGGCAGCTAAATAGGCAGATATCTAAGTCTTTGACTCGCGACCTACGCTTATTTAATATGAATTATATTAAAGAAGCAATTGAGCGGAACCAAGGCTCTAAAGTTTTCGCACGAGATATGTCTATTGGGCAAAGCCAACTGACAAAGCTGAAGACTGATGACGGTAGCATCATTTCAACCGTGTTTGAAATCCTGAGAGAGATAGAGAGTTTCTATGGACAATTGTACTCCACGAAGTCACCAGTTCAAAGTTTGGCTAGAGACCCTAGAACCAAGCTTACCCGACGCTATACCGAAAATTTCCCGGACGTCAGCTAGTGTGAGATTAGTATGGCTCTCGACCAACTTAAAAACAACAGGGCGGCGGGCAATGACGGTATTACTACAGAACTCCTGAGAGCGGGCGGTAAGCCGGTACTTAAAGTCCTCCAGAGGCTGTTCAACTTCGTCATTCTCGAAGGCAAAGCGCCTAAAGCATGGAGTGGAGCTGAGGTTGTTCGGTTTTTCAAAAAGGGTGATAAAACGCTCTTAAAGAATTACAGACCAATGTCTCTTCTAAGCCATGTTTATAAGTTGTTCTCGAGAGTCATTACGAATCGTCTTACCTGCAGGCTTGACGACTTTCAACCTCCCGAACAAGCTGGTTTCCGAGGCTACAGTACCATAGACCACATCCATAGGCTGCGACAAATTATACAGAAGACCGAAGAGTATAATTTACCACTTTGCTTGGCGTTCGTGGACTATGAAAAAGCCTTTGATTCGATCGAGACCTGGGCAGTGCTGCAGTCTCTCCAAAGGTGCCAAGTAGACTACAGGTTTATCAAAGTGCTAAGGTATCTATACGAATACGCCACTATGTCGGTCCGAGTACAAAATCAGAGCTCTAATCCTATCCAATTGCAACGAGGTGTAAGGCAGGGAGATGTAATTTCTCCGAAGCTTTTCACTGCGGCATTGGAGGATATTTTCAAGCTTCTGGAATGGAAAAGATACGGCATCAACATCAATGGCGAGTACCTTACTCATCTTCGCTTTGCTGATGATGTAGTTCTACTGGCTGAGACCTTGGAAGACCTGAATACAATGCTCGAAGATCTCAATAGTGTTTCTCAAAGAGCAGGTCTTAGGATGAACATGGATAAGACGAAAATCATGTCGAATGCCCATGTTGTACCTGCTCCGATTAGCATTGGGAACACTATTCTCGAAGTTGTTGACCAATACGTATACCTGGGACATGCAGTGCAGTTAGGTAAATCCAACTTCGAGAAAGAGGTCTCTCGTCGAATCCAGCTCGGATGGGCAGCGTTCGGGAAGCTACGGTATATCTTCGCATCAAATTACCTCAGTGTCTCAAGACGAAAGTCTTTGACCAGTGTGTGTTGCCAGTGATGACATACGGGAGCGAGACGTGGCCGCTAACTATGTGTCTCATAAGAAGGCTCAAGGTCACCCAGCGGGCAATGGAGAGAGCAATGCTTGGTATTTCCCTACGTGATAGAATCAGAAATGAGGACATCCGTAGGAGAACAAAAGTTACCGACATTGCTCGAAGAATTGCCCAGCTGAAGTGGCAGTGGGCGGGGCACATAGCAAGGAGAACCGATGGCCGTTGGGCCGGAAAGGTTCTCGAGTGGCGACCACGTACCAGACGATGCTCAGTGGGCAGGCCTTCTACCAGGTGGACCGACGATCTGGTCAAGGTCGCCGGATGCCGCTGGATGCGGAAAGCGCAGGACCGATCGTCGTGGAGATCCTTGGGGGAGGCCTATGTCCAGCAGTGGGCGTCAAAAGGCTGAGACGATAATACCTTATTTATTTATCGTTTACATTTTATTATTTACTTATTACCTATATTAATATACTACACATATTACAATATCATATTTACGTACGTATTAGCATTTAATATATAAATAATATTCGGAAGCCGCCGGTAGTTGCAAATCCTTTCACCGGCGTAGCGACTAATATTTAAGGCAAAACAGTCGTTACTTTGCTTTCGATACGCTCACTGTTATTCCCTTGTATTCTTTGTTCTCCGTACATTACCAGTTTTTATTTGTGCTTATTTATTTATTGTAATATTATTTAATATTATTTGAAAGCAAAGTAACGACTATTTTGTATTAAATATTAGCCGCTACGCCGGTGAAAGGATTTGCAACTACCGGCGGCTTCCGAATATTATTTATATATTAAATGCTAATACGTACGTAAATATGATATTGTGATATGTGTAGTATATTGATATAATAAGTAAATAATAAATAAATTACGTATTATGTATTGTTGTAATAAATAAATGTATAAATGAAATAAACTAAATAAACAGTAATTAAATAGTTCCCTACATCACTCCCCTTCAGAGGCCGTGTCTACGGACGATAATAGTCTGGGAATCGAACCTCTCTACCTGACCGAGTAGTGAGTTTGATGGGCGAGTGATATAGGTGTGTGTCTGTGTGTATGTCAGTGTGTGTGTCAGGAGATGAGATGTGTGTGTAGCAGCACTTTGTTAAGACGTCCGAGAAACAGGAGACTCCTGTAGTAGCACTTTGTTAAGACGTTCGTGAAACAAGATATGCATGCCGCAGAAGCAACGTCTGTCCCATGAAACTGAGATTAGTCCCGAAAAGGACTGTTTTAGTTTTGATCTTCATCTCTTCAAATCACATGGCGAGTCGACGAGGCGATCTTCGGTGCAGACGTCCTCTCTCCAAGCGGCGCTCGAACAAAAAGGCCGACGCATCGTGCGACGCGATATTTATACCTATTGCATCGCGGCGGCAGCGTCGGCGGCTCAGATGCTCGCGCAGCTCGGCGCGTGACGTCAGCATGCGCGAAACAGTCGACATGATATTTTCTATCTTATTTATTCTTATTGTTTTTTCTATTGTTTTTTTTATACTGTTTTTTAATTGGCTAATTGATTTGATTAATTTTGTATATATACCGGTGCATTTTTGAATAAAATTATTACTTCCTTCGACCACTCAATAAGTAGTTTGATTAAGAAGCCTGACTCTCCTCTAAAGTGGTGACCCCGACGTGATGCACTGAAGAAAGAAGAGGAATCCCTGCCCGGCTACCTACAGAAAAATTTCTGCTGGTTATTCTGCCGGAACGAATCCCTGCTCGTCGAATTTCTGCTCGACGGATCCCTGCTCGACGAACCCCTGCTCAACGGATCCCTGCTCGACGACGAATCCCTGCCTGACGCGAATCCCTGCTCGACGACGCCATGGAAGACAAGAACAAAGCCCTGCCACAGGCTTTCGCAAGCACGACAGCCCCAGAAGTCTCGAGTATTGCGCTGTCAACCATTCTGGCGCGAAAACCCACGGCTATGGTATCTTAGCTTCGAAGCTGCGACAGAGGAGTTAAAGAGGAGCCAGGCTCAACTCACCCAGATGGTCCTGGTACAGCTTGAGAAACCCGACATCGAACAGATATCCGACATCCTATTTAACGTCCCGAAGGAACAACAGTACCAAGCAATTAAAGAACGTCTCATCTCGGTCTACGAGGAATCTGACAGCCGTCAGTTCCAAAAACTCCTCGCTGAGATGGAACTCGGAGACCAGAAGCCTACACAGCTACTTCAACGTATGCGAAACTTCGCTAGAGACAAGGTCTCGGACTCAACGCTGCGTATGATGTGGACCAAACTCTTACCAGCACACGTCCGCTCTGTCCTGGCCGTCAGCGAAACTTTCAGCACGAAGACCACTCTCGAAGAGCTAGCACTACTCGCCGACAAAATCCTAGAACAAACTCAAGAGGTCGCTGCCGTCTCCACACAACCAACTACCATACAACCGCCGACGCCGTCAACTAATCACACCGATACTCAATTTCTCATCAACGAAATCCGAAAACTGTCACTGGAAATCGCCGAACTAAAAGCAAGACCGACTTCAAGACCGCCATATAATTATCCCCGACAACGTTTTCGATCCCGCCACCGAAGCTCATCTCGATCCCGCACACGTGATCATTCATCGTCACCCTACTGTTACTACCACCGTCGTTTCGGTAGTCAAGCGAGACGCTGCACAACACCTTGCAGCTACAAAAAAGAATCGGAAAACTAGATCGAACGTTGGCTGCGGCGGAATCCGGCGTTCCTACTACATCATACCGCCTATTCGTAACCGACAAGAAGACGAAACTATCTTTCTTAGTAGATACCGGGGCTAACATTTCCGTACTACCAAGAAGACAAGGCCAGAAAACAACCCCGTTACCTTTCAAACTGTATGCCGCGAACAATACAACCATATCTACATACGGCGAGAAAACATTAGAACTCGATCTCAACTTACCCTTACCCTTAACTTACCCTTCACATCAAGCTACTCTCGCAATATTCTGTGACGCATCCGATACATCCGCAGGAGCCGTACTACAACAATATTTCGATGAAAAATGGCAACCTATCGCTTACTTCTCTAAGAAATTCTTAGACACACAAAAGAAATATTCTACATACGACCAAGAACTTCTATCTATCTACATGGCTGTGAAACACTTTCGCAAGATCTTCGAAGGACGACAAATAATAATTTTTACCGTTCACAAACCGCTTACTTTCGCTATGAACAAAACGCAGACATCGAACGAAACTCCGCGGCGAACAAGACAGCTGTTATATATCAGCGAATTCACCACGGACATACGTCACATAAGCGGGAAAAATAATATCGTCGCAGACGCCTTAAGCCGAATCGAAGCAATAGCCTGCCCGTCTACAATAAACTACAGCGAAATAGTGAACGCACAAGAAAAAGATAGCAACATTCAACAACTTTTGCAACAAAACAATCTATCCTTCAAGAAAATAAATATCCCGAACACCGACAGCGAAATATACTGCGAAATATCAACATCTAATATTCGACCGTATATACCTGAACGACACCGGAGAGAAGTTTTTAACAGCGTACACAACATAAGTCATCCCGGAACCCGAACAACACGCAAGCTGCTTACGAAAAAATTATTTTGGCCTTCAATGAACTCGGACATCGCTCAATGGACGAAAAGTTGTATTGCCTGCCAAAAAAGCAAAATACAACGCCACACGTCAAGCCACATAGAAGCATTCCCGCCAAGCGACCGATTTCAACACATACACATCGATATAGTCGGACCGCTTCCTACTACAGCGCAAGGATATCGCTATCTCATAACAATGGTAGACAGACAAACCCGCTGGTCCGAAGCTATACCTACCTCCGACATATCAGCTGAGACAGTTGCAGAAATCGTCTATAATCACTGGATAGCAAGATTCGGATGTCCCGCCACACTAACAAGCGATCAAGGCCGACAGTTCGAAAGTCACCTGTTCAATAACCTAATGAAAATTCTCGGAATAAAGAAAATCCGTACTACGTCATATCACCCGCAAAGCAATGGGATAGTTGAACGCTGGCATCGTACATTGAAGACTGCACTACGAGCGAAGCTATCGAACACGAGTTCGTGGAGCAATGAACTCGCTACAGTATTATTAGGACTGCGAGCCGCACTACGCACTGATACCGGCGTTAGCACAGCTGAGCTTACCTACGGCTACAACCTACGATTGCCCGGCGACTTTTTCGACGCAAGCACATCCATACCTACATCTACGATGGATAGTACGTATGTCGAAAAACTACGCGCGAACATCGCTCAATACAAGCCTCAGCCGTTCCAAACTCATCGAAACAATAAACACATCTTCGTGCATCAAGACCTACGTACATGCAGTCATGTGTTTATTAGAATCGATGCATTACGAACGCCACTTCAAACACCATATGAAGGTCCCTATCGAGTCGTACAACGATCAGATAAGTTGTTTACGATTCAATTACCAGATCGTCAAACCAATATATCGATCGACCGATTGAAACCTGCATATGTACTACAAGAACAGGAAGAACCAAATAACCTCAACTTACCTTACCTCAAGAAAATCATTACCTTACCTTACCACAAGAAAACCGTTACCATAGAAAACCAGTTACCAGAATTACCTAACGCATCGAACACCTTGACGTCACAGCCTGTCAATATCAAAACATCAAGATCAGGCCGCATCATCAAACTGCCGGTACGTTTCACTTGAGGGGGACTCCTGTAGCAGCACTTTGTTAAGACGTCCGAGAAACAGGAGACTCCTGTAGCAGCACTTTGTTAAGACGTTCGTGAAACAAGATGTGCATGCCGCAGAAGCAACGTCTGTCCCATGAAACTGAGATTAGTCCCGAAAAGGACTGTTTTTGTTTTGATCTTCATCTCTTCAAATCACATGGCGAGTCGACGAGGCGATCTTCGGTGCAGACGTCCTCTCTCCAAGCGGCGCTCGAACAAAAAGGCCGACGCATCGTGCGACGCGATATTTATACCTATTGCATCGCGGCGGCAGCGTCGGCGGCTCAGATGCTCGCGCAGCTCGGCGCGTGACGTCAGCATGCGCGAAACAGTCGACATGATATTTTCTATCTTATTTATTCTTATTGTTTTTTCTATTGTTTTTTTATACTGTTTTTTAATTGGCTAATTGATTTGATTAATTTTGTATATATACCGGTGCATTTTTGAATAAAATTATTCCTTCCTTCGACCACTCAATAAGTAGTTTGATTAAGAAGCCTGACTCTCCTCTAAATGTGTATGGAGGGACGTGTCGGAGTCGAACAATAAATAGGCTGGTTTAAGGCGGTCTATCGATACTGTTACGGCTTTGTTGTTAACGTCAATTTTAAAATATTTTTTTTTCTCTTGACAATACTTTGTATGGACCAGTGTACGCAGCTTGTAACGAACCCCGTAGTGCGTCTTCGTGGAGGAAAACGTGACTACAGGATTCGAGGTTCTTAAAAACAAATGTCTTGCGGTTTGAGTGATGGTGCTGCGTAGGGACTGGTCGAAGCTTTTGGACAAAATGCTTCATCCGCGCTGAAAAATCGGTTAAGTCCGTCGTGTGACTAGCCACATGATGTCCGAAAAATTCTCCGGGTAGTCTCAGAGGCTCACCGTACACGAGATCTGCGGATGAAGCTTGTAAGTCCTCTTTGAATGCGCTTCTAATGCCAAGGAGAACGAACGGAAGAGATTCGGTCCAGTTACTGTCACCGTGGTATATTATAGCAGCTTTCAACTGTCTGTGAAATCGCTCCACTAAGCCGTTACATTGCGGGTGATAGGCGGTTGTCCCACAATGTTCGAATCCGATGGATTTTGATAGTTGTTGAAACAGGGCCGACTCAAACTGCCGACCCCTGTCGGTAACGATGTCGGTAGGACAACCAAACCTGGACACCCAACAGGAAATAAATGCTTTGGCCACCGTCTCGGCTGTGATATCGGTTATGGCGACAGCTTCTGGCCATCGCGTAAAGCGATCGACGGCTGTCAAGCAGTACCGATATCCATTTGACGGTGGTAATGGGCCGATCAGGTCTATATGGACGTGTTTGAACCGCGCCGAAGGTAATGTGTGAGTACCTAAAGGTGAGGACACATGTCGATGTACCTTCGAGCGCTGACAAGCCAAACACGCCTTAGCCCATTCACGGCAGTTCTTCCGCATTAGTGGCCAAACGAAGCGTTGTGCTACGAGCTTAGTGGTTGCATTTGCGCCAGGGTGACTGAGCGAGTGCAAGGAGTCAAACACTTGTCGGCGAAGATTGGCTGGTACGTAAGGCCTGGGAGTCGGTGTACTGACGTCGCAGTACAATTCTATACGACTTCCAGGTATTACCAGCTTTTTCAAGCGCAAAGATGTTTCGCTTTGCAGTATGTTTGGGAGGTCCGCGTCCGTTGTCTGAGACTTGGCCAGTACCTCTAAATTGACAGGCGTCTGCAATTCATCGACACGGGAAAGAGTATCGGCCACAACATTGTCCTGGCCGGATATGTGCTGTATGTCTGTCGTGAATTGCGAGATGAAGTCCAGGTGTCTATACTGACGCGGGGAGCAGTTACTTTTCCTTTCGTGGAATGCGTAACACAACGGCTTGTGGTCAGTATAGACGGTGAAGTGGCTGGCCTCTAGCATGTGACGAAAATAGCGTATGCTCTCGTATATCGCTAGGAGCTCCCGATCGTATGGTGAATATTTCACCTGCGATGGGCTCAACTTGCGAGAGAAGAATGCTAGAGGCTGCCAGGCTCCATCTTGTTGTTGCTGGAGGACTCCACCTATTGCCGTGTCAGAGGCATCAGTGACCAGTCCTAATGTAGCTTTAGGGTCAGGATGAGCTAAAAGTGCGGCCTCGCATAGACTCTTCTTGCAGTGCTCGAATGCCTATAAAGAATTTCCCTGTATGGCGATGGGATGAGACGCTTTTACTAAGCCAGTTAACAAGGCATTGAGAGGGGCTTGGATCTCAGCAGCTTTGGGTATGAAGCGTCTATAGAAATTGACCATTCCCAGAAACCTTCTCAGTTCCTTAACAGTTTTGGGAATGGGAAAATCTGAAATGGCCTTGACCTTTGCATCCAGTGGTTTGGTACCCTTCTCAGAGATGTGGTACCCCAGAAATGTGACCTCAGGAACACCGAAGACGCATTTATTGGTATTTACCAGTACGCCGTAGTCTTTCATACGGGTAAAGAGTTGGCGTAAATGGTCTTCGTGCTCCTCCTGTGTTCTGGAGTACACTAAGAAGTCGTCCAAGTATGGATAACAAAAGTCAAGTCCGCGAGTCATTTCGTCATCGAACCGTTGAAAAGTTTGCCCGGCGTTTCTCAACCCAAACGTCATGAAAGGAAATTCATATAGGCCGAAGGGAGTTGTAATTGCCGTTTTCGGTATGTCCTCCTCAGCGACGGGGATTTGGTTGTAAGCCTTAACTAAATCAATAACTGAAAAGTACTTACAACCAAATAAACTATTTGAGTAGTCCTGGATGTGACGAATGGGGTATTGGTCCGGTATGGTTCTAGCGTTCAGGAGTCTATAGTCTCCGCAGGGACGCCAGCCATTGTCCTTCTTAGACGCTAGATGTAACGGCGACGACCATGGGCTGTCAGAAGGACGAGCTGTGCCGTTAGCTAGCATTGTATCGAACTCCTGTCTAGCAATTTTGAGTTGTTATATCTACCCGTTTCATTTTTCTCGCAGAATGTGCTCGAATAGTGACGTTTGATTGAGAATGAGATGAGTCACTATCACTCATCGTAGTGCAGATAGTCTCCGGCGTGTGGTATCGGGGTCACCAATGTAGTGTTGATGTGGTAGAAATTTAAAGTCCACTTACTTGTGTTATAACGTATATTTCAACACCACTTTAAAAGTACAATTACAGGTTTAATATTGCACAATAGTTAATAAAATAGTTTTACACACCACGAAACAATATTACAATAAATAAATAAGCACAAATAAAAACTGGTAATATACGGAGAACAAAGAATACAAGGGAATAACAGTGAGCGTATCGAAAGCAAAGTAACGACTGTTTTGTATTAAATATTAGCCGCTATGCCGGTGAAAGGATTTGCAACTACCGGCGGCTTCCGAATATTATTTATATATTAAATGCTAATACGTACGTAAATATGATATTGTGATATGTATAGTATATTGATATAATAAGTAAATAATAAAATATAAATAATAAATAAATTCCAGACGGGGGGTCCAGATGGAAGGCTTGCTCGCAGCGATCCCCGCCAGTCCTACTTGCTAGGACTGCAGCGTTCCATCCGCCAAGATCATCAGGGCACAGAATGTTAGGGCGTTCCCCCGAGGCGACGCGCACCAGCGCGTCCCCGTTGGTGTGAGAAGTGGGGAGGGGGAAGGAGACGAGTGCGGCGTTGGGGACCGCCACCCGACACGCCATGTCCGAGACGGCGGGAAGTGGAGGACGGAGCTACAAATAGCTACGTGGAATGTAAGAGGAGGGATGGAACAGAAGATGAGTGATCGCGGGAGCCAGGGGGTAGGTGTGTTATTGTCCTCTCGATTGGTGTGTGCAATGGTGGAATACAAGGCGATCAACCCGAGGCTCCTTTGGGTTCGCTTTAAGCTGGGGATAACAAGAGTATTCTTGTTAGCGGCCTACGCGCCAGTATCCTCAGCTCTATCAGGCGAGCTAGAGGAGTTCTGGGAGATTGTCAGGGAAGTTCTAGGTAGCGTAAGAGCGAATGAAAAGTTAATAGTGTGCGGTGACTTGAATGGATGGGTCGGAACCGAGCGGATCGGTTACGAGCTTATATTAGGGAAGTATGGTGATAGGAGAGTGAATGAGGCTGGTAAGCTTATTTTGGAACTTTGTAAGGAGAAGAATTTGTTTGTGACAAACACGATGTTTGACCACAAACAAATTCATCAGTACACATGGGAGCGAATGGAAGAGAAAAGTATGATTGACTTATTCCTGGTGGATCAGCGTATTCGGAACCAAGTTATGGACACACGTGTGTTCAGGGGTGCCGACTTGGGAACGGACCATTATCTAGTTGTTACTAGAATAAGGGGTCTGTTCACAGGCTGGCGCGCCCGCACGAGGTGTCCAAACTTGGAGGCGAATAACCGCATAAGAAGCTGGAAGCTTCAAGATCCACCTATTAAAGAGGAATAAAAAGGGAAAATTTTAGCTAGAAGACTGCAAGAGAGATCTGAGAGGCTGTTGTGGGAGGCCCAAGGAGGCTTTAGACCTCGAAAGAGGGTGTATGGACCAGATCTTCTCCCTCCGCATGATCACAGAAAAATTTCTGGCTGTAAACCAAAAAGTTTTCTGTGCATTTGTGGATTTGGAGAAGGCATTTGACAGAGTTGTGCGAAAGAAGTTATGGGAGATACTGCCTCGGTACAATGTGAACGGACCCTTGTTGCAGGCTGTAAAGTCTCTTTACCGAGATCACTCAGCCTGTGTACGAGTAGGAGCTGGCATGTCGCCTCGGTTTGATATTCAATCGGGTGTCAAACAGGGTTGTGCCATGTCAGCTTGGCTGTTCAATTTGTACTTGGATAGTTGTCTCCAAGGAGTGAAAGAAAGTGACATGGGAGTGAAAGTGGGTGACTTGAAGGTAAACTGCCTGTTGTACGCAGATGATGCAGTGCTTATTGCATCATCAGAATGCGAGTTGCAGGCATTGGTCACCATCCTGAAAGATGGGTGTGAAAATAATGGTCTAAGCCTGAATGTGAGTAAAACTAAGATTCTGGTATTTGAAAGAGACGAAGAAAGAACGGAATGTAAGATAATGGTTAACAGAAAGAAATTAGAACACAGAATGGCAGGTATTAGCGAGAACGTCATAGTAAGAATGAAGAAGGGCGTGCTCAGGTGGTTTGGGCACGTCGAGAGGGTGAGTGATGGAAGAATGGTAAGAAAGATCTATGAAGCAAAGGTGAGTGGTAAGCGAGGCAGGAGGAGACCTCGGTTGACCTTCGAAAACACAGTATCGATGATACTGGAGGAAGGTCACGTAAAAAGCATGAGGACCCCCCGGAGGGCGTGTATGAAGAGGTTGATGACTGTGGACGAGGCGAAAGAAGTATGCAGGGACCGTAGCGTTTGGCGCTCCGTTCTCTCTGACTACCCCGCAAGGGATACAGCGTGAAGCTAAAAAAAAAAAAAAAAAAAAAATAAATTACGTATTATGTATTGTTGTAATAAATAAATGTATAAATGAAATAAACTAAATAAACAATAATTAAATAGTTCCCTACAGTGGTGTATAAAACTATTTCATTAACTATTGTCCAATATTAAATCTGTAATTGTACTATTAAAGTGGTGTTGAAATATACATTATAACACATGTAAGTGGACTTTAAATTTCTACCAAATCAACACTACACTATCACGTCTAAAATTAACCGCCCAATATCTAATGATGAGTTCCGGTTCAATGACATGTAAGCCAGATCTCTCTATCTCATCCTTCTCTCTTCTTCATCCTCAAGGTCGCTAATGCATCCACAATTCTTCTAATGTTGTAGATGTCCATGAGCGAAGACAAAACCTTACGATCCGACGGTCCTCCTATTAGTTTGCCCCCTTTTAGAAATAATAAAATTTCTTCATTTTTTTGCGGGTAGACGTGAAAGCGTAAAGACGTTTATTTATGTGCTCAGCTGTTTCGTTTCTATAATTTTACTAAAAACATATGTTTAAGTGCTATAAGTGCCTGTATAAGTTGACTTTAAACACCTTTTCTGACCTACTTTCCTACAATTATAATGGACACTCCAGTTGAACAACTTATTAAAAGTATGGAGGAGCTGTCTTCCGTGTTTAACAGCCGAATGGGCGAGTTTGAAAAAAACATGCCACAACCTGGTGCTGCTGCCCCAAACCCCACTGTGAAGGCGTTGGCATCCGATCCGATTTCTATACATTTAAATCGTTTGTATGGAAATCACTAAGTTTGCTCAAGTCTCAGGTGGAACTGGTTGCTCTTGGCTAGGACCGCATAGAAACCCAGTCCCGGAGAACACTTCTCCTCTTTCACGGCGTTAAAGAAGACAAAGATCTGGTATGTGGTCAACACTGACTCGAATAATATTTACATTTGAGCAAACAAGATCGATCAGTGTCCCACCGCTATTCGAAAAGTGCGTTGGCTCATTTACAAATTGAGTCAAATTATGGATATTTAGAAAGTCGTATAATAATTGTGTGGCACTATCATTTTTATTAAGAATATTTATGTTATATAGAAGAAGTAGAAGTATAATTACGTCACTGGGAGTAAGGGAGGCGATCGTTTCCGTTAGGGCGTTAAAGAATATTTCCGGCCTGATGATGATGATGATGATGATGTCCTCCCAGACGTATCCGTCGACGGCGACACACTGTTAATAATTAGATCGACGTTCGTGAGCGCGAATGTGGCTCGCAAAACCGAATTTAGTTTTAAAAATTCGGTCACAGATAGCGCAGTGAAGCTGCCCACTATCATTATATGTATAATTATAGGTGGGTTTGGGTCGAGTGTTCAGAAGCTGACGTTTGGCGTCGAGATGTTCGATGCGAGCACGCTCAAAATTATTAATGCCCGTTTTGACAGCATTCCGCCAATGCGGTCTCCTAGTAGCAAGCTCCTCCCAAGAATCACAAGATATTCCACAGGATGTTAGGTGGCGTTTCAGAACATCTTTGTAGCGCAGATATTGTCCTCCGGGTTTGCGCTTTCCTGAGCTGAGCTCTGAATAAAAAATTGACTTCGGCAACCTTGAGGAGTCCATACGCACTAGGTGTCCAGACCAGCGTAGTTGACATTTCATTAGTAAACTCTCCATACCGGTCATTTTAGTCCGATGAAGAACCTCAGAGTTAGAGACACGATCCTGCCATTTCAAACGTAGGATGGCACGGAGACACTTCATGTGAAAGACGTCAAGACGCCTGATGTCATCCTTGTACAGGCACCAGGTCTCCGAGGCATACATAAGCAGAGGTAATATGATTGCTTTATAGACGGCAAGTTTTGTGTGGAGCTTTAGATCATGAGACTTCCATACTCTTTGGTTCAGTTTACCAAAAGCAACAGTGGCTTTAGCGATTCGCGCAGATATGTCAGACTCGAGACGATTGTCGCTACGGACTAGACTTCCTAAATACCGAAAGGTATTGACTTCATCTAGTTTTTTCCCACCTAAGTAGACAGCAGTGTCACTAGCAGATTTTCCCCTTGCGGGCTGTTTCAGAATCTGAGTTTTCGACGCGCTGATTACAAGGCCGAATTTTCGACAGGAGCTATCTAAATTGTCGACGTATCTTTGCAGATTCTCGATACTGTCAGCCATTAGGCAAACATCGTCTGCATAAAGAATATCGTGTACCGAGGTCTGTTGGACTTTATGTTTTGCTCTGAAACGGGTAAGGTCAAATACACTCTCGTCCATGCGAATATTTAATGAAACACCATCATTGCAGTTCCTATGGGCATCCTTCATAACCGCAGCAAAGTATATGACAAATAGGGTTGGAGCCATTACACTACATTACAGGCGTCGTAGTGGAATGCGCGAGTGAACCTGCGACGTCTCATTAGGGTGGAGAGGGTTTCCGCTGGGTTTTAGTGGGTAGTATCGGACTCGTCGTTGAGCCCCACAGTATCATCCGTATGCAGGGCAGTTCTGTCTTCCTTGTGTACGGATGATCTGCGTAAACTGCATTTCCCAGCGAAAAAAAAAAAAAAAAAGAAAAAAAAAGGGGCGTAAATGCTGATGAAGTGCAGGTATTTACCAGGTCTAACGTAGAGTCGCAGAGTCATGATCCTATCACTGACGCCTTTTGGAGGTTCGATGAGAAATATAGCTATCTCATTTTTTATGGCAAAACCTACACCACTAGCGGATCGTTCCGTTGCTGGTTTGCCCATCCAGTAGTACGTAAACCCACCGAGCCTCTCACAGAGCTCGCCACTATCCGGTAGATGTGTTTCACTAATTGCAGCGATATCAATATTATAGCGGGACAGTTCGCGCGCAATGAGCGCAGTTTTTCGCTCGGGGCACAAGTTGTTCTCGTTGTCTAGTAAAGTTCTTACATTCCAAGCAGCTATAGTAAAAGTTTTTGTATATTTTTGTTTCTTTCGACCGCATTAAGATGGTGACCGGGCGACCGCGGTTAGCCGACCGGGTAAAAAGTGAGACGAACAATGTTTAGGCCACCTTTTCTAGGCCCCTCCCCGGATTGGGGAAAGCAGTGCGATCCCTAAATAGGGCTGCTTTGTCGATGGGCGAGCTGCCGAACCAGACCTCCGTCTCAATCAAATCATGAAACGACCATCACCGCCCAACCGCCCACGTGCAGAGATCCAGCTAGAGACCAAACTCACCAGATCAGTACCCCACCACCAGTCTCCATCGCCGTAGGACTTTGCTCACTATCCATTATTATTGCCAGGTGTCATCTGCGCGGGAATATCTTATAGTACGTAAGTGTGTGCGCAAACACAGACGCACTCTCTCGTCCGCCTGCTCCTTATTCCGATGGAACGGTGTACCGCTACGATCAGAGGAACGATTGGATGCAGTGTCTGGCCGACGGTAACTGCACGCGCCCTCTACCGTCGCCCTGGGCCATTCACCTTGCCTTGCTGGATCGCCAACGCTGCCAGGCTCTTTTGCACTATCTGCGTTGGGCTGCCATCCTCGTCACCGAAACAGACTTTTGTGTTTAGCAGGAGGGAACTGCTTTTGTTGGACCTAGAAGAGGAAAATAGGGATGGGATGAAAAGGATTGTCGTAAGAGTGAGAAAGGATATAAAGGGAATAGGATACTACTGCCTGGAAGTTTGAGAAGCAAAGACAGTAGAAGCTCGGGGAGCCGGGGTCGCGTACCCGTGTACCACACCATAACTTTTGGTCCAAAAGCTGAGATGGGTACCCCTGACTGGAATGTACAGACATGTATACAGTTCAGCTTGTAATAAGTGACAGATAAGAAAACTGGTTGTGGGGTGTTTTCTAGGGATGTAGCGTGCCTCGTAAGTGCTGTAAATGCGCAATTAAGGGGTATGAGTCGATTTGCTTGCTCGAGTGAATAGATTTACCAGATTCAACTTAAAACCTCCTGCATGTGATACTTTTTCTCTGTAACGATATCACGACTTTTGTAACTATAACTATATAATTAATTTTATGAACTTTATATTGTTTTATATGTAATAGTAATAAATATATTTGTTATAATTATCAATAGGTATATTTAAATACCTGGTAAATCTAGTGTAAAAAGAGTATAATAGTTGGATAACTGAAAAATGGCCAACTTTTCAGTGACATTTTCCACGTTGGTGGTGGTGGTGGTTGCAGCACACTGACTTTCTTGTGGTGTGCCAGTGCGTGAGGCGGCAACACGCCCGTCCTGTAGAAGTGACGCTCCTCAAACACCGTCGCATGCACATACTTGCAGTTGGCATACGTACACACCGAGTTCTGAAACTTATGGCAGAATGTGTACACCCCTACTAACTGCGACACGTCGTACTTGTGCGCAAACTTGCAGGTGCCCTGTCTTTTACAGGTGCCCCTTATGAAGTCCCGGCATATGGGCATTTTGGGTCTTTCCCCGCTATCTTGACTGCTGCTGATCTCCGGCATTTCTTGTGTATTGCAAGTGTCGGACGTTCTGTCCTCGGGGTCGGGTACTTCTTGTTTAATTTGAATATTTATGACGTAGAGGGAGTCCTGCGGGGGCGGCTCCAGAGGTAGCGGTGGTTGTATGTCTGGCTGCGCGGGCATCACGCACGGCCTGCCGAGGTTCGGCGCCGCCGGAGGGTGCGGTGCGGAGCTGGGGCCCGCCGGGTTAATCACCTCGTTGCGATCTATTTTAGATCTTATAAACTTTTTCATTTTATGAGAATTTGAAAACGATCTAAATCTTATAAATTTTTCTTCCACTCTTTTACAGCTGTTTCTATCTGCCTGATTAACCTGAATTTACTTGTGATGTTTCCGATCGCCAACACCTTCTCGATATAATGCAGCTATGTTATTCAACATAGCCAACGGGAGGTTATGGAGTCAGCATCGAGCTAACTTGTAAATTACGCGCACTCACTGACCTAACAGCCCGTGCGCTGTGACTGCTAGCAGTGTGGAGTGCTGACAAATCCGGCCTTTATTATTCTAAAATTTATTATTCTTATATTAACTATAATTCATTTATTATTTTTTTTTTTATAACAATTTAATTAACACCACTACGGACATTTTTTACATTTTTTTTAAGACCTTTTTTTAAATAATCTTTTTCTTTTTATATATAAATTCCTTATTTGATTACAATATCAGAGCTTAAAACTAAGTTTATTAAATATACCATAAGAGAGTCCAGTTTTCTTAGTTATTAAATGTAACTTACATCTATTACAAAGTATTAATATGACTATCTTTTACATATTTCTTCACATTAATTAATATTATATTTATTTTAATATATTTTATTAATATTACAATTTCTTATTCAAATAATGGGAAATGAAGGCATTATCGCTATTGTAGAGGATATGACCGCTTCGTTTCTATCTTTAATGGCCATCTTTAAATTATATTCCATAATACCTTTAGTCGTTGCCCCAGTTGCATTTCTTATCAGCCTTTTAACCGCGTCGTCCTCACCACCACAGTAGTAAGAACAGTTGCTGGTGTGGCGCGTTATCGCAACGATTGCGTGTGAGACACTATCGTGAAGCTGTATTTTCGATGATTTTGTGTTTACTACTACAACTGTGCTAGTGGTTAGACCCTGGGCCTCATGAATCGTCAGCACTTTTGAACCCATTTCTAAACCGTATCCCTGACTCATCAAGTATTCCTTCTCCTCTTGAGTGAATGTGAGGTAGAGGGTGTCTTTTAAGTCTCGTGGAACGGGTGTTACCTTGATGTTTTCAATTCGGAGTGAGCGTACTGCCTCCTTGGATGAGTATATACCAGTATATATCGCTTGTAGGGCGTACGCAACATCCATGGGGCTTCTATGGGTGCACATTAAATCCTGAGTTATATTGGCTATTTGGTATGGAGCACGGTAGAAAATATCGAAAAGATTCTCTCGGTCAATATAGGGAAGTTGGTTTACATCACCGATCAATATTATTTCGTCTGCTTGGGTCATTCTAGCAGCCGTCACTATCGCACCAAAGTGGCTCATTAGGACCTCATCCACAATCAGGCGTCTGTACGTTTCTGATTGTCTCATCCCATTAACCAACATTGATGCCATAGTGCGAATCCTACTTTTAACCAAACTCCCTATACGTACCGAAAGCTTCTCCCGAAGTTCATTTGCTGCTTCTGTTGTAGTAGTGATAATTGTGTCTCTATCTGTGTCGAAGTGTTTTATAATCCAGGTTGTTTTGCCACATCCGGGGACCCCGTTGATCCACTGTATCCTGGGTATATGCCATGCTGCCGATGACGTGGAAGATTGAAAATCCGCCTTGAAAGGCACGCATTATTTCCTCACAAGTTCTAAGCTTCACTTGTTTGGTAGCCTTTAAAACTGCGAGAAATTCGAGGAATGCGTTTCTGTAGTGGTCTTGGAGCCCCGAGATAGGTATTAAGATAGGTGGGCTCACCTGGTTCATTGACGCTCTAGTGGGCCTGGACCGAGCGGGGACAGAAGGATTCTTGGCACAAGTCCTTGTGAATTTCTCTACAGACGCAGCCTGCCTGTCCTCTAGTGAAATTTTCTTCTTTCGTAGCACATTTCCTATAGCTGACATAATGGCGCTGCACGCTGATTTCGCGGTGGAAGGCTGTAAATGTACTATTTCTTTAAGTTTGACCTGATCCTCTGCGACCTTACGCTGAAGCCGCTCTGAGCTACTTTCAGTGGCCGTGGGAGTTGTTTGTAGTTGTTCCGCTGGAATTTCTGAGTTCTTGAGTTTAAGATAACTAAGATCTTCGCCTCTGTTCTCATAAACTAATACCTCATGCTGTTCTGAGGCTTTTATACATCCCAGTCGGTCCGCTACTTCACCTTTGTTGTAGTCGACCACCATAGCGTCTATACTAATCACACGTACGCCATATCCCACGATTTTGCCCATTTCCGTAAGCATCTCGCGAGCCCGCTGGAATGGCGTTCGTGTATCACTGTCGAGTAGTATGATAGACTTATTCTTTAATAGCACTACTTGGCAAGTGATATTTCCGACCGTCTTAATGGGGAGCGCGTCATACAGTTTGCGTCGTACTGCCGTTCTGTTTGTGCTCCCGTTCAATAGACCAGCAAGACCAGGTGAAACTGCAATAAACTTATTGTTTCTGGGCATACAAAAGCTTATACTCAACCTTTCAATGCTATCGTCCATAAATAGCGCCACTCCCTTAGTTCTCAATCCCGTCTGACCTATTTCTGCCTGTAGCAGTAACGGGATCACTGCGTCTGTATTTCTGGCTTGATTTTTATGTATGCATGTGGAGGGCTTTAGGTCATCAGCGTGTATGTAGCTGCCAGACTGTAAAGATTGCATTGAATTTGCGTAGAGAGCACGCGATTTTGTTGGATCCAATGTACTGTTTCTAATAAAAGCTATGCGGAAAGCCCTTTCAGCGTAGTCGAGAAGTGCCTTCCTAGAGTATGGATCTGTCATTATAATTGGCAGTTCAACTTGGGACAGGCACTTCTCGATCTTTGCTTCAAGTTGAAAGCGGTCAGCAGCGAATCTCGGACATTCCAGTAGTATATGCCATACTGATTCCACTATATTGCTATCGCATTCGCACCCCGGGGAATCTTTTAGCTTAAATCTATGCAAGTATCCTGCTATTCCACCATGTCCTGTTAGCATTTGAACTTGTAATGGAGTAAGCTTCGTTGTCCTTATTATTTTATAGGCTACTTCTATATCTGGGAAGAATTTTTTGGTGACTGAACCTGTCTGTGATGTTTCATATCTGCCTTGCCATATGCTGACAGACTCCTCCCTTATCGCTCTTTTAATATACGACAGGGGTATTTATCATAGTCTTGGGCAGTGTTCGTGAATGCTGCGTTTTTGGCCAGTTCATCGGCACGCTCATTCCCTGCAGTACCCACGTGTGCTCGTAGCCAAAAAAGTCTAAGTTCTCTCCCTGTGCCCTAATTTTTCGTATGTTCTCTTTAACTTCCATAACTAGAGGATGGCTAGAAGTTGGGTTCTTTAGGAGTTCTAATGATGACCTAGAGTCACTAAAGATGTTGACTATTAGTTCATCACTATCTGCCACAATTTGAGTAGCCCTGAATAGGGCATAAAGCTCCGACTGAAAAATGGAGCAGTTTGGATTTAGGCTAAACTTTTCGTTGGTAGTTTCTTTTCCTCCTTCCCATATAGATAGGGCAGCACCCACTTTCCCCTCGATCCTGCTACCATCAGTAAAGATCTGAGGGCCCTTGATATTGTGTGTGGTGATGGTCTCAGGATTCAAGTCTTCCAGCAACTCAAAGTCTGTGGTAATCTGCATTGATGGATGTGGTTGGTTAAGATAATTACTATTCGTTTCAAGTTCCTTTCCTGGTTAATTTTTACAGTAACCTTTTTTCGCTCTGTAGAGACTCGCATGCTCTTTAATTCTAATGTCCAGCGGTAGTAGACCAGAGATTGCCAACGCAGATGTAAGAGACACCGTTCTGTATGCTCTGCAGATTTTTTGAGCAAAACCTCGCTGGAGCGTGTTTAACTGGTCTCGTATCATCTGCTTATCAGTTGAATGAGACCAGACGCTTGCTGCGTAAGTCATTATGGGTTCCACAACTGCCACGTAGATGGTTCTTGTGACTTCTGGATTAAGGCCCCACGTCACCCTCGCTGCGCGCGCAAGTTGTTTGTAAATATTTGCTGCTTTTTTACATTGTGCAGCCACGTGCGATTTAAAGGTGAGTTTATGATCAATTATCAACCCCAAGAGTTTGATTTCCTCGACCAAGTTGATAGTGGTACCCGACATGAACAGGCAGGGAAGATCATACTTAATTTTATTCGTTAGCAGCACTGCGTTAGTTTTATGCGCTCCAAAGTTTAGCTTGTTTGATTTCCCCACTCAACAACTGTCTCCAACGTGGTGTTTATTTTCTGCTCCAGTAAGTGCGTAGAGTGTTCGGCAAATACTAGCGCCACGTCGTCCGCAAACGCCTGACAAAATATTCCGTCGCTATCCAGCTTCTTTAACAGCGAGTCCAGAATAATGTTCCAAAAGGTGGGTCCACCGATAGAACCTTGAACGCATCCTTTTGTTGTTTTTTTCTCATATGTTTCTCCGGCATAATTAACTGCGACCTTTCTGTCTGTCAGGTACGAGCAGACCGTGGCGTAGAGATTACGGGGGCACCTCTTTTCTATTAATGCTGCTTTTAGTGCCGGCCACCACGCATTATCAAACGCACCCTCTATATCCAATGATACCAACACAACGATATTTTTCTCTCCAATTTTTTGTTTAATATGTCCTACTAAGTCATACAGAGCGTCTTCTGTGCTACGCTGTGGAGTGAGTCCGTATTGATTATTATTTAATGTTGGGAGGATATGCCATTGTATACGTACGGTAATAAGTTTTTCGACGATTTTACCAAGAACAGAGAGCAGCCCTATTGGTCTAAGGGACTTATTATAATGACTGTAGTCCTCTTTGCCTGGCTTCCGCAGAATCACAACGTGAGCTATTTTCCATATCATTGGAAAATACGTCAACTCTAGGCATTTGTTAGCTAATGCCAGAAAGACGTCTGTATTACATCTAATTGCCCAGATGCATATGTCTGCCGTTAATCCATCAGGGCCAGGGGCTTTCATTGGATTCTGGCTATATAACACGGTATCAAGCTCCATTTTTGTGAAAGGCGGGTCATCCTCAACGAGATCTTTGGTTATGTCGTCATTCGTGTGTTCTCGGATTCGTGCATGATCTAGCTGGTCGGGAACACATCATCATCTGGATAAAATTTTTCAGCTAGTAGTTCTGCCGATTTTTGTGGGGTCAAAGTTATACCTTCTGCATCTTTGAGTAAAAGATCTTCCTCTCTCTTGGATGTATTCCTTATAACTCTGTAAATCTTATCCCACATACTTTCTTTATCCTGATTTGAGCAGAAATCTTTCCAGCCCTGCGTACTCCTCTTTTCTACTTCGTTCGCATATAAGGTTTTGGCTTGGAGGTACTCGTCTATAACGAATTGTCTCCTCGACGGAGCAGCATTCCTAATACGCCTTTTTTTCCTTAGAGAGTCATTCTTAAGCTCTTCTAGTTCAGATGACCACCATGAAGGTACTGGATTGCCATTCCTAGCTTTAAGCTTGGGTATGGTTTCCTCACATGCATTATGCATAGCATCCGTATATGAACATACGATGGCATCTAATTGGGCTGGTGTTTCCGATCTCCTTATGGAGTCGAGATTTATTCCCCTTTTCATCAACTGACTCTTAAAATTTGCCGCAAAATCAGACCATTTTACCTTCTTAGTGTTATATATACGCGTGGTATTCGCTTTCAAGGATTCAAGCGGTCTCCCTAGACGCAGATTAAAGGTTATAGCGTTGTGGTCTGATGATATGAGATTTCTCTTCACTTCCCAATCGTCGATTTTGCCCAGCAACGACTGACTGCACGCTGTAACGTCTATGACGCTTGTGCACATTTTGCCATTTCTGAGCGTCTCAAACGTTGGTGTATCTCCAGTGTTCAGGAGATGGAGGCCCATTTCATTTAGGAATGCACTATATTCTCTCCCTCTTTCATCCTCCTTACTACTTCCCCACCATAGACTCCATGCGTTTACATCACCGGCTACTATTAGGTTTTTTGTGTTAAGTCTCTCACACGCGTGCCTAATTCTGTTTAAATACGGGTGGATATCTTTATCTCCCTCCAGATATACGGATACTGCTCCAAAGATTAGCTTCCCAGCAACTATCGTAACCGCAACCTCCGTTTCAGTAACCAGCTGAGGGTCGTGCATGATCTTCAACCGGTTTCCGAAGACAATAATCGCCGCCTTTACCGGTTGCTGCCTATTTGTAGTGCACTGTATGACACGGGTTCCAGGATGCTCTTTTAAGATACCACTCTTCCCTACATATGGTTCCTGTACTAGAGCCAATTCAATACCCGTATCTTTTGCTACTTGAAGCAGTTCCAGTGTTGCTATCTTGGCCCGATGCAGATTTACTTGAATAAAATCAACTTGGTGCAAGTCCCGACCTGCTTGCGACAGCTTGTCTGTAATGGTAATATGTTCATTGTATTTAAATGCCCACGATAAATACAAATTATCAAAAGTATTATTACGATTTAGATTATACTAAAAGACAATATAAAATAGAATAGTATTTTAATTAGTATATAATTATTCTTACTTACGTAGTTTATTTTTTAGTTTTTTTCTCCTCATTTAAGAATGCGTAGGTAGGTAAATGTCTCGACATCTTTGTAATCTCAACGCATTTTATTTTTGTATTTTAATCTATTGTGCGACACGCCCGACATCGACTGCCACCGCGAGGTTCCTGAGCCGTGAGCGCACCCTAGACTTGTTTTTATATCTGTATATTTTATTTTATTTTTTACACGTTATAATTGTAGGCTATTGTCAATGTCGTTCGCTTGACGTACAACAATAAGGTGATCACTGAAAATCAGCGCTGTCGTTTCTGGGAATTTCACACATAGATTATTATTTTAAGTGAATAGAAAAATATATATATATATTTTTTTTTTTTATTTTTCCCCTCTGTGTGTGGGATTCCTAAAACGACAGCATATGCTGAGTGCATCTCCTTTTTGTAACATCGTACTGCTGTGTAGGCAGCATTTTGTTTTGAGTTATTTATATTTGTTTTGTAATCTTAATAAGATATTATTTAATTGTATTGTTATTTTATGTTTCTGTTTTTTTTTTTTTTTTTTTTAATTACTGTTTAAGTAAGTGCTGTCTCACGAAGATGTTTACAAATAAAACTTTTTCTTTCTTTCTTTCTTCTTTCTTTCTAAAACGCAGATGCTGGGTTTGGCCATTTAGCATTTGGGAGACACCTTGTAGGTTTTCCTCGGCGCCTTTAGCAGTACGCTATCTTCGATCTCGCAATAAATAAATAAAATAAATAAAAATCTTTATTGGAATTTAGAAAAAATAATACACACAAAACAGTACGATAATGGCTACATTAGTTAAAAACTGTGTTGTAGTCATTAACGCCCTCCTCCTAGAAAGGACTGAACAAAATTCCGAAAAAATATTTGATATAAACTTAAAAACTTCTATAACTTAAATAATGTTACATTTAGAATGAATTTAAAATTATTACAAAAAGCATGCGTTTATTTGTGTGTGTGTGTGTGGTGTGTGTGTGTGTGTGTGTGTGTGTGTGTGTGTGTGTGTGTGTGTGTGTGTGTGTGTGTGTGTGTGTGTGTGTGTGTGTGTGTGTGTGTGTGTGTGTGTGTGTGTGTGTGTGTGTGTGTGTGTGTGTGTATGTGGATAAATCTGTCAAATAATGAGGTTCTCAATTTCTTCATACGTCAAGCCTTGTAACCAATTTGCGCTTATGCGTTTACAATCGCGGAGAGAGCGAGGGTAAAGATTTATAGCTTTGTTTACTCTATTATATATGATAGGCGCTAGGTACTCATAGTGCTGCTTGCATATAGCAAGCCTACTGCAGTGGGTTTTGCAGACTAAGTCAGATCGGCGTTTACTGTTGACAGTCAATTTGTCATACGGTGTTTGTGTGTGTTTGCGTATAATCATGTTGAGTAAAAAGAGTTTTCTGACTGAAAGAACATTAGCTATGCGGTATAACTCATTACTTGAGAAGAGTAACGGCTTACACAACATAACTTTGAGTATAGATCTTTGCACTCTTTCCAGACGAAGCATTTTAGTTTTACCTGTACCCCCCCAGACAATAATACAGTAAGATAATATAGATTGAACGAGAGCATAATACACATTTTTAAGCGTAGAATATTCCATTACACCTCTCAATTTTTTAAATATATAGATTACTTTCCTTATTCTTCCGCACATAACATTAATATGTTCCTTCCAGGTGAGTGCGGTGTCGAACCACACTCCCAAATATTTTATATGAGTAGAATTATCAATATTTATGCAATTACACTGGCTATTATTATTACAAGTTTTGGCGTGAACTCTGATAGAAACTGGCAATGGCTGACAATGAAGACAGTATATTGTTATTTGGGGAAAATGCAATGAGTTTTGTTTTATCTAAGTTTAAGGTTAGTTTGTTATTTGTTAACCAACTATGCACAGTGGCCAAGGAAGATTCCGCGAGTTTAATAGCTTCAGCCCAGGTTTTCCCGTGTACAAGCAAGGCAGTATCATCAGCATAAGATATTATTTTGCAGTTCGGTAAAGATAAATTAGACAGTGCATTAACGTACATAAGGAATAATGTAGGTCCTAGAACACTTCCCTGAGGAACGCCGAAACTTAAACTTTCTTCGTTACTTAAGACATTATCTATAACTAGACACTGTGAGCGATCTGTTAGGTAACTCTGAAAAATATCATTTACGATACCTCTGATACCCATTGTATTTAGTACAATCAAAAGCTTTGGGATAGACACAGTGTCGAAGGCTTTAGACAGGTCTAGGAAAATTCCCATAACTTTTTGCTTACGATCAAAACATTTGATTATTGAATTAGACAAATCCAGAACAGCATCAGCTGTGGATTTACCTTTTATGAAACCGTACTGGTTACTTGAAATTAATATGTTAGACTCTAAATAGTTGACGAGTCTCGAGTTAAGTAATTTTTTAAAAATTTTGGACAGGCTAGTAAGAATTGAAATCGGTCTGTAATTGTTGATCACACTAGCATCGCCACCCTTGAGGGTTGGGTGAATGAGAGCCTTCCTAAAAACCCTAGGAAAGATACCTGATGCAATAGACAAGTTAAAAATATGAACAATGAGCGGAATAAAAACATGCTTCGCCTTTTTTATCAATAAGGGTTGGGACACCATCCCATCCTGTGGCAGGCGTATTCTTGAGACTAACTATTGTATTATCGACTTCAGTATTGCAAGTGCTGTATAGTGACATTGATGATGATGTATAAGATGAACAATCAACTAAATTATTAGATAAATCTGACCCACACTCATTAAATTTAATGGCAAGGTTACTACCAAGGGAAGCAAAATATTTATTAGCCTCACAAACAACTGAGTAATGATCTTTTCCTGCGGTCAATAGATTTAAGGACGAATTTGGTATTTTATTTATATGACAAGTTTTTTTTATTAATTCCCACGTGGCTTTAGTACTATTTTTTACATTTTCATATTTTTTTTCTATCATATTCTCTTTTTACTCGTTTTAATAAGTTATTACAAAATTTTTATACCTATGATAAATTGTGATCAATACGGTATTATCAGGAGTTTTCTTCGTTCCGCGATATAGTTTGTCCCGATGCCTTATACAGCGCAACAAGCCAGGTGTAATCCAAGGCTTGAGTATACGATTTTTACTAGAGACTGTAAATTCCCTAGTGTTATCATGAACAATCTTTTTAAGTGAAATCGTTAGCGATGTCGCAGCCCGGTCAACGTCATTATCCAAGAGAATGTGAGAAAAATCATGTTTTTCTATTTCCTCTAGACAGGCTTTTTCATCCAACCGTTTGAGGATACGTTTAACAGAATGGACCTTTAATTTAAGTTCCCAACCAAGTACAACCGGAGCATGGTCTGTTATAAAAGAATCAAGAATGAGAGTAGTGGCAATATTATTGGATTTCAGCATTACGTGATCCAAACAATTGTGATTTCGAGTTGGGAGCAAGTGCGTAGGTAGTAGACCATGGGAGGACAAGAGGTTGAGATATGTATCCGAGCAAATATCACTACTAGTAGCCGCTATATTAATATTCATATCACCAATGACAATAATATTATTAATATTATGTAGTTGCTGGAGATTTTTGTCCAAAGATATATTAAATCTATCCAAATTCCTATACGAGGGTGACCGATATATGGCAACTAAAGCAGTTGTGTTAGAAAATTTAATAATAAGACTATTAGCATCATGCCATTCTGGTAATTCAACTGTGTGCACAATGTTGCTTTTCACATAAGCCACCACCCCATCATTTTGATTTACATATTTAGAAGAGTAAGAAGAGAAACCAGGTAGACAAGGAATGTTATTACATTTGCTAAGCCAACATTCTGTTAAAATTATAACATCAAGTTCGATATCAATTTGATTAATCAGTATAAGAAGATGATTAAAATTACATTGAATGCTTCTTATGTTAACATGAAAAATTTTAAATACTGAATTATTTGAAGCAAAGTGGGAACTACATTGATTGGGACTGCAAATTAGAGATTTAGAAACCTGAAATTCTTCAATTTCATCTACTATATTTTGCAAATCATTCATTATTGTTAGAATAAGAAAAACATATAACCGTATATGAATATATCCAGACATAAATCATACATGAATACCAACAATATACAAGTATAATAACTTTCAAATAATAAAAAACAATACATATAAATACATAAGCAAATCCTAATTTAATAAATGGTAGATTGTCACTCCCATGTAGCATATTAAAGTTTAATTTAAATAGTTTGGCTGTTATAAAGAAATAAATAAGGTTTAATACAATACTTACATATATGTGTATATTTGTATTATGTGTATTGTGTAAAGTGTGGAGTGTGTAAAACATTTCTATAAAGTCATGTATAAATAACAATATAATTTTTTGCTTAATTTTTCCCAATATTATTTGAAAATAGTAGTACAAATAAACAAAGATATAAAATTTTACGTACAAACATTTCTTAGAACTTACATTAATAAACCTATAAGCATGCATAATGAATATAATTTTTATAATAAACAACAAAAGGCGCAATGAAACAAAGTAAAATATAATTATTAAAACTAGTCACTTTTGTCCAAAAGCGGGTAGATCGTCCTCGCTTTTTATCTGACGTAAGGGCGCGCCGTCTGTTTTACGTAAGAATATTTTACCGTGCGATACCCAGCAATATTTGTATTCATTCACCTTAGCACAGTCTCGAGCCAAGAAAAAAAGATGTTTCATTTTATTCGTTAAATATTCCGTGATAAAAATACGTTTATTCTCTCCGCCGGCGTGAATAGTTTGAGTTTGTAACACAGAACCCCCTTTATTAAATTTTTTATATAAATTTAACAGTTTTTCTTTCATAATAACACTATTAAATTTTACTATAACGGGTTTTGGAATAGATTTATTATTATGTATGCGGTAAATATCATTTATGTCGTGAGGCAATATTGTTAAGTTAAGTTTTTGGCCAATTGTAGTGATTGTGTGTAATAAATGCTCCTTTGAGTCGGATCCCTGCACGGGAATATTTCTTAATTCCACACAAGTAGATCGGGACATTCGGTCAAAGCCATCCATCTTTTCTTCGAGAGATTGTATATATTTTAAATTGTCTTGGCGCTCTGTTTCTAACTTATGAATTTTTTCATTCAATGAATCATATGTTTTGGACATAAACTCAATCGAGTTACATATATCATTATTTTGTTTCTTTATTATATCTAAAGTGGAGTAAACCTTTTCAATTTTTTGTTCTTGTTGTAATTTAAATTCAAGCATCATATGTTTAATTTCATTCATAAATACCGCGAGCTCAGATTGAGTATCAACATCGGTCTCAAAACGTTTGCGCTTCTGACGCATCGACACGTTTATATCGTCGCTGTCGGTTAAGTTCGGCTCCGAGCTGCATTGCACGATCGTAGCGGGCGCAGACAGGTGTAGCGGCAGTTGAGGCGGGGGGGATCGGTTTATCGGCATATTGTTGACTTCACAAAGTACCAGGAGCTTATAAATAAAAAGAACTCGAAAGTAGGCTGTAGGTCAAAGTACACTTTGAATGTCCGAGAAGATGAACGCAGCAAGGTATGTCGTCCCGTTCTAGCCGGTTGCACTGCGAACTACATAGACCGAGACAGGACTAGCTCGTAGCTATTACACACACATAAACCACACCAACAAGAATTGTAACCTCTTCGATAGTTATGCACTCCTATTATTTTACTTTAATTAATATTTTAACATTTGGTAATTTTGACAAATAAAACACGGTTAATAATAACTTTTAAACACGTGCAGTCGACACAAATGTCCGGAGGAGAAGGAATAGCGTCCCATCTGTTACGCTCATTGCACTCTATGCTGAATGCATTGTGTTCCAGGTTTACATTCTTGTTTTTGATCTCGGCACAGTTAATGCATGTAGGTGGTTTGCCTTCAATCCTTTTGTTGCATTTATCCCAAGAGTGGACGCCACCGCAATAACTACAGAGGTCGTCTTTCTCCTGACAGATCTTTCTGGTGTGTCCGAAGCCAAGACACTTAGTACACTGTACAAGTGGAGAGTGATCGGCCACAGGCCTTCTTTGTAAGCCTATATATATTTTTCCTGCCTCTATGAATCTCTGATATAAGTTTGTCGATAGCTCTATTATAGGGTGGCACTCATGGGGATTTCTGGCTCGTTTCCTATATTTAACCTTCAGTGTGCTCTCTTTTGTATCTACACCGTTCAAAAGATGCCTATTTTGAACAAGGATGTTTTCTACAATTTCCGAATCCTTTAGATACGAAAGCACGTCCCTAATTATTATCTGTGGATTGCCGGCCTTTGCAACCTCCGCTTTGAGATTTTGTCCATCCTGACTCTTTTATGCACAAGATCTAAATCTTCTCTCGTGCTGCAGCGAATTATAACTTTTTGGTTGCGACCTTTCCTCACCTGATCCACTCTCGCACCAGTTGTTTTAGTGTCGAGAGCGTCCCTGATCTTCTCGATCACCTTATCACCAGTGTTTTGCGGATTGGTGGATGATATAATCAAAGTATGGTTTGGTTTTAGTGGTGGAGTCTTCTTTGCTACTTTGGCGTATGATGCCGATGATGTTTTCGTTTTCATTGCTTCAGACATTTCTCTATCAAGTGTTACATCTGCAGGCAGTAGCGGAGGTTTTTCTTGTCTCAGCGTCTTCAATTCAGATGTGACTGCTTCGAGTCCCTCCGTTATTGGCTGCAGGTGCTCCTTTATGGCAAGAGCCGGCAGGGGAGGGAAAGGTTCTCTCTTTTGTGCAGCCTTTTGCGTTTTTTGTGTTTTGATTTCAGTGAGGATTGTACCAAGTTGATTTTTAATTTGTTTATGATCTTCTATATGCCTGTCATGTTCGGGGGCCGGCTGTGCCTTAAGGTGTTCGAGAGTCTCATTTGTGCTCGTCCAAATAGCCGTGGTCTTTTCCTGGGTCTTTGTGTGCAACCTTCTCATTTCGTCGAGCTGGTTGGACATTTTCTCCACGCTAAGTTTAATGTCAACGTGGTCCTTACGAAGTTGTTCTAACTCAACATCCTTTGTCGTTTTTAACTTTTTATTTTCCGTTACTTTGAGATGTGTCTCTAAAACGGACATTGAAAGGGAAAGGAGAGCCTTGTCCGTTAGGGCGAATATGTTGGCCCGACGATTTGCACGTTGTACGGATAAAGTAAAAGCTACATTATTTAAAGCGTACTGTACAATTTTTTACACGTGCAGCTTGTGGGCCAGATATACGCGAAAATCATATAATACCTTGCGCGTACAATATAATAATTCGTTCAGAGTGTTGTTGGGGCTGCCCCGTTTCTGTAGTGCATCAGGCATGTTTGCGGCAGCTAAGGTAGACTGTTTTTATGCTACAATGCGTAAAAGATGTGGGTCTCTTGTACGCAGACTGCGTGGCAGCACCAACAGCATCCTGGAAATGATTGCCAGTCGGCTAGACTGCACATACGTGAGTCGTTGCTGTGCTGTGTCCACGGGAATGGCTTGATAGTTTTAATTTAATTTAGATGTTTTTTATTGTTTGTTTTTTAATGCTACTAACATAGTTTATAAGTCTGTATTACTAACAAACTGAGTCTTAGATACTTTTAATAAAGATATATTATTATTATTATAAAACCTTCACATATTTTTGAATATCACCTATTTGGCTATAGGGCTCCCTTGTCTCGTAGCTCAGCCACTCCCGTATAGCAGTGGTCGCCTTATGTGACTGAGTGATTTCCTCTCTTGCCATTTTTAATTGATCTACCAATTCCTTGTACATTGTCTGTATCGCCTGTTGGTGCGCTCTCTCCACCGCAATTAGCTCAGCAGAATTTCTTGCCTTTTCCTTTTCCAGATTGTTCTTGTGCCTAGATCTGGAGTCAGAAAGAGCAAGAACTATCTCGTAAAGTGATTGGAGACACTCCAATACAACAGTCTTGTACTCCCTCTTCATATTGCTGGCTGTTTCTAGTGCATGTTTGCCCTTAAGGAGCATCTCATTTGCTTCTCTTGTGGCCATATCCATTTCAACGCCTATCCTTTTCCCGGTGTTTATCAGGAGACTACGACGACGCACCTTGTCCAATTCGTCGCAGAAGGACGGATTTAATTCTATTTCCTCTTCGTCCTGGATGGGTCGAGGTGGAGAAATACAGCATTGTTCCCAAACAACGGATGGCATTGGTTTCGAAGCGATAATGAGGTCTGATTTTTCGCTTGCTTTCTCCCGATTTACAGCTGTTGGCAACGACTTAAGGGATTGGTGAGTTTTGGGTTTTGTAAATTTGTCCCTTAAAGATTTAATTCGAAGCGATCCTGATCCTAAAAGGGGTTTAATGTTAGAGGATGCGGGGAGGGGAGATTTGGGACGCGTGACATTTTTACCTTGCGAAGACATTCTGTATTAAATAACTACTTATACTTATAAACGACTAAGCTATATTAAATATGTTAAATTACAATTTGCAATGTTGGCAATTTCTATAATTTATTTATTTACAAAATACCTGGACTCTCTTTGGTTCCGCTGATGATTTACGTATATAGGAGATGTATGGATAGGTCTATCGGAAAAACAAGCGAGTAAAACTATTTAAAATTTAAACATGGATAGACAGTCTTTAATCTCACACATACAGTTCACACACACAGAAGGAGAAAGAGTAAGCATACAGAAGATGGAAGCGAAGATACAAAAGTTTATATAAAGCACAGTACGAAAGAATAACACAAAACTATTAACTACTACTATAACTATATAAGTACGTATAGCGTAAGCGTAAAAGCTACCGAGCGCATAAAAAGTGGCACGGGTTTCGCGTCTAGCGTGTGGATCGTGACTGATTTGAAACAAAATGCGAGGCTCCGGAGACGACCGCAGGTGCGCGGGCGCTGGGAGCGGTCCGAGTTACATATATATAAAACTTGTCGCGAGTTTTATGTGCGTCGATTTAATATAATATGTATAAAATTTATTATATAAATAAGTGTTGTATTTTTGTATTAAATATATAATTATATATGTATATTTAAAGTGTAATTATTATATTGTATTTATTTATATTTATGTAAAAATTTTGTTATTTATTTTTACGTATGTTTTATAATATAATAAATATATGTATGTATATAAATAATTATATTATTATGTAAATGTGTATGTTCGCCACATCACTCCCCTCCAGAGACCGTGCTATGGGCGAAAGTAGTCCGGCAACCGAATATGACGTCCCGACCGAGTAGTTTTTACGTCTGGAGTTTGAGTGGATTTTAATATGGGAATGATGATAGGGGTTGTAGGTGTAGGAGTTACATTGGAGGTGTTAGTGTCAGACAGTATGTAGGCAGGTTTCAATCGGTCTACTGATACTGTGACATCGTTACCTTTAATTTTAATTTTGTAAATCTTAACGTCTCTAGTCACCACTTCATATGGGCCAGTATATGCTGGTTGAAGAGAACCTCTCAACGCATCCTCACGTAAAAATACGTGAGAACAAGTGGAAAGGTCCTTGTACACAAATATTTTTTTATTAATTGCCGAGTGGTGCTTAATAGGGACTGGTTGCAATTTGTTGGCAAATGATCTGATTCGTACTGAAAAATCAGTAATATCAGTTGTGCATTTGTCTACATTGCAATCAAAAAAGTCGCCTGAGAGACGTAAAGGTTCTCCGTATACGAGCTCAGCTGAGGAACATTGAAGGTCGTCCTTGAAAGAGCTTCGTATACCGAGTAGTACAAACGGCAATGACTCAGACCATTGACAGTCCGTATGGCACATAATTGCAGCCTTTAGTTGCCGATGGAATCGCTCGACTAGACCATTGCACTGAGGGTGGTAAGCAGTTGTCTTTCGATGTTTAAAACCAATGGTTTTTGAAAGCTGTTGGAACAGTGAAGACTCAAACTGCCTACCTCGATCAGTGACAATGTCAGTCGGGCAACCAAATCGGGCAACCCACCCAGAAAGGAATGCCTTGGCCACAGATTCTGCCGTAATATCGGCAATAGGTACAGCTTCAGCCCATCGCGTAAAGCGATCGACCGCTGTCAGACAGTACCGATATCCGGCAGATGGAGGTAGTGGTCCGATGAGGTCTAAATGAACATATTTGAAGCGCGCGTTTGGTAAATCGAGAGTGCCTAATGGAGATGAGACATGTCGATTTACTTTCGCGCGTTGGCAGTCCAAACATGTCCTAAACCACTCGCGACAGTCTTTTCTCATCTGTGGCCATACATAGCGCTGAGCTACAAGTTTGGCACTTGTGTTAGCACCGGGGTGACTAAGGGCATGCAAACTGGTGAAAATTTGTCTGCGTAATGGTTGAGGTACGAAAGGCCTAGGTGCCGATGTGCTGACGTCGCAGTACAAAGTAGTACGGCTACCAGGGATAGTCAGCCTTTTCATACGCAGAGAAGATCCTTCTGCGAGATATTTAGCTAGCTCACTGTCCGATTCCTGAGCTTTAGCTAGTATCTCTAGATCTACAGGCAAGTGTAATTCCTCAATGCGTGATAAAGTATCTGCCACGACATTGTCCTTACCTGCAATGTGTCTAACATCGGTGGAAAACTGAGATATGAAATCTAGGTATCTATACTGACGAGGAGTGCAATTATTTTTACGCTCGCTAAACATGTAGCATAGTGGTTTGTGGTCAGTATAGATCGTAAATGATGTTGCTTCCAACCAATGTCTAAAATATTTGACACTCTCGTAAATAGCTAGAAGCTCTCTATCGTAAGGTGAGTATTTCCTTTGCGATGGGCTTAATTTACGAGAGAAGTATGCCAATGGTTGCCAATGTCCGTCTTTTAGTTGTTGTAAGACACTTCCGATGGCAAGATCTGATGCATCAGTTACCAAACTCAGCTTCGAATTTGAGTCAGGGTGCGCTAGCATAGCTGCGTTACATAAGCTAGCCTTACACTCCTCGAAAGCGGTTAACGAGTCTCCACATATGTCCACTGGCTGTGATGCTTTGACGGAACCCGTGAGTAAAGCATTTAAGGGAGCTTGGATCTGAGCAGCTCGAGGTATAAACCTCCTATAAAAATTTACCATTCCCAGAAATCTGCGAAGCTGTTTAGCTGTCTTGGGAAGTGGGTAATTCTTTATAGCCTCTACTTTTCCTTCCAAAGGCTTTGTAACATTTTGTGAAATATGGTAACCTAGAAAAGTGACCTCAGCTACCTCAAACTGACATTTCGAGACATTTATTAGTATTCCATACTCTTGCAGCCTCGTAAAGAGTTCACGAAGATGTTTCTCATGAAGAGTTTCGTCTTTGGAAAATACTAATATGTCGTCGAGGTAAGGGTAACAAAAGTCTAGGCCACGTGTCACTTCATCTATAAACCTTTGGAAAGTTTGAGCTGCGTTCCGTAAGCCAAAAGTCATATATGGAAACTCGAAGAGTCCAAACGGAGTAGTAATGGCTGTTTTAGGGATGTCCTGCTCAAAAACTGGTAACTGGTTATATGCTTTAACTAGATCTATTGTCGAAAAGATTTTGCAACCCGACAGATTGTGAGCAAAATCCTGAAAATGTCGGATAGGATATTTGTCCGGAATTGTCCTAGCATTGAGTAGTCTGTAGTCACCACAAGGACGCCAGCCGTTGTCCTTCTTGGGGGCTAGGTGCAATGGTGACGACCAGGAACTCTCAGATGGTCGAGCTGTACCGTTTGCCAACATTTCCTCAAACTCAGCCTTAGCGATCTTAAGCTTCTCTGGAGCAAGTCTTCGTGGGGAACAAGACACTGGGGGGCCTGATGTTGTGCGAATGTGGTGAGTAATTGTATGTTTAATAATGCGCACCGGTCCAGCTGGTCGTGTAATCTCCGGGAACTCTGCAAGTAAATCGTTGTATTTAGAATTACCGGTCATGACCTTAACGCTAGACACTAAACAGTCTGCTACATTTATTAATGCTATCGTAGACAAATTAGTATTATTATCTAAAAGGCGTTTATTTCTAACATCTACTGACAAATTAAAATAAGATAAAAAATCTACACCAATGATTGCTTTGGAAACATCAGCTACTACAAAACGCCACTCAAAGTCTCTACGTAAACCTAAATTGAGTTTAAGATGTACATAACCATAGGTGTTAATTATAGTACCATTCGCCGCACACAATTGATAGTCAGTTCGCTTACGGGGTTGACGAAGCGCAGCTCGAGGGAAAACACTTAAATCACTTCCCGTATCGATAAGGAATTGCATCCTCGAACCGCGATCGGTGACGAACAGGCGACCAGTGGTGGAAGGGCAATCGGACGTCGCCATTACCGACTGCCGCTTACTTTTCCCGACTCGTAGTCACAGGGGGATATGCACTTTTTCGCGAGGTTACCGAATTTGTAATGGTACCAACATACAGGAAACTTCTTGTAATTTGAAATTGATCTTCTAGAAGTCGATCGAGTCCTCTGATGTGGCATCTGTCGGCTTCTGGAACGCGGACGATGGTGTCTGGTGGTGAGCTCGCTGACCTGTTTCGTTAGCTCGGTTATTTGTCGAGCCATCATGTCCATCGCCGACTCCAATCTGGATACTGAAGCCACCGCCAGCTGCGGTGATGATGGTGCAATGTCATGCACCCTATCTGCCAAATCAGCCAGATCCTGCAACGTCATGTTGGCCTGCGAAGCGATAATTGTTTGCAGGTTGCTTGGTAAGCGGCTGGTCCACACGTCAGTGATAAAGTCATCGGGCATATTCGGTCCGGCCAGCTGCTGCAGATGTCGTAGAAATTGGGAAGGGTTACGGTCACCAAGCTCTTCCGACTGCAAAAGCTGCTTGACCTTTTTCTGCCTCGACAATGAAAGTCGCTTTATTAATTCGGACTTTAATTTTTCGTACTTTCCCGAAGCAGGCGGATTTTCTATAATATCCTCCACTGTGGCGGAATACTGCCCGTCCAAATGCGCCAGAACGTAGTAAAATTTGGTGTTATCGTCCGTTATGCGCGCTAAATTAAATTGCGCTTCAATTTGAGCGAACCAAATCTTTGGTTTTTCGACCCAAAATGGTGGCACTCGGACGCCAACGCGGCATAACTCCGCGGATGGGTCTCGATCCGTTGATGCACGCTCGCACTTTTTAACGCGATGGCGGACACGTGCACTTCTCACCGATTGTCCCGATTCCGCGGTCTCACCGTCGCTACTCATTGTATTTAATGTTCCACGGGGTCACCAGTTATAGGAGATGTATGATAGGTCTATCGGAAAAACAAGCGAGTAAAACTATTTAAAATTTAAACATGGATAGACAGTCTTTAATCTCACACATACAGTTCACACACACAGAAGGAGAAAGAGTAAGCATACAGAAGATGGAAGCGAAGATACAAAAGTTTATATAAAGCACAGTACGACAGCCATATCACAAACTACCACGGGGCGCTCCAGTATAAATTAATTTGTTCCAAATCAAAACTACTAGTGGGTTTTGTGATTTTCACTGATTTGGTTAAACTTAAGTTTCCTTAAAATGTTGCGGTGACAATCTGCCAGGCGCTGCAATAGGCATTTGATAACCAGAAAGCATTGGGCTTATAATTTTTTTTGGATTTGCATGAAGATTAATATAAAGTAATTATGTAATAATATATAATGTGTATCTATACACTTTAAAAAGTTTAAAATAAAAAACAAAATTAAAAATTTTGAAAATACGACGGTTTAATTGTAATTGAAAAAGGATAAAATAACTAGAAATCCCCCGCCTAAAAGAATATATGTAACGTGATGATGGGGACAACTTCGTCGGGGGCTGCCAGTTGCAATCTCTATTTTCGTTCTTAAAGTTTTTAAAAGGAATACCAGTTATCAAAACTGTAAATTCATATTAATATTTTAATTTTTTCCTAAACCTGTTTTAACAACATGAAAACCTAGGAGAAGTTAGCAAACTTAAAGTAATGGCAGCTCCGACGAAGTCGTCCCCATCATCACGTTACATATATTCTTTTAGGCGGGGGATTTCTAGTTATTTTATCCTTTTTCAATTACAATTAAACCGTCGTGGGTATTTTCAAAATTTTTAATTTTGATTATTGTGGCTTTGTATCAATTCTCTACTTGCTTAGATACGAATAATTTATACTATACATTTATACTATAGAAAAGGAATAATATGATTTATTTATTGTTTACATTTGTTGTTTACTTCACGTTTATTTAGCTGTGATTGTTGAGCATAGATTATAAAGTAATGAAAGGCACAGATAGCACTTTTTTTTTTACTTAGTAAACCTTCATCTTTAATTTTATGTATAAATATGTTATTTTACTTTGCCTTTGTTTACTTTCTCTTTCTTTTTTCATGTCTTACTATTTTTATTCTCAACCTATAACAATGACGCATAATATAATATATTGATGTTAAAATGTTCCTATACAATGCTTGTAAAATTTATCTTCCTTGTTTTTTTTTGTTTTCTTTTTCTCCGAGTAGTAAATTCTGTTCTTGATTTATTTCACAATTGTTATGTAAATGCCTAGGTGTGAATGGCACTTCTACCTCAGTTTCACTTTGCTTAATTTTATTTTTCTTTAATGTGTCTACTATTGTAAGGTATATTCAATGCAATCTCTTTCTGCTTTTATTGCTGCTGGTGGTGAAGGATGGCTAAGGTCGTATTTATTTCTTTTTCATTATAAGCATTTATTTTGTCTAATTGTTACTTATTATATTATTTTTATTAATATGTATATATATATATATAATCTATATATATTATAGTAGAGAGAAGATAGTAGCTATATAGATATAGATATATATCTAGTATATTAATATTTGTATGAATATGTATATATATATATAGATACTATATATATATATATATATATATATATATATATATATATATATATACATATTAATAAAATAATATAATAAGTAACAATTAGACAAATAAATGCTTATAATGAAAAGAAATAAATACGACCTTAGCCATCCTTCACCACCAGCAGCAATAAAAGCAGAAAGAGATTGCATTGAATATACCTTACAATAGTAGACACATTAAAGAAAAATAAAATTAAGCAAGTGAAACTGAGGTAGAAGTGCCATTCACACCTAGGCATTTACATAACAATTGTGAAATAAATCAAGAACAGAATTTACTACTCGGAGAAAAAGAAAACAAAAAAAAACAAGGAAGATAAATTTTACAAGCATTGTATAGGAACATTTTAACATCAATATATTATATTATGCGTCATTGTTATAGGTTGAGAATAAAAATAGTAAGACATGAAAAAAGAAAGAGAAAGTAAACAAAGGCAAAGTAAAATAACATATTTATACATAAAATTAAAGATGAAGGTTTACTAAGTAAAAAAAAAAGTGCTATCTGTGCCTTTCATTACTTTATAATCTATGCTCAACAATCACAGCTAAATAAACGTGAAGTAAACAACAAATGTAAACAATAAATAAATCATATTATTCCTTTTCTATAGTATAAATGTATAGTATAAATTATTCGTATCTAAGCAAGTAGAGAATTGATACAAAGCCACAATAATCAAAAATTAAAAATTTTGAAAATACCCACGACGGTTTAATTGTAATTGAAAAAGGATAAAATAACTAGAAATCCCCCGCCTAAAAGAATATATGTAACGTGATGATGGGGACGACTTCGTCGGAGCTGCCATTACTTTAAGTTTGCTAACTTCTCCTAGGTTTTCATGCTGTTAAAACAGGTTTAGGAAAAAATTAAAATATTAATATGAATTTACAGTTTTGATAACTGGTATTCCTTTTAAAAACTTTAAGAACGAAAATAGAGATTGCAACTGGCAGCCCCCGACGAAGTTGTCCCCATCATCACGTTACATATATATATATATATATATATATATATATATATATATATATATATATATATATATATATATATATATATATATATATATATATATATATATATATATATATTATCTAATCAAAAGTTAACAGATTAATAAAATAATTAATTAAATAATGGAAATTAGCACGTAAACGAGATTTTACATTTATTTATTTTTTAAATTTGACACCGCATTTAAGAAGACAATGGGCATATTTTACAAATTTACTGAATAATATATTATAATAATTAATGTAGTCTTAATCCAGTTTTCAATCAATAAAGTTATGTTTTTATATAATTAATTGTAATTAATAAATAAATAAATCTTTTTAAAAAAGACTTTCTCCGGTCGTCATATCATAACTGGCGCAGTCGGTAGTAGTTGCGGCAATTGAGAAAATAGAATCTTCGATCAATTGAACGATTTTGATCGTTTAAACCGCAACTTTCTTCTCAACGAGTCTACAACGGCGGCATCGGAAGAGTCTTCTGGAAACTGGAAGACCCGGAAAGGAGATGCAAAAGATATTTTGGTGAGTACTCTCGCTATTCCAAGTTCCTGTGCTCTATTTCCTTCCGTATAGAATTAGTGTTTTATAGGTGTTTTGTCTATTCTATCTTCGGCTTAAATAGTTTATTCGTATCTTCGGCTGCCCGTATTTTAAATTACAAATATTGCTTTTAAGTAAATTTTGTACAATATTGCATAAATCATATCATATAATAAATATGTTTCTTCGTCTACCACCAGTTCACTAAATTTATTGTCTCAGGCCTACGAAGAGTCTCCACTTTTTCACACACATAAAATTAATATTTTTTCAATGATACAGACTGAATAGAACATTTCATGTTTGAGGTAATTTTGAAATCAATATTTAAGTCATACCTTTAATAAATTAACATTTTTTCACAAATTGTTCAAATGAAGATAGTTCGTTACAAACGTAATGACAGCTGATGAACCATTAAAGCGTCCGTGTGTTTTCCATTCAACGTGACATTGGCAAAGTGATTTGTGCTCTACTGGCACGTTCGAAACGCCATAATTTAAGAACTGGCCTGAACATTAAAGCGTCAAAAGCTATGATGCACTGAGTATGATATTAAAAGTAAAATGTATATATAAAAAACTTTTTTCTTACAAATATCACCATTTTTTGGGGGTCCATGATGGAATGCTTGCCCGTAGCGATCCCCGCCAGCCCTACTTGTTAGGGCTGCAGAGTTCCATCCGCCACGTACACCAGGGCAATGTATGATAGGGCGTCCCCCCGAGGCGACGCGCACCAGCGCGTCCCCGTTGGTGTGAGAAGTGGGGAGGGGGGAGTAGACAAGTGCGGCGTTGGGGACCGCCACCCCGACACGCCATGTCCGAAACGGCGGGAAGTGGAGGACGGAGCTACAAATAGCTACGTGGAATGTAAGAGGAGGGATGGAACAGAAGATGAATGAATTACTAGAGGTGATGGATGATAGAGATCTGGATGTGATCTGTGTGACTGAGACCAAGAGGAAGGGCAGTAACACTACCGATCGGCAGTCGCGTAGCTCTCTGGGCCGGCGTACCAGAGAGTGATCGCGGGTGTCAGGGAGTAGGTGTGTTGTTGTCCTCTCGATTGGTGTGTGCAATGGTGGAATACAAGGCGATCAACCCGAGGCTCCTTTGGGTTCGCTTTAAGCTGGGGATAACAAGATTATTCTTGTTAGCGGCCTACGCGCCAGTATCCTCAGCTCTATCAGGCGAGCTAGAGGAGTTCTGGGAGAGTGTCAGGGAAGTTCTAGGTAGCGTAAGAGCGAATGAAAAGTTAATAGTGTGCGGTGACTTGAATGGATGGGTCGGAACCGAGCGGATCGGTTACGAGCTTATATTAGGGAAGTACGGTGATAGGAGAGTGAATGAGGCTGGTAAGCTTATTTTGGAACTTTGTAAGGAGAAGAATTTGTTTGTGGCAAACACGATGTTTGACCACAAACAAATTCATCAGTACACATGGGAGCGAATGGAAGAGAAAAGTATGATTGACTTATTCCTGGTGGATCAGCGTATTCGGAACCAAGTTATGGACACACGTGTGTTCAGGGGTGCCGACTTGGGAACGGACCATTATCTAGTTGTTACTAGAATAAGGGGTCTGTTCACAGGCTGGCGCGCCCGCATGAGGTGTCCAAACTTGGAGGCGAATAACCGCATAAGAAGCTGGAAGCTTCAAGATCCACCTATTAAAGAGGAATATAAAGAAAGGGTTTCCAAGAAGCTAGACAGTTGCGAAATAGGAAATGAGAGTGTAGAAGTATGCTGGCAGAATCTTAGGAATAGTATGACTGAAGCAGCAATAGAGGTGTGTGGTACTGTGAAAAGAGGCTTTAGTAAAAAGCGCGATGAATGGTGGGATGACGAAGTGAAAGATGCCGTAGAAAGAAAGAAGAAAGCATGGCAGGATTATAAAGCCTCTGGTAAGAATAAAAGTATGAGAGAGATCAAGAAGAAAGAATACAAGTTGCAAAAGCACCAAACGAAAGCACTGATTAAGGCGAAGCGTGAAAAGTCGGAGAATGACAGAGATGAAAGGTTGACGAGCAACTTCCGAGAAAACACGAAGCTTTTCTGGAGAGAAGTTAGTGATTCTCGGAGTTCTTCGTCAACCTGCAGAATGAAAGGGGTGCTTTCGAAGGACGGTGAAATTTTAACAGAACCAACACCCGTTTTGCAACGATGGGCGGAATTCTATAAGGAGATGTATGAATGTGATGACGCCTCTGTCTCAAGTAACAGCGATATGCTGAATCTTGATGTAGCAGACGGCGAAATCAGTATAAAAGAAGTAGAGAGTGCCATAAGAAGTCTGAAATGTGGTAAGGCAGCGGGAGCAGATGGAGTTACTACTGAGATGATCAAACATGGTGGGCCGCGCGTCTTGGACCTGTTCTTTCATCTATGCAATTTATGCTGGAAGAAAGGGGAGGTCCCAGATGATTGGCGAGGCGCAGTCATCGTGCCTTTGTGTAAAGGCAAAGGTTCACAGATAGACTGTGCAAGCTATAGGGCTATCAGTTTGATTAGCTTAGGTAGTAAAATTTATGCTAAAATTTTAGCGAGAAGAATGCAAGAGAGATCTGAGAGGCTGTTGTGGGAGGCCCAAGGAGGCTTTAGACCTGGAAGAGGGTGTATGGATCAGATCTTCTCCCTCCGCATGATCACGGAAAAATTTTTGGCTGTAAACCAAAAAGTTTTCTGTGCTTTTGTGGATTTGGAGAAGGCTTTTGACAGAGTTGTGCGAAAGAAGTTATGGGAGATACTACCTCGGTACAATGTGAACGGACCCTTGTTGCAGGCTGTAAAGTCTCTTTACCGAGATCACTCAGCCTGTGTACGAGTAGGAGCTGGCATGTCGCCTCGGTTTGATATCCAATCGGGTGTCAAACAGGGTTGTGCCATGTCAGCTTGGCTGTTCAATTTGTACTTAGATAGTTGTCTCCAAGGAGTGAAACAAAGTGATATGGGAGTGAAAGTGGGTGACTTGAAGGTAAACTGCCTGTTGTACGCAGATGATGCAGTGCTTATTGCATCATCAGAATGCGAGTTGCAGGCATTGGTCACCATCCTGAAAGATGGGTGTGAAAAAAATGGTCTAAGCCTGAATGCGAGTAAAACTAAGATTCTGGTGTTTGAAAGAGACGAAGAAAGAACGGAATGTAAGATAATGGTTAACAGAAAGAAATTAGAACAAGTGAATGAGGTGGTATATTTGGGAAGTATGTTTAGCAGAGATGGAAGGTATGATATGGATGTTGAAAGGCGTATTGCTGCCGGTAACAGCGTTAACGGTGCCCTCGCTGCGTTGATGCGACGGCGGAACGTGAGCATAGCCGCACGTTTAGCTGTGCACAATGCAGTGCTGGTACCGACTCTGCTATACGGCAGCGAAACGTGGGTATTGCAGAAGAAGAATGAAAGAAAGATGAATGCTGTGGAGATGAGATCTCTTCGAAAGATGTGCGGAGTCAGCTTAGCTGACCGAATCCGCAATGAAGAGATACACAGAATGGCAGGTATTAGCGAGAACGTCATAGTAAGAATGAAGAAGGGCGTGCTCAGGTGGTTTGGGCACGTCGAGAGGATGAGTGATGGAAGAATGGTAAGAAAGATCTATGAAGCAAAGGTGAGTGGTAAGCGAGGCAGGGGGAGACCTCGGTTGACCTTCGAAAACACAGTATCGATGATACTGGAGGAAGGTCACGTAAAAAGCATGAGGACCCCCCGGAGGGCGTGTATGAAGAGGTTAATGACTGTGGACGAGGCGAAAGAAGTATGCAGGGACCGTAGCGTTTGGCGCTCCGTTCTCTCTGACTACCCCGCAAGGGATACAGCGTGAAGCTAAAAAAAAAAAAAAAAAAAAAAAAATCACCATTTTTTTTTTACAATAAATATATGCATATTTATTTTTTTGCAATAACGATATTTCATGCTTCATTTGTGAATAATTAACACAATTTGACTGCCAGTTTTTTTTTTTGCGGAAATTCAATTGAATACCAGGGTATAACCTATCCCACAGTTTTCTCTTGCCTCTAACTAAGTTAATTCTATGCAAAAAATCTTTTATTTCCATTCAGTAGATATCAGTGTATAAAAAAAAATTACTTGTATAGATTTTTTTCTTTTTTCCCAAAAAATACTATCAAAAAAAATATATGCTATATCTAATCTAATAATAATCTATGTAATCTAATAATCTATCACTCTAATCTAATAATCTATTCTATATGTATACCTATATGTATACCCTATATGTATAGATATCAGTGTATAAAAAAAATTACTTATTTACATTTTTTTAATTTTTTTTCCAAAAATACTATCACAAATAACGGGATAAAAATCTATCCTATACCTTATCTAATAATAATCTATGTAATCTAATAACCTAGTAATCTATCACTCTAATCTAATAATCTATCCTATATACCTTTGGACTATACGCTACCACCATGTCAAAATTCATTCATTTCCATTCTTCATTCAGTACTTTTTGCGTGATTGGCAAACATAATTAATTTAACTTTTAGATTTCTATTACCACAATATAAGCAACATTACTAACCATATGTTTATTCGTTCAAAGGAAGTATTTCAATTAAATTGTTAAGCAAGATTTTTTTTTACAAAGCTTCAATTGAGTATTTAAAATAATATAAAAAAGAATCTTGTGAGCTTTCGGTACATTGCCTCCTTTGCAATGACAATTTTATATGTTAAATATTGTTCTCAAGTGGCTTGTCTTATTAAGAAATAAATGTGTGAAAAAAATTATTTGTTTTTAATTCGTTTTTGTTTCTGTATCAATATATCCCGTGGTAATTGTTAGTAACTTTAAGTTTCGCTTATTATTAAACTTATGTACCTCGCTTCAATAAATTATGTTCTCATTAATTTAATTTTGTTTGCAACATTAATAATATTACTAAATATACCGTAACCTACGTCAGTAATAAAATAACGAATTTCAGGTACTACATAAGAATTGACATTTCTGTTACCATACAATAAATCTGAACAACCAGAGTAACTTTAATATTATTTACAGGCCTGATGATTCAAAGTCAAATGGGCTCAATATTTTTTTAATCACATTTTTATTTAAATGATTATTTATAATAGCAAAACTTATATATTAGAATCCAACATCTGGTGGACACTGTTTTGACAGTTTGGTTTGATGATATTAAAAAAAATGATTTATTGTTTAATTATTTAAAGTATAAAACATTTAAATTGAAAAGTATCAAAATTATATGTTTTGCATCCTGTAAAGTGGCGCCATGTTTAAAACTATACTGGTAAAAGATGAAGCTTGTTTACTAAACTATTTGTATTTTGTGTAAAATAAATTATTTAAAGTATTGGAAAATTCGTTAGAACATTAATATGGAATATTGAACCATTTATTATAATGTTATTTAATTTATTTCTTTTAACGGAAGTGACTTATCATAAATGTTTGTTAAAGTTGTACAACAAACTTACTACCAACTTCTATGAAAATTGACTGTGGAGACTTTTCTTTTACAATAATTTTTATTTATTCTATATTTTTTTATTATAATCGTTATTTCTAAATAACTATTTCTTAAAATAAATACAAACGAATACATAAATAGGTCGCCAGACTGTAACTACAGATTTCACCAATGCTGGTCTTTACGTGTCAAATATTATGTTATTATGTTTTATTTAGTATCCGACCGAAACTGAATTTTCAACCGAAACCGAAACCGAAAACGAACCTTCGGCTCTGACTTCAGTTTCGGCCGAAACCTAAACCGAAACCGAAACTGCTGATGACGTCATAAAATTTGTATAATATGTAAAAAAAATGTACATTTTTATGCTTTAAAAATTACATGTGCATTTGAATTATTATGATTACGTTGATTTTATTGTATATGTTTTTTTCGTTCTTATTATATATGTTTGTTTCGTTTTTTTTCGGTAGATAGAGGGAACCTAGTGTTAAGACAGTCCGTTCCCCACTTTCCGCCAAATTCGGAGGCATGGCCATACTTGACGCCGCGCTGTTGCCCCAACACCAGAGCTAAGAAAAGGGAAATATTAAATATTTAAACGTCTTCTGTGGGAATCGAACCGACAACCGGTCGTTTACAGTCAGACGCTATCCCACTGCGCCACGAAGACCTATAAACGCGATTAGTTGTGGGAAGGTCGCTAAAACAATGTAAATAAAAAACGTATCTTCTAATAGAAATATTTTTCAAGGTTTGGAAGTAGTAGTTTAAGTTTTATTAATAAACTTTTACACGTTATTGTCTTCACGAGATTATTATCATGTAGAATTACAATGTCTACGATACAACACGGTGCAATAAAAGGGTTTGTACTATTAATACTATATCAAATGAATTGTCAACTGAGATAATAGACCGATCCCCAAGAGCAAGGCACAACTATTTTCAAGACCGGGATTAGAGCTACCGTTGTCCTCTACTTCCACGTCCGGAAATGCCGTATCTAAGAGTAACTTTTAATATGTATAATCTTAGATAGTTGTTTGGGTCTATTTAAATAGCTCGCGACCACTATTGTGGGGAACAAATCCTTTCACCGGCATAGCGACTAATATTTAAGGCAAAACAGTCGTTACTTTGCTTTCGATACGCTCACTGTTATTCCCTTGTTTTCTTTGTTCTCCGCTTATTATCAGTTTATACTTGTGCTAATTATTTAGTATTAAATGATTTCGTGGTGTAATAAAACTATTTCAGTAACTATTGTGCCAATATTACCTGTAAGTGTAACTTTTAAGTGGTGTTGAAAATATACATTATAACAATGTAAGTGACTTTAAATTTCTACCAAATCAACACTATACCCTAGCACGTCTAAAATTAACCGCTCCAAATCTAATGATGAGTTCCGGTTAATGACATGTAACCAGATCTCTCTATCCTCACTCATCCTTCTCTTCTCTCCTTCTTCATCCTCAAGGTCGCTACTGCATCCACACTTCCTCTAATGTTGTAGATGTGTCCATGAGCCGCAGACAAAACCTACGATCCGACGGTCCTCTCCTATTAGGTTGCCCCTCCTTTTAGAAATAATAAAATTTCTATATATATTTTTTTGTGCGGGTATACGGAAAGCGTAAAGACGTTGTAAATATATAATATATATATAATATCTATCTCTCTCTACTCTCTCTCTCCGTCGCTCTCTCTCTCTCTCTCTCTCCTCCTACTCTCTCTCTCTCTCTTCTCTCTCTCTCTCCTGCCTCTCGTCTCTCTCTCCTCTCCATCTCTCTCTCTCTCTCTCTCTCTCTCTCTCTATCTCTCTCTCTCTCATCACTCTCTCTCTCTACTCTCTCTCTCTCTCCTCTCTCTCTCTCTCTCTCTATCTCTTCTCTCTCTCTATCTCATCTCTCTCTCTCTCTCTCTCTCTCCTCTCTGATCTCTCTCTCTCCTCTCTCTCTCTCCGCTCTCGCGTCTCTCCCTTCCTTCGTTCCCTCCTCGCGTGGGCCTCGCCCCCCCCCCCCCGCTTCCGTCCCCCGCTTTGTGCCCCTGGGCCCTGCCTGGCCCTCCCCCTTCTTGCTCCTTTTCTTTTTGTTCCCCGGTCTATTTCGTATTTTTTGGACTATCTCATGTTCAACTCCTAATGAAGCCACCTTTATTGTACGTCCAGATGTCATTATTTACCAAACGAAGCAAGTGAATGTTGGAAGGGCGGGAGGTCCATACTGAGGATTAGTATTATTGTTTTTTTATTATTATGAGTCAATGAAGTGTAAACAACTACCAGTACAACAATTATTTTGTGTTTTTTTTTGTCTTATTGCGTAGTGTTGCGAGTTGATTCATATTAAGTTATTATTCGTAGTCAAATATCTCCGACGTTCACTAATATTTATTAGTGGATTGCGCACATTAATTTTTTCATCACAAATTAACGTAATTATATTAGCGGGAAATCATATTAAGTTATTCGCCGAATATTTCAGGATTTTTGCAACTACGCGCGTGCGCTTGGCGCCGGCAGACCTGACCTTGTTTGCGAGCGCTGAGCGGACGCGAACGCGGAGTCCTCAACATCGGCGACTTCAGGCGAATTGGCGTGAGACATTACATTTACCTACTTAATTAATTTTTAATTTTAACTTCTTTAGATTTAGATATTTATTTACAATTCTTCACTTTGTTTAAATATTTGTATTACTTTTGTAATAGTTGTTGGGACGTAATAAAAATCCATAGACTGGTTAAATGTATTTAATTTATGAGCAAGACCACGTATTGAAATGTAGGAGAAGAGGGCTAGTGGGGCCCGTCGGCGCTTTATATACCCGGGCCCCCATCACTGCAGACACGACGTCACACTCGCCCATTGGCTGCCGAGCGCAAGTCTGCGACCGATGCGTTAGTCGCAACAATAGTTTATAATTTAAATAACCACAATGTTAATACGTAAGACGTAGTTCCGTAAAAAACCGTATCACTAAAACTTTGAATTCTACGCGATAATATTAAATTGATTACCTCGATCATTTTAACCATGACAATATATAGATATATATATATATATATATATATATATATATATATAGATATATATATATAGATATATATATATATAATTATAGATATATATATATTATATATATATATTATATATATATATATATATATATATATATACATATATTATTATACGCACATATTAATAACTTAAAGCATTATTATGATTACATAATAAACGAATACGATTATGGTTGAGTACATATATAGCTATATTCAAAAATACATATGTATATGACAGATCCATTTATCACTTTTTATGTTACACTTTCACTACACGGTCACTTGCTGGCATCCTTGTTCCTGCCGTTGCTCTGATTGTCTCATGATAACACCAGAAGCATCCAGTAGTGTCCTTCTTGTAAAGTTTGCGAATTGCATTTTGGAGAAAGATACAGCTAATACAATAATTTCTATGACAGGCGTGTAGGGAGTGAATCTTACTGTAGGCTTACTGATGCGCCCTGATCTTGTCACTAGGTGCCTTGTTATTATTACACCGTCCCATACTGGGCGATAGTGCATTGTCAATCGGAATCTGTCTATACTAATAATTTCCTGCGTATCTCTCTCATGAATCATAAAATATTTATTTGTCTTATGAACTTGACTCTCGGTCGCTACGTACAACCCACATGTGAACATTTTCAATTTATTGACGTATGCTTATATGCCTCATTGTTCTTATTCGACTAAAATGACAACCTTGTTCTGGTGTTACTCTCAATGGACAAACGAATCTAATAATCCAGCTGCAATACCCTGCAATAATAGCCCCGTGAAGCACTGGTAAGAGGAACCACAACGTCTATGTGAATAAGTTGAAACTTTTTTCGAACACTTACTTTAACACTAATCATACCAACACTTATTAGATACCTAGTTTACTGTAGCGATATTAAAATATGTATTATAATTATATGAAATAGTATTTTTACAATTTCTATTTCAAACGCAAAAGGAGTTGTTTTTATACATCACATTTTTTTACACATAAGTGTTTCCGTCTCACATTTGCCGCAAACAATTTTTGTACAATTGGAGCAAATTTAATTAGTTTTATTTTCTTAGCAGTATCCTATTTGACACCTCTTACGTTTATTAGAATCTGTAACAGGGTTAGGCTACGATCGTTTAGTATTTGCTTTTTCTTTTGGTTGTTCACGGGCTCTAAACTCTAAAATCGTCGGCAAGTTTCTTATTATCTCCTGTCGTTTGCTTGTATAAAATCCAGGCATTTATTCAGCTAAATCAAGGATATTGAAAAAAAATTGAGTGGCCATTTGCTAGACTTAGACTTTGTAGTAAATTTCCTCCCCATTTGATCGGTCATGTCTACACCAAATTTGGTTTTATTGTAATTTGAAACAGTTTCAGGTAAACGCTTATCACTATTTTCTATTGATGCAAACTTGTATTTAGAACTAAGTAAAAGTACCTTTTTATTTGGCTTGCTTTTATAAATTGTAACGGTCTTATTCATAAAAAGTTATGGAACAGTTAAGTGTTCTATAAGCTCACTATAAGAGAAACGTCAAAAAATGGTATTCATAACAGCATTTTAGCGCTAAACAGTACTATAAGCGTACTATAAAGTTATAGTGGCCAGAACCCTACTATAGCGGTTCTATAAGTTAAAAAAATGGCCGATTCTCAACAGCTGATCATTGAAAATGACATTTGACGTAAGTGACTCGTTAATGTTAGCTGATCGAATTTGCATAACTTATTAATCCAATCCACTAATAATTATTGCTTTTTGTCAATTTTCCACTTTTATATTTAAAATGAAAGCTTTACAAAGCATACATGCTTCGGAAACGATAGCAATAATGGAGAAGAGTTCGGAGCGAAGAAAAGTATATAGAAGCAGGGGTTGACCCGTTTTCCTTATACGATGAAGAGTTTCGGAAGCGTTACCGCTTTCATAAATATACTGCTTTTATGATAAACTTTGTGCGTAGATTAACCATGGAGACATGCAATTAGACAATATTATTAATAAAGTGAAGTTTTAACTAGGAGAAATTTTAGTTAGTAAATTTTATAAAATAGTAAGTTTAACGCCGAGCTTTCCCTCAACACCAGAGCAAAGAAATGAAAATATAAATTGAAGTAAATATTTTATTGCCTGGAGTGAGGATCAAACCCACAACAAGTAGTCTTGTTACATGTTCACTTTGTGCCCGTGCACCATGACTGACCTCAATTTGTTATATTTTGGTTAATAAAAAACAGTTTATTTCTATAAATTTTATTCTTTAGATGTGTAATACAATAATTTACGTTTGAGTAATTCTTCCTTTAATAGTGAATTATTTATTTTTGTTCTAAAATTTTTTATTTTTGCCTTTCTACGGCCATCTGGATCTCAGGAAGCTCCTTTCTGTAAGCAATTACATTTGCTGCTATTCTTGAGCTTGTTGTCATGCTGTAACCAAAAATGTAATATATCTATTATTCTTTTTAATATGTTTTCCAAAGAAGTATGTATTATAAATTAATAAAACTTATTTTGTTGAAAACTTAACACATTTTATTTATTATTTCAATTCAATTTAAGTTTGTTAATCCAAATATAATATTGCTTGTAGATATAAGATAGTATTGAATGATTTTAGTGAATCTAACTTAGTAATATATTATAGTAATAAAAATAAAGATAAGTTCATTCAACATACACATTTCTTTAATCTACCAAGATTGTGTGCTAGTACTAGTACTTGGATGCACCATCTAAAAAGAATATAATCGGATTTCCTTGCTGAGCATTCTTTAGGTAGTATTAGCTATTTAATTAATGTATTATAATGGAAAATAAATGTTGTCTCGCTTCCCATCAAATTATTTGTTGAAAATAAAATTGAACTAAATTGACTAAAATTATAAAATTAAAATGACTTTCTGGGTATTGTGTTATTATCATTCATTTAATATTTCATGCACTACAATTAATTTAATATTTAACATGTCTTATTACTTATGAATATCATTTAAAATAAGATAAGTGACAGAGTGAGATTTGTGTGTTGCTGTTTATTTCATATTACACATACTTTTTTCTTCTTTTATATTATTTTCTGTTCTATTCTTAAACAAGAATTGATAATAATTACATAAATATTTCTTTATTCAAAATGAAACACTAATTGGCCAAATGTTCGTATTTTTATATGTACCTGGTTATCTGAGTAAAATTAATTTGAGTATACTGTGAACTCATGAGGGAGCCAAACTGAAATGTCATCACCAGTTGCTGGTTCTGTAGTAGGTGGTGAGCTACCAACTGGTTTTAGTATTATTTTTTTCTCTATATCAGCTTCTTAGCTGACATTTTTATAGTATCCATTGAGCCTTAATTTTTTCTCCTTCTTCTTCAAGGGGTTTTGCCATATTGTTAAAACTGAAACATTAAGTGCCGTGTTAATAAAATAACTGCACAAATACTTTTCCTCAGCAATTCTTTCAAGATCATCTATGGAATAGAAGCATAAGCACTGAAACATAACATGCGTATGAATGTTTACAAAACAAAACTTACGTGTTCGAATTGACTGTATCAGTAAAACTAACCTTATCCTCCTCCAACCAATTTTCACTTCTCTGCCTTTTCTTGCTCTCTATAATTTTTGATTCCGATGCCATTTTATAAGTAATGGAGTAATATTTAAAATAAAATTAACACGTACGTACTACTAGTAAACAAATGTCAATAGCTTATCGCACCACAAACAACAAAATATGGTTTTTATCCTTAATAATGTCTATGATCAGTCGAATTTAGTAAAATTATACACATTATCTGTGGTCAATTTGCAAAGTTTGACAAACTTTCTTGCCAATTTCATCGTAGTGGCAACATTTTAGCTTATAAACAGCATATTAGTTATAGAAGGCTTATAGTACTGTTATGAATACGCATTTTTATGGAACGTTTTATAAGCTTATAGAGCATTTTAACTAATGAACGTTTTAAGCGTCCTATAAGCATTTTTTATGAATAAGGCCGTAAGAGTACAATTATCAAAAGTAAAAATTTTCGAAGAAAATGTTGCCATGTCATATTTCTTTTGCTTTGCAATTAGTGGTAGCCCTTTTGTTTAAGCAAATGGTTCCAACTAGGGTAGTTCTGTTTGCTAGAAGTTGTATGGCTCGGGATTTGCTTGTGAAGAAGTTGTCTGTGGTCACAGTTCTTCCGCAACCTGTAAATGGCTCGATCAGCTTGAGTACAACATATCAGTACAACTCTCTGAATATGTATGTCTCAGTGAGTTGTACTGAAGAGGGGGGTCTATTTCCATTTTTTCCTAGATATGAAAATGCATTTATGGCGTATTTGCTATCGACGTCCGATGCTAACCAAAATTTGATTCCAAATTTGTCCGGCTTGTTAGGCATGTATTGCGTATTGCGTAAATCTACATCGTAATTAGTCGGAAATAGCTGTTCATCTATAGTAATATTACCACCAGGTTTGTAACCGTTTTGGCTGTTCTCAATGAAAATATTACAAATCGTGGATACCATAGCAAATTTATCTGCATTCAAACGTTCACTCCGCTCTGCCTTTTTTTATTAAAACTAATAAATTATTTCTGCTCATAGTTTCAGAAAAAAAATTGGACCCTCATATATTATTCATAAAAAGAAAGTTTTAAATTATTTGCTCCATATGCAGCTCGTGCATATAAAATTGCAATAAATGCAGCAAGTTTTTCTTGAGATAAACTCGAATCGGATCCTAACGCTCTGTTTGCTTCTTTTATTGTGCATGTTCTTAAATGGTTCAATGGTTGGGTGGCCAATTATCATTGAAAATGTAGTAATAACTTTACCTTTCATTATATGACGTTAAGCATATCCTGTTGGGCCTACTTCTTGCCTGAAAATGTTAAGAAGTGGTGGTCTTTCAGGTGTGCCACCTATTTGTATTTCTTCCCAAACAGACCCACCGATTGCAACATGTTGTTCATTTATTTCTGCTTCACTTAATTCAGAACTTGAGAGTAATCTTCTTTTTCGTCCACAGCCCGATATTCACAATATTTAGAAGTTATTTCAGCCTCAGAGTAGCCTCTATCAACGAAAAATGCTTAAGGAATGTCATCTTCGGATTCAAAGTCTTCGCCTGTATGTTCTTCGATGTGTGATTGAGGCTACAAGGGAGACCAAGATTTTTTTATTAGGTTCGCATTCAAGTGATGCCAGCTTTCAGCCAGTGAGAAAACAGCATCTTTCGTGGTGGTCTTCTTAAGGACATCAGATACAGTACATTCAGATTCCAATTCTTGCTGAGCAAAAACTAGCAGTAAAAGTTTCTTCTTGTAATTCACCTTTATATTTTGGATAACGTCTTGGTCCATTGGCTGGATAAGAGTTGTGCAATTAGGAGGCATATATAAAACTCTAAAATCTTCATCAATGGATTGCAGGTCTTCTTCAATCGGATGTGCTAGCGCGCTATCGAGAAGCAATAGCGCTTTCAGTGGCAGATTCTTTTTACTTCATGTATTTTGTTACTTCAGGGATAAAGTATGCTTTAAGCCACTCTAGAAATATAGATCTCGTCACCCATGCATCCTTTTACCCCTGTACTGTACGGGTAGTTTTCGTACAGAAGCAAAAGCACGTGGTTTTTGTGCTTTGCCAATGACCAACAAAGGCAGATAGTGCGTCCCGCGCACAAGGCATAAATGTTATTCTTTCTTTGGAAATTTTGGAACCTGGGGCTGTACGTTCTAATTCAGAAACAAGCGTTTTATCTGGTATTGTTTTCAAATACAAGCCAGACTCATCCGCATTATAGATTTGGTCTGCACATAAATCTTTCTCCTTGATAATATCCATAAATTTAACCTGAAATGGTTTAACGGCGTCTTCGTTATTTGATAATTTGTCGCCGGGCAATTTTAATTGCCGTATACCGTGTCTCTTTTTAAATTTTTCCAACCAACCTTTACTAGCAGAAAACTCTCCGCGCCCAAGCCTTCCATGAGAAAGTATTTCGCCTTCTCCATTAAAATATCATCTGACAAGGGACCATTTTGTCGACGTTGTTCTATAAACCACGTAAATAATGCATCTTCGGGTTGTGGATTTTCGGGTGTTTTCAACGTCTTTCGATCACCTGGACCTTTTTTAGTTTTCACAACATAAGATCGAATTTGTTCTTCCTTCTTTTGAACATCGAAAATGGTAGATTTGCCCACATTATATTTTTGAGCAAGAAAGCTAAAAGAAATACCTTCCTTAAGTTGATCCAAAATCTCGCATTTCTGGGAAATAGTCAGGGTAACGGTTTCCTTTTCTTTGACGTCGAAGCCATGATGCAAAATGATGCATGATGCACAAATAACAATCAAAATGCGCGAGCGACACAATAGCTACACTAAATGGCGTACGGATAACAAAATCAAATACGCGTAATACCTACTCGACGTTCGGAAAGTAACTGGCGGGCGAGAGCGAGACAGCGCGGACTTGGGTCGGGGGTTCGGATTACAGAGGTGTTCGGACTAGAAGGGGTTCGGATTAAAGAGGTATATATCGGAAATAAAGGAGGGAGGGAGGCAACAACAATGATTAATTAACGCATTTCTATGTTGTAGACAAAGTCACAAAATGGTAGAAGCTGTGTCCTTATTTTAATAATATTTTTTTTTAATTGAACTTGCAAAGTAGTCAAAATGACTTGCTTAGGATATCTTGTATTAAGCGTCTAGCACACTATCCCAATGTATCTGGTTTAGAGTTTGCATAATCACAAAGTGTGTTCAAAAATTCAACATACATCCACAAACATATACACAGGCTTGTAATTTTTATGCATCACACACAATCTCTTAAAAGGAAGATTCCGCCAATGAGAATATGTCTAAAACGAGTGGACTTACTCATTCTGTTCATGGCCATGTGTTTCTGGTAAAAAAATTTTTATAATTTGAAATTGAGGAGCAATCAGCATCATCTACTACAAATTTCCTGACGCCATGCAAGAAAGGTTGAATGGAATCGCCGTCTTTAGGCTAACAACAAATTGTCCAGAGGTTGGATTGTAATTGGCTCCATAGTTTTCTCGAGAGGATCCTTCTGAAGACGTCGCGTTATTTTGTGGTTTATAAGTTCCTTTAATCGTTCATTTCGAACTTCACTTAGATGGGGGTGAGCTATGACATCCTACAAAAAACAATTTTCAAAAAAGTTTTATAATTTTTTTCTAAATGTTGAAAATGTGCAGATTTTTCCGTGATATTGGTATAGTGTGGTTTCCTTTTCTTTCGAGCTAGGAAATCGCTATTTAAACAGTCAAACAGCTTGTCCATATTTGATACTACATCTGCAGTAACTGCGGCTTCCCCAGATAGAAAAAAATCCTAAAAATTACAAGAGATCATTAATAAAGATCTTTTACAGCTTAACTGACCTTACTGAAATCCACATGATATTGTTAGATGAATAGCAATATTTGCTTGGTTAAGCAGTACAATACCTTTATATATTTTAGCAAACATCCCTGCTGCAATCGAGTGGCTTAGCACTTGAGCAGCAAGATTTACTCTCATTTTCTAGTTGGTGATTAGAAACATGCGGACTTGTTTTAATTTGGGTGCGAAAACAAAATTCCATCACTACTGTCTAGTTTAAAGAAATTTTCAATATGTTCCTGATCAATGGCTTCCTCGGCTGCTTCTACCGAAACTAAGGTATTAAAAGGTCAGTCCGTCAGTCGGTTGTGGGTACTTTTTTCTAATTAGTGTCTGTACCGTCTCCAATCGGTTACAGTGATTTTAGCTCTTGACGAGGCGCACTCTGGCAATTTCATGATCTATGCCTATGATCAGAGTCTAATTCCGGAATCGTTTCGGTAGAGCGCAACCTGAGAGAGACGCCCTGCAGGGTGGCTATATATATTCCAGGACGTCTGGGGTACCGCGATTTCAATGTGAGAGGTCGGAAGGTTAGAGATTCTATCAAGGTTACGACCGTATTCGTTAGTACGGCGGCTATTCTCCTTATATGTTTACAATTGAGATCTCCGGCCAGAATGACCGAGACTCTTAGTTCCATAAGGAATTTTAAATCTGATTCTAAAATGGATTTTAACGGGGACAGGTATGTAGATGCTATTATTTATTATTGGCGAGTGGGCCGTCATGTGCACCTAAACAAGTGAAACTTCAATATTAGCGAGCGTAGGTGGCGGATCGAGGGAGACTGAATGGGACGTCCTTCTAATAAATATGAGCGTGCCACCGAGTCGGCCGTCTCTGTCCTTACGGTTGGTGTTATAATTGGATACCTTAGGGGTCCGGATTTGATTTTTAAGGAACGTCTCCTGTACTAAAAGAATGTATATTTGGTAATTTACAATAAAATCGCGGACTAACTGCATCTGACTGCTAAGGCCGTTTGCGTTGAAATACGCGATGGTAAGCGAACGAGGTTTGACTCTCGAGAGTCTTAAATCGGGCGCTTTTACTAGTAAATTATTGCTGACCGCCATTGAAATTTATTATTTTCGCACTTGGAAGCGCGAAAGTTTGACAAAGAGATCCGCGTCGTCGGCGACTGCGCGGAGTCGAGATTTAGAGCAACCATCCGAGTTGCGTAATTTCGCGGCGAAAGTTGAGTGTTTGTCCATTTTTACGGAGTCCATGAACTCAACAATGAGATCGAGATCGTTTTTGAATCCCGAGTTGTTTGCGCTTTCTTGGCGCTTCGATTGTTTTTTCGCGGTTTTCGCGGGTTTTGGAACGACGGTCTTAGTGTTGTTCTCTCGACTGGGCTGTATGCTGTTGGCCCTAGTGGCCTTTACAGCGTCTCGCGGGCTTGTGGGAGGCCGAGCTAGAGGAGCTCTGACCTTGACATTGACTACCTTGGGAGGTGCCAACAAAGGGATGACGATGTCGCAAGGGCGTCTCAGGTGAGACTCGAACCTCGGCTTGCGTACTTCGTTTGTAGTGGGGGACTTGCTCCGTTCGGTCCGAGCAAAAGCCTACTGTGGAGGGCTGTGGATGCCCTATTGGAATTTAGAATTTGCGCCCTTCCGCGCCTAGGCGCGCTTGGACTGCAGTAAAGCTGGGACCTCGTCTCTACCGGCGGGGACGGTGAGTGTACCTTGTGTGTTTGCGGTTGTGTGTAGCCCTACCTACAAATTCGCTCAGCGGTCAGCTTCATCGGAAAGTACGTTTCGAGGTCTACGGAAAACCTTCTTTAGCGGGAGCGCGTATTCGCAGGCTTTTACCACCAGTGGATTCGGATGAGACGCGGCCCTATCGAAATTACTAGACAGTTGCAGTGCTCTTTGATAGAGTCGAGACGGACGTCGCGGTGCAAATCTGTGTTGCGCACGTACCAGGGTGCGCCCGTGGCATTGCGCAAAAATTTGTTTTGAAGGACTTGAAATTTATGGAGATCGTTTTGTGCGAAGACGACGCTTGCGTACGTAAGGATTGGCCTGACACACGTCGTGTACAGGCGAATCTTGTTACGAAGGGACAATTTCGATTTGGCGCAGATCAGTGGGTAGAGGCGACCTATGACAAAGGCAGCCCTATTCCGTACCTTTTTGATATGCTCTTTGAAATTGAGCTGAGAGTCTAGCGTAACACCTAAGTATTTGGCACTAGTTGCCTGAGGAATGATTTTGCCTTGCAGACGAACATACGGCATGTCGTCCGTTCGGCGAAGCGGAAACAAGACGGATTTACTTTTGTCGGGATTGACGTCAATGCGCCATTTGGAGAGCCAGTCGCCTATCCTATCGGCGGCGATCTGGAGGAGATCGTGGATCTTCATGGTGTTACGCGCTGTCGCATAGATTACGGTATCGTCCGCGAAAAGAGCTAAGTGCGTCTTAGGAGTTTTGGGGATGTCGTAAGTGTACAAGGTGTACAGAAGCGGGGAAAGGACGGAGCCTTGCGGGACTCCGGCTGTGAGAGAGCGTCTACTGGAGAGGGTACCTTCGACCCTGAAGCGAAAAAGGCGATTTGATAGAATGATGAGAATGAGTCTGTCTGGCACTCTGGAGTGTATGACCTTGACGATCAAGCCATTCTGCCAGACTTTATCAAACGCTTTCGCGACGTCTAAGAATGTCGCACCTGAAGGCTGCCTATTTGTGTTATGAGATGATGATGATGTCCTCCCAGACGTATCCGTCGACGGCGACACACTGTTAATAATTAGATCGACGTTCGTGAGCGCGAATGTGGCTCGCAAAACCGAATTTAGTTTTAAAAATTCGGTCACAGATAGCGCAGTGAAGCTGCCCACTATCATTATATGTATAATTATAGGTGGGTTTGGGTCGAGTATTCAGAAGCTGACGTTTGGCGTCGAGATGTTCGATGCGAGCACGCTCAAAATTATTAATGCCCGTTTTGACAGCATTCCGCCAATGCGGTCTCCTAGTAGCAAGCTCCTCCCAAGAATCACAAGATATTCCACAGGATGTTAGGTGGCGTTTCAGAACATCTTTGTAGCGCAGATATTGTCCTCCGGGTTTGCGCTTTCCTGAGCTAAGCTCTGAATAAAAAATTGACTTCAGCAACCTTGAGGAGTCCATACGCACTAGGTGTCCAGACCAGCGTAGTTGACATTTCATTAGTAAACTCTCCATACCGGTCATTTTAGTCCGATGAAGAACCTCAGAGTTAGAGACACGATCCTGCCATTTCAAACGTAGGATGGCACGGAGACACTTCATGTGAAAGACGTCAAGATGCCTGATGTCATCCTTGTACAGGCACCAGGTCTCCGAGGCATACATAAGCAGAGGTAATATGATTGCTTTATAGACGGCAAGTTTTGTGTGGAGCTTTAGATCATGAGACTTCCATACTCTTTGGTTCAGTTTACCAAAAGCAACAGTGGCTTTAGCGATTCGCGCAGATATGTCACGAGACGATTGTCGCTACGGACTAGACTTCCTAAATACCGAAAGGTATTGACTTCATCTAGTTTTTTCCCACCTAAGTAGACAGCAGTGTCACTAGCAGATTTTCCCCTTGCGGGCTGTTTCAGAATCTGAGTTTTCGACGCGCTGATTACAAGGCCGAATTTTCGACAGGAGCTATCTAAATTGTCGACGTATCTTTGCAGATTCTCGATACTGTCAGCCATTAGGCAAACATCGTCTGCATAAAGAATATCGTGTACCGAGGTCTGTTGGACTTTATGTTTTGCTCTGAAACGGGTAAGGTCAAATACACTCTTGTCCTTGCGAATATTTAATGAAACACCATCATTGCAGTTCCTATGGGCATCCTTCATAACCGCAGCAAAGTATATGACAAATAGGGTTGGAGCCATTACACAGCCTTGTTTCACTCCGCTTGTTACATTAAACTGTTCTGTAAAGTCGTTTTCGTGGCGTACACGGGCCATCATGCCTTCATGAAATTGACGCACTAAATTTACGAATTTCACAGGACATCCATATTTCTCGAGAACTGTCCAGAGGGCAGATCTCGGCACGCGATCAAAGGCCTTTTCCAGGTCCACAAAACACATGTAGAGGTCACGTTGTTGCTCGAGGCTTTTTTCTTGTAATTGTTTGACAACAAAGATGGCATCGACCGTCCCTCGATTCGGTCTAAAACCACACTGGGTATCGGGAAGGAAGCTTTCAGCTAGCGTACACAGGCGCTTGTTGATGATACGCGCCAGGATCTTGCCAGCCACTGAAAGCAGAGCAATTCCTCTAAATGAACTGCAATTTGAGAGGTCTCCTTTGCCTTTGTATAGTTTAATAATAGTGGCATCCTTCCAGTCTTGTGGAACAAGCTCATCAGCCCAAATTTGTTGAATTAGGGCAAACAGTCTAGATTTAATGTTTGGTCCTCCGTATTTGAAAACTTCTGAAGGAAGACTATCTGCACCTGGTGACTTGCCGTTTTTCAAACTATTTATCGCGAAAATAAATTCTGCAAGTGACGGTGGCTCATCCAACTCGGACGCGACAGGCAGGTTCTCAAGGGCATCAAGATATTGTACATCCACTTCTTGATTACCGGGATTGAGCACTTCATTAAAATGCTCAGCCCAACGAAGGAGAACTTCTTCGGGATCAGTCAGCCTCTTGGTCTTATCTCGTGAGTATACTGGTGCGGTCTTCCTAGTCCGAGGTCCGAAAACACTCTTAAGTCCCTCGTAGAATTTAGCAGTTTGATTAGTATCTGCCAGCCACTGCAATTCTTCGGATTTTCTGACCCACTAGTTATCTTTTAATTGACGCACTTTGATTTTAAGCTCCTGCTGCATAGTTTTTCGTTGTCCAGAGTCAACATTACTTCTAATAGTAGTCCTGAAGTTCTCAACGAGTTTCTGTATTTCTGCATTAGAATTATCGAACCAATCTTGGTTAATCTTCTGCAATTTGCCAATAACTCTTTGTGATACTTCATGTAATTTCTTCGCGTATAAACGCCATTTAGCATCAACAGTTGAGTCATCATCAGCACTGGACATGGCATGCTCAAATTCTGCGTCAAGGAGGAGCCGAGTAACTCCGTCGTTTACTAACTTTGTAAAAGCTAATTTCGCTGGAGTTTTGTGTTCTGCTCTGCGCTGAGGCTTGTAGTGAAGCCTCAACTTGGATCGAATGAGACGGTGATCCGTCCAACCCTGGGCACCACGCATCGCTCTTGTGATAAGTACATCCTTCAGGTCACGCCTTCGAACTATGACGTAATCAAGAAGATGCCAATGGCCAGAACGCGGATGCATCCAAGATGTTTTGTATTTATGAGGTAGCCTGAAGAACGTGTTTGTGATACTAAGCTCGAATTCCGCACATAGAGTTAATAATGCAGTGCCATTGGTGTTGCATTTTCCGATACCGTGTTTGCCCAGCACGTTTCTCCAAGATAGGTGATCTGTCCCAACACGCGCGTTAAAATCTCCGAGAAGAAAAATTTTATCTTGCGGTGGTAGGTTCAGTAAAACTGTACGAAGGTCTTCGTAAAATTTTAATTTTTCTTCATCCGATGAGGTCAAGGTAGGGGCGTAAATGCTGATGAAGTGCAGGTATTTACCAGGTCTTACGTAGAGTCGCAGAGTCATGATCCTATCACTGACGCCTTTTGGAGGTTCGATGAGAGATATAGCTATCTCATTTTTTATGGCAAAACCTACACCACTAGCGGATCGTTCCGTTGCTGGTTTGCCCATCCAGTAGTACGTAAACCCACCGAGCCTCTCACAGAGCTCGCCACTATCCGGTAGATGTGTTTCACTAATTGCAGCGATATCAATATTATAGCGGGACAGTTCGCGCGCAATGAGCGCAGTTTTTCGCTCGGGGCACAAGTTGTTCTCGTTGTCTAGTAAAGTTCTTACATTCCAAGCAGCTATAGTAAAAGTTTTCGTATATTTTTGTTTCTTTCCACCGCATTAAGATGTACTTGTGCGCAAACTTGCAGGTGCCCTGTCTTTTACACGTGCCCCTTATGAAGTCCCGGCATATGGGCATTTTGGGTCTTTTCCCGCTATCTTGACTGCTGCTGATCTCCGGCATTTCTTGTGTATTGCAAGCGTCGGACGTTCTGTCCTCGGGGTCGGGTACTTCTTGTTTAATTTGAATATTTATGTCGTAGAGGGAGTCCTGCGGGGGCGGCTCCAGAGGTAGCGGTGGTTGTATGTCTGGCTGCGCGGGCATCACGCACGGCCTGCCGAGGTTCGGCGCCGCCGGAGGGTGCGGTGCGGAGCTCGGGCCCGCCGGGTTAATCACCTCGTTGCGATCTATTTTAGATCTTATAAACTTTTTCATTTTATGAGAATTTGAAAATAGTCTAAATCTTATAAATTTTTCTTCCACTCTTTTACAGCTGTTTTTATGTGAGATAATACACGATGTGTACGTTGCAGTTGAAACACTACTTACCACTGTTATGAGAAGTATAGTGGGTAAGCAAGTGCTCCGTGAGGCGGTGCACTTGGTGGACACTGGAGTGTCGGTCGGGCTCGAAAGCCAAACTGCTCGTGCGGAATTACGTTTTTGGCCTCAACTGCGGCCCTAAGTCTTGAGAGTACTATTCTCTCATAAATTTTACCTACAGTGCTTAAAAGACTGATTGGACGGTAACTAGTCGGGACGTTACGAGGTTTGCCGGGTTTGTGAATACCTATGACAACCGATTCTTTCCACTGATCTGGGAAGGAACACCTAGTAAGAGTGTTAAAAATCGTGACTAATAGCGTGATGAGATGTACGGGAAGTAGTTTCAGGACCTTGTTAGAAACGCGGTCGTGTCCTGGCGATGATTTAGGCTTAAGGCCTTTAATGATGTCGCGGACCTCTTCGGTCGAGGTGGGACGTAACGGTTCCCCTGCTGGTGGTAACGACGCCCACGCTTCAACTTCGCTGCGTCCACCGCGGCGACGTGATTCGGATCACAGGGTTGGTTCGATAGCGAACATTGCGATTCTAAACTATCCGCGAGGCATTCAGCCTTAGCAGTGTCGTCGGATGCTGTCGTGTTGTCCGGACGCAATAATGGCGGCATGGTTACGACGGTGTCGTTCTTAAAAGATGTCGTCAACGTCCAGAACGCGAGGTGCGATGGCGAGATCTCCACGAGACGATTATTAAAGCTGGATTCCCTGAGCTCCCCGATTCGGGTGCGGCCCTTAAGAGATCCCAGAGTTTCCGGCTGTTATCGGGCGTCGGGTACGCGTCGTGCGCCCGTTGTGCTGCGTTTTTACGCCTAATCAGGTCCCTAATATCTCTAGGGAGTACGAAACGTCCATCGGTGGGCGCTTCGATTTCCCTCGAGCTATCTTCGAGAGCTTGTCCTATCTGATTAGAAAGGTTGCTTATGGCCTCGTCGGCTGCTTTTACCGAGTCTAATGTGTCAGTCAGTACGTCAGTCGGTTGCGGGTCGATTTTTCCTAATTTGTCTCTGAACCGTCTCCAGTCGGTTACAGTGATTTTAGCTGTCGACGGGGCGTACTCTGGCCCTAATTTCATGATCACCGGCCTATGATCAGAGTCTAATTCGGATATCGTTTCGATAGAGCGCACCCTGAGGCAGATGCCCTGCAGGATGGCTATATCGAGGACGACTGGGAAACCGCGTGTTCCGTAGCGGGTCGGGTTGTACGGCGCGATTATTTCAAAGTGAGTGGTCGGAAGGTTGGAGATTCTATCGAGGTCGCGGCCTCTTCCGTTAGTGCGGCGGCTATTCCACCTCGTATGCTTACTATTGACATCTCCGGCCAGAATGACCGAGTCTCCTAGATCCAGAAGGGATTTTAAATCTGATTCTAAGGTTTGTTTTGTCGGGGATAGGTACGCGGAAGCTATTATTATTGGCGAGTGGCCTGTCCTGTACACCTGAACAAGTGAGACTTCGATATTAGCGAGCGTTGTAGGCGGATCGAGGGGAACTGAGTGGAGGGTTTTCCTGACAAATATGAGCGTGCCACCGAGTCGGGCATCTCTGTCGTTGCGGATGGTGTTATAATTGGAAACCTTAGGAGTCCGGTTTTGATTTTTAAGGAACGTCTTCTGTACTAAAAGAATGTCTACTTGATGATTAACGATAAAATCGCGGACTAGCTGCATCTGACTGCTAAGGCCGTTTGCGTTGAAATACACGATGGTAAGCAAACGAGGTTTGACTCTCGAGAGTCTTAAATCGGGCGCGTTTATTAGTAAATTATTGCTGACCGCCAATAAAACTTATTATTTTTGCGCTTGGAAGCGCGAAAGTTTAACGAAAAGATCCGCGTGGTCGGCGACTGCGCGGAGTCGGGATTTAGCGCAACCATCCGAGTTGCGTAATTTCGCGGCGAACGTTGAAATTTCGTCCATGGTCACGGAGTCCATGAACTCAAGAACAAGATCGATATCGTTTTTGAATCCCGAGTTGTCGGCGCTCTCTTGGCGCTTTGATTGTTTTTTCGCGGATTTCGCGGGTTTTGGAACGACAGAAGGAACGACGGTCTTCGTGGAGTTGTCTGTCTTGTCATTGGTTTTCCCTACGGTGGGTTTGGCTGCTACCTTGGGAGTTGGGGCGGGTGTTTTTGACCAAGCGTTCGTGGTAGGTGCGGGTGCGGGTTCGAATTCCTTTGCCAGAGGGACCGAGGCGGGCGCTGGTGTGCGAGTGGGTTGGGGCTTCGAAGCCCTCGTAGACTTTCCGTCCTTTCCCTTGTTCCCACGTGGGGCCCGGGGGCATCCGCGGTATTTTGCTGGGTGCCCCTGGGTCTCACATAGGACGCAACTGGGAGGGACGGCCAGGTCGGGTACCTTACGCGGGCACTCAGGGTTGGCGTGGTCGTTTAAACACTAAACGCACCTCGGTCTCGCGTGGCAGTTTCGGGCCGAGTGGCCGTAGAATTGGCAATTGTAACATTGCCCCGGGACACCCCTGCTGTAGGGTTTTTCAACCCTAATGCCAGTTAACTGACAAACAGACGTAATTTTGTAAATATTTTTCCCCTCAGGAGAGAGGTCTAAGATGACTAAAACCATATCGTATTGTTTTTTGGTAAAATGGTTAAACATACGATGTACTGCCTTAACGGTAGTGATGCGACTCGAATGGGATGTTGTGACTCGAGTCACTCGAGTAATTTTACAGCCTCACTCGAGTCTCGAGAGATACTCGAGTTTCCGAGTCACTCGAGTAAAAAATCTCACTCGAGTAAAAATCTCACTCGAGTTGCAAGTTTGGAATTCGAGTGCAATTTTTATTTAACTAGTATCATTGTCATGGATGGACTAATATGAAATAAAATACACATTATAAGAATTTTAACATATTATTTATTTAAGTAATCAACAATGTACAATGATGAGATCTTCCTAAGAAGTAAGAATAATTAAATTTCCATGAATGGTTGACTATTCATGACAATCACATTTTATGCAATTTCAGTTACAAGTAACTTAGTTTTTTTTTATTATTAATATCAATAACTATATTAAATCAGACTGTCTCAGACTTTTGTTTATTATATTGCATACAATCAATTTTTTTTTAATGATAATTAAAAAAATATCCAATCATAGCTTATTTATTTTGAAGACAATTAAACTAAATAAAGTGACATAAACCTATATTTCAAACAAAATATGCTCTAATTAACATCAACTATTCATACAAAACAAATAAAAATATATTCTTCAACACAAATCAACAATCATAATTGTGCTTAACTTAACATTTTTACTTCATTGTGAACAATCATATTTTATGCAATTTTAGTTACAAGTAACTTAGTTTTCTTTTTATTATTTTTATTATTAATAAATATCAATAACTATATTAAATCAGACTGTCTCAGACTTTTGTTTAGTATAGCTTACAATCAAGTTTTCTTTAATGATAATAAAAAAAATCATAACTTATTAATTTTAAAGACAATTAAACTAAATAAAGTTATATAAAAACAAAATATGCTCTAACAAACATTAAATATTCATACAAAACAAATAAAAATAGATTCTTAAAGACAAATCAATAATAATAATTGTGCTTAACTTAACATTTTTCTTCTTTGTGAAAAAAATAAAATAAAAAATATTATGAGAAGTAACTATTTAGAAAAATGATTTCGTCTCCTTTTTTAGAATCTAATCTATTTCTTCTTTGGTTACAAATTAAGGCTGCTTTAGAGAACACTCGTTCTGCAGGAACGGATGATGCAGGTATACATAAATATTTAATAGCTAACTCATATAACTCCGGCATCGCTTTTTTTCGCTGTTCCCAAAATAGTATTGGTTCGAGATGACGATCTAAATATTGCATTTCTCTATATTGTTTCACAATCACTATAGCAGAAGAAGTAGGTGTTTGTATTAATTCTCTCTCTGATATTTTTTTGTCAAAATCCTCCCATAAATCATTAGCCTTATTATTTGTGCCAATGCTAGCATTAGCATTACTTGACGTGTTCACTGTCTGACTAGATTCATCAGGAGCTAAATTCCTATTTTTTTTTATAATCTCTGATTCTAACTCTTCTAAAACCCATTGGGCAGCCTTTTCTGCATTGGCTTCGAGGCCAAAACCAACTTTCTTGTAGCGGGGGTCTAAAAAAGTGGATTTGGCAGCAGTTTTGTTGGTCTCTAAGATACCGAGGCGTTTAGTGATAGCAGAATGCAAAGAGATTTTTAGATTTTCACCTATTTCTGTAACCGGAACCTTCTTTATAAGACAAGTTTGGACATTTCTGATTAACGGTATCATAGAGGACAAAGTTGGATATTTTTCGCCAGATAGTATTGTAGTCAATTGCTCAATAGGTTTTAAAACACTGACGCAATCTTCTATTGCCTCCCATTGGTTAGCAGTGAAATTTTCCGGAGCAGAAGACATGGTAGACAATGCGGCTGATAAGGATAATTTAGTCTGTAGTAGTCTCTCCATCATTTCAAAACTTGAGTTCCATCTTGTAATAACCTCTTGTTTTAATTTTATGACAGGGTGGTTCATCTGCTCTTGCAGTTCTTTTAATTTGTAAGCTGCTTTAGTACTTTGTTTGAAATAAGTTACTATAGTATGACATTTTTCTAACAATGACGTCAATGGCAAGTTTGATTTTTTACAGTCAGATACTGCTAAATTTAGAGTATGGGCCACACAAAAGTGATTTCTTTTATTTAAATATTCCGATACAGCCTTTTTAATATTGGAGGCGTTGTCAGTTACAACAGTAACAACTTTGTCACTGATTCTCCATTCCTCCAAAACAGTATCTAAAACGTTGGCTATAACAGTCGCAGAATGTACATCTTTTACTTCTACTGTGCTTAACGTACGCGCGAATAGTTTTGATTCGCTAATGAAATGAACTGTGACCGTCAAATACGACTTATTGCTATCCGAGGTCCACATATCTGTAGTTAGAGCCAAATTCTTTACATCTTCTAGCTTATCAGCTAGAGAAGAGCGTGCCAGTTGGTACTGTTGAGGTAAATACCTTTCCGACAAAGTTTTTCTGTCTGGGAGAATGTAATCGGCATGTAATGTCCGGACAAAGTTGATAAATCCTTTATTTTCTACTATTTGCAAAGGCTGAATATCAGTGCAAATCATTTTAACGAGGGCAATATCAATATCTTTTTGGGTTTGTTTTTTGGATGATGAAAAACATAGCTGTTTATAACGCCTCTTTTTGGTAGCACACTCTTCAGGTCTAGTCGTATCAGAGCCAACAGTTTCCACTTGATTATTAGCGGTAGATGTTGATAGTCCACATGAATTATTAATTTTGCTGTCTCTATCTATGGATTTATCTTTATTTTCAAAAAAACCACTGAATTGGAGCGAATGTTTTCCTCGCATATGTGTTATTAAGTTGGTGGTATTCCCGAAATCTTTATCTGTTTTTTTCGAAATATAACCACAATGATGATTTCTGTTTAGCTCCATTTTCTTTTTCACTCATATTTTTTAACAATATAATTAAGTAGGTTACTTACAATCAAATACCTAAGGTATAATCACTTTTACACTTTAATTTATATTCACCAATACTAAGAATATCAACTCTTTTACGTATTTTTCACTTTTAAACACTAATATTCAATCAATTTTGGTAAAAAAAACTTAAAGTACGGCTAACTACGAGATGCAAGTTTAAACCTGTCAGTTTTGATTTGTTTGTACCGGCCCGACACAGATAAGTAAAATAGAGTAGTGAAGTGACATCTAGTGGCAACAGAATTAACTCGATGCGCCGAGTTGACTCGGTAACTCGAGTGCATAGAGACTCGAATAATATTTTTTTTCAATCTAGTACGAGTTTGACAAATTCACTCGAGTGACTCGAGTAAAAACAGGGCTCGAGTCGCATCACTACTTAACGGGTAGCTTTTGTGAGACCAAGTCATTGAAGATGGTCTCGGTCTCGATCTCCTTGGGGATTCCCTTGACAACGGCGCGTATTTGGCGTTCGTCCTCGAGGGCATAGGAGTGATATCCTATGTTTTGCATTTGACGGTCTCGAAACCGTCATCCTCGCTTACTGATTCCGTCTCGGAGGAAGAAGTATAGCCGGTAGGAGTCTCGTTTGCACTCGACTCGCTATTGATGACGGCATTTCCTCGTCCTCCGCTTCCGACACATCGGAGTAATGCGGCGTAATGTGCTCGGGCAGGGCTTGAACCTGCTCCAGAACATCGGGTTGGGGTGACGCGGCGCGTTTATTGCTGGCGTCGACGAATTCGGTAAATACGCCGAGTTGATCTGGGTATATGGTAGCGACGAACGCTAGAAGATCCGCGGGGTTCAGGGCGGCCGGAGTCGCCATCTTCCCGGGAAGATTGAGGAAACGTATGCCCCCTCGCCGTGCGGGGGGGGGGGGGGGGGGGTGAGAGTGCCTACTGTGACCTACTGGATCCCGACTTTAGGTGTCGGGGATGTGTACCTAAACTGACCTTGTGTAAATAGAATCCTACGGATACTATCCTCTCCTAGCCCAACGGCGACTGCTCGGCTCTCGAGACGACGACGTGTGGCTCGGTGTGGACGTTGGTCCGATCCTCTTCTGTCTTCTCTTCACTGTACACTTTTCACTGCACTTATTGTTTATTAATACACTGCACTGACGCGAGCGGATAATTGGCGGTAGATCAGAATGCACGGACATGGAGACGTCCGCGCGGTTCGGATGGTAAGGACCGAAAAAAAAAAAAAAAAGTCGCTAATGACCGACTTGAATCTCGGTATTAATACTGCTCATAGTACGCGCAATTAGTGACATGCAGCGCGAGGCATCAATCTTTACTTTAAGGTACTCAGGATCAGAAATTATCAGCTGCCCTAGAGTAGGATATTCAATACACGTTTTGATTTCATATTTTTAATTTTATTTTGCAGTTTATTCACTTTTTCGTATACATTCTACATCTTTTATGTATATTATCTTTCCTTTTACAAGTTACCGTTTTTATTTAACAGGCACTGGCTGAAAAAATATCATTACATATTTAAAAAAAAAAAACAAATTAATTCAAGAAAAATATTGTCAATTTTTAATTAATTTCAATAAGACACAGAAGACTCCGAAGATGAACAACACACCTTAGTATCTCCAGTACTGCTCTTTTCTTTCCTATAATTTATCGGGTATAATATAGTCAGCTGTGTCACACTTTTCAAAATTACAATTTACTTAACAATTAAATTATGATTAAAATAACGAAATAATAAAAAATAAATAATTAAATAATAATAATAATAATAATAAACCCGCAGGGCAGCTTGTGGCGAGCTGTTGGGGAGTGGCGACCCCACGGACCTGAGACCTCCAGAGGGGAATTGACATTTATCCCCGCCTCTGGCTTGCCTTCGTTGGCTGGCAGAGTGGAGCGCAAGAGCTATATGCTCGGAAGGGTGGAAGTGCTCAATCTGCGTAATAGCGGGGAAACCCGCTCTCGAGCTTGCTCGTGATGGTGAAACCGGTGCACACCTCTCTACACCCTTAGCCGACCACGCCGGTGTTGCGCCCGAGGCATTACGCCGCTTTGTGGGGGCCCATCTAGTGGAAGGCGAGTCACCGTCCGTCAACCATTCAATTTGAGACTGTTGAAATGGCGGACGTCCGGTAGTCTCATACAATAGCCCAGTATTCAGTCCATCTAAACTTCATCCCATAGCCCCAGTTTAGTTTTCCACATTTTTCATAGTTCCTACGCATTAACCGGTGACCATCTCTGAGCAACCTATGGTTACTCAGAGATGGATCCCGGCTGATGCGTCACAGTAAAACATTTTATTATCTCTAAGGGGCCTCTACGTGTTGGACCTGTGTCCCCACGCAAGCCTTCCAAAGGGCCGGGTTCTTTTGAACCTGAGTTATCCTAAAGGAGATACATAATAATAATAATAATAAACCCGCAGGGCAGCTTGTGGCGAGCTGTTGGGGAGTGGCGACCCCACGGACCTGAGACCTCCAGAGGGGAATTGATATTTATCCCCCGCCTCTGGCTTGCCTTCGTTGGCTGGCAGAGTGGAGCGCAAGAGCTATATGCTCGGAAGGGTGGAAGTGCTCAATCTGCGTAATAGCGGGGAAACCCGCTCACGAGCTCGCTCGTGATGGTGAAACCGGTGCACACCTCTCTACACCCTTAGCCGACCACGCCGATGTTGCGCCCGAGGCATTACGCCGCTTTGTGGGGGCCCATCTAGTGGGAGGCGAGTCACCGTCCGTCAACCATTCAATTTGAGACTGTTGAAATGGCGGACGTCCGGTAGTCTCATACAATAGCCCAGTATTCAGTCCATCCAAACTTCATTCCATAGTCCCAGTTTAGTTTTCCACATTTTTCATAGTTCCTACGCATTAACCGGTGACCATCTCTGAGCAATTACCTATGGTTACTCAGAGATGGATCCCGGGTGATGCGTCACAGTAAAACATTTTATTATCTCTAAGGGGCCTCTACGTGTTGGACCTGTGTCCCCACGCAAGCCTTCCAAAGGGCCGGGTTCTTTTGAACCCGAGTTATCCTAAAGGAGATACATAATAATAATCTTTATTGACTCCAAGAAATATACATTAGTCTTAACCTATAATATTATAATATTTTACATGATTTTACGTTGACATTGAGGTTAGTAAACACTAGCGTTTAAACTAGGCCGAGCCTGTATCTTAAACGCTAGACTCTTCCGATGTCACTATCTTATTCTTAAAAATAAACTACAAAAGTAATTACTGAATGAGGGTAAAAGTTAAAAAATTATACAAAACAACATCAGTGACATTCTTATTTCTACCTTCAAACTTATAATTTGATAGGTTAGACCACAATAACTTTGAACTAAACATAAGAATAAAATCTAATACTTTAATTTAAAGTGTAAAAGTAAATTAATATGAAAAAAATATGTTTTTTTTTTTTTTTTTATTTATTTATTTATTTATTTTTTTTTTTTATTTAGCTAAACAAATGAAAGAAAATAAAATTTTAATACTTTAATAATGAAGTTCATAAAAGATTTGAAAATTTAGAATTTTTCTATGTTTAAATTATTATTTATTTTAGAGTAACAAACAGTTTTTCTAATTCCTCATAATTTTGTGTTTTTAACCATGACAATAGTGTGCCTTTACATTTGGTTCTATTGAGTGGATAAAAATTTAACAATTTATTTATTTTATTATAAAGCATAGGACCGAGATAGCACTGGAATTTTTTTATATAGTCGGTTTTGTATGGAATGATAGGACAAGCGTTGTATTTTCGCCGAGTGAGTAATGTTGCAGGATTATATATTATTTTTTGATGCTGGAACATTATTGTATTTTTAATAAATAGTTGTCTTACTGTTAGTACATCACATTCGGAGTAGAGGTCGGCTGTTGGGTGCATATAAGATTTGAATGTCATTACTTTCAATAACGCTCGCTGTGCCCTTTCTAGTTTTATGAGGTGTGTCTTTTTAGCTCCACCCCAAGATGTAATACAGTAGGACAAAATTGACTCCACCAATGCAAGGTAGATTGATTTTATTAGTCTAAAATCAGTTATATGTCGTAAAGTTTTGAAAATATAAATAAGTCGACGCGTTTTGTCTGACAACTGGTTGATTTGTGGGGACCATGACAATTTTTCGTCTAATACAACACCTAAATACTTTAAAGTTTTTACACGATCTATAAAACTACAATCACAAGTGTTTATTTTAATATTTTGACAAGAATGAATACAGATTTTTAATACTTGCGGAAGTGTACGTTCGGTATTTGTAAATACAATAAATTTTGTCTTGCTAATATTAAGTGTAAGTAAATTTTGATTAAGCCAGTTTGCAATTGTTTCTAGTCCCGATTCGGCTTTTGATTTAGCATCTTCCCAAGTTTCTCCATTAAATATCAGTGCAGTGTCGTCAGCAAAAGTGAAAATTTTGCAGTTTTTAAGCTTTAATTTGCATAGATTATTGATATATATTAAAAACAAGGTTGGACCTAAAATACTGCCCTGTGGAACACCATGCGTTATCGGAGTATCCTTACTTGTGTAACCGTTTATAGTGACTCGTTGAGTCCGATTTCGCAAATAGTCAACAAATAAATCAAGTGTTTTACCCCTTATGCCAATTTCCTCCATCTTATTTATCAATATTGATATACAGACCGTGTCAAAAGCTTTTGACAAGTCTAAAAATACTCCAATACATTTGTTTTTGGTGTCAATATTAGTAGCTACGTAGTCAGTGAGATTAGATACAGCTTGGGCTGTTGATCTGCCAGGTCGGAAACCGTATTGGTTTTTTGAGAAGAAATTTATTTTGTCTAAATAAGATAAAAGACGCTTATTCATTATCTTTTCTATAATTTTTGATAAAGCAGGCAAAACCGAAATCGGACGATAATTATTAACACAATCTTTATTACCTGATTTAAAAATAGGGTGAATAATTGATGTTTTAAACACATTGGGAAAAGTTCCAGTTTCGAGGCATAAATTGGCGATGTGCGTTATGACAGGAATAAGAGTAGCTTTAGCCATTTTTAATACTTTGGTAGAGATACCGTCCCACCCTACAGCACTATCAGACTTTAAATTCATTAAAATAGATTCAACTTCCGACTCGGATGTTCCCAGCATTACCATTGAACTACTCGTAGCTGGTGTTATTGTGTCTTCATATTCATAGGAAATCGTGTTATTATATTTTGGAATTTTATTTGCCAAATTTACGGCGACACTAGTGAAATATTTATTTACTGTGTCTACAGATTTTTGAGGTGTACTTTCTATTTTTAATAGATCTGTTGAGTTTGTTTTACCTTTATTTTTGTTTAGGACCTTATCAATAATTTCCCACGTCTTTTTTGAATTTTTAGAATATTTGTGTAGTTCATTCCTTTCATAATTTCGCTTTAATCGTTTTAGTAAATCATTACAGTAATTTTTATATCTATTATATGTAACATTAAGTATTATATTATTTGGGTCACTTTTACACTTAAAGTGCATTCGATCACGATTTTTGATACAACGAACTAAACCAGGTGTGATCCATGGTTTATGCAGTATATTTTCCTAGGTGTTATAAGATTTAGAGTATTATTTAAAATAGAAGTTCTTAAAATATTAACAAGTTGATCCGCAGCCCAATATGAATTTCGGGAGTTTAAAATATCAGTATAATTTTGAGACTTGACATCAATAATTGTTGCATCATAATTCACTCTTTTAAAAGTTCTTACTGATAATTTGACGATATCTTGTTTTAAGGGAATACACGTCAGAACGGGAGAATGATCTGTAAGAGGGGCTTCGAAAACATTTGTGAAGGCTGGGTTTTTTGATTTAATCATAACATGATCAATACAATTTTTAGCTCGAGTGGGGAAAGTGTGACCTGGTAATAAGCCATGACCTGCTAGCATATTTAGGTAGTCTGTGGAGCTTGAATCTTCGTTATTTAGCTTAATATCAATATTAATGTCACCCGTCAATATTATATTACTATATTTTCTGTATGTAGTTAGTAATCTATCCAGTGAAGCTATAAAATTTTCAAGATTTTTATGTGATGGTGATCTATAAATCCCTATAACAATAGCGTCATTCTTTATTTTGATAACTAAGCAAGTAGCGTCAGATAATATTATTTCCTCGACAGAACAGCTTAAACCCTGACTTATGTAGGCTACGACACCATCGTTTTGGTTGTAATTATTTTTAGTGTAGTGAGTGCTGTAGTTTAATAAGCAAGGAAAATTTATAGTTTTAGAATTCCAAGTTTCGGTAAGAATATATAAGTCACACGGAATATCTATACGAGCCAGGAAAACTTCAAATTCTGAGATATTTTTGGTGATACTTCTAATATTTTGTGTCAAAATTTTTAGGCAATCGTTGGTTTTTATTTTGTTAGAATTTAGAAATGATTTGCAGGCCTCGGGGCAGCTTAAAAAGGATGTACCTGCGTTTACTTTATCAATGTTATTTAATAAGTTAGCTTTGTTTAAAAAATCGAATTTATTATAATGTCTTTAATGACTTTATGTGGAAGGCAATTATTTTTACTTTTGATTAAAGTCAGTGAAAACCAAGTGTATTGACACATTATTTTACAATAAATGTTGGAAACGTTACTTATATATTTCTTATTTGATATTTGGAAATAATGAATAGGTATAAAAATCCTTAAATAAACTTCCTTAACAACTATTATTTTTGATTTTAATGAAAATGAACAGTGATTTAAATTACTTACTAGATATAGTCACTTTTGATTTTTAAGGTTACTCAATTGTGTCTCCGTCTTAATTTCAATATGTGGTGAATCCGATGTTTTGCGAAAATACACTCTTCCATTGTTGGTCCAGCAGTAATTAAAATCTTGTGTCTTGGCAAAGTCTCTAGCAAGGAAAAATAATCTTCGTCCCTTATTTGTAAGCGCTTCAGAAATAAAGATAGGTGTAGTCGGTCCACTCAATCCTATGATGTTTGAGTTAAGGCGTTGATTAGGGTGTTGCTTATTATAATTTTTTGCTGCTTGTATCACATCTTTTTTCATTATGACTGAAGTGAACTCAGCAATGATTGTACCCTTGCTTGATTTCCCATTTATGCGAAAGACATCTTTGATAGTCATTTGTTCAACATTTACATTTAGCACTTTACATGTGTTTTTCACAATATTGCATAAATCACTTTTTGTTTCAGTTTTTGTAGGAATAGGTACATTTCTCATTTCTATAGCAGTCAACTTTGAGGTTTTTTGCATATCTTCTATTTTCTCCTCAAGTTAAGCTATTTGGGAAAGAAATTGTTTGCGTTCAGTCTGGAGACCTTCGACCTTAATTTTCATGTCTTCATATTGTGCATTTAGGAAATCTAGTGATTTTTCGATTTCTTCATTTGAGAGCTTAATCTGACTGTTCTGTTTCTTTATTTCCGAAATTTCTGACATAAGTTTATTTAGTAAAGTGTTTTGGGTTTCTTTCCACTCATCAAGCATCATACGAATCTCATCTTTAAAAGAAATTAGTTCTTCATCACTCGATTGCCGCTGCCTCTTGTTTCTTTGGGAAACAAAAGCAGTTGTCGATGTGTTTGGAGGTATATTTGTTACATCTGTATCCGATTGCGTGTGGAGTAAGTTACTGCTAGAGGGCGATCTTGCAGGTCTCGGCATATTTCCACAACGTATTAAGTCCTAAGTTTTAGTGGTCGTAGTTTGTGACGAGTACACGTGATTAATGCACTTGCTTAGAGGCGCTTTTGTTTTATGTGCGCCTGGTACTTGAAACTTATTTACTTTATTATTATTTTATTTAAAAATATTTTTAAGAGTGTACACGTCTAATCACTTTCGCAGTCTGAGGGGAAGAGGAGTAATAGAAATAGAATAGAAAACTGTTACTGAAAATAATTTACATAATATGGCCTGGAATAGTCCAAGCGTTCTTTTATGTTTAAAATATATTTTCCATTATAAATTGTCTGTTATCAATAAATAATATACTTAAATTACCATTTGAATAATGGCAAATGCTATTCTTTGGAACGTTCCAAGTAAAACATTTGTGGGAAAATGTGATGTTTCTGTGTAAAACTTATGTCAATGGGTGGCTGATATAGATTTTACTTGGCCTTTTTCTTTTTTTTTAGGTATTTAAGTCTTTCTTTTTCTCAAAGTAATTCAGAACTAACAGGATCGGATTTCATTTTCTCCCTGCGCTTCTTATCATATTCCTTTTTTTTTAATTTAGCTTCTTCATCACTCATCTTCTTTCGTGGCATAATTTGAACCTATAATAAAATGGCAGCGCTAAATTCAATAATTAGCCAAAGCTAACAAGAAGCTAAGCAAGCTAACTCGGTCAAAAGTCATTCCCTCATAAACCGTCATTCCCTCACTACAAATTTATATGAGGGAATGACGGTGAGGGAATGACGAAACAGAGAATAATAAAAAAAACTCGTAACATAACCTCACTTTAAAGAGTTTTTATGTATAAGTTTAATACTCCCAAAGATTGACAAAAAAAAATGTGAGGGAATGGAGACACGTGCAGATTATTTTTTTTAATCTAGTTCCTAAATTTTTAACTTAAATTGTGTTTCTTTTTCATTAATCTATCATATTTTGAATCGAAAAGAAAAAGTTGTAAAGCTTTTCTCCATTATTTCGTTTGCTTTATTATATAAAAGTAATTTAATTTGAAGGATGGGACACAGTGATTTTAGGGATATTATATAGGCATTTTTTTTTATTTACCCATTGTTCGGTATTTAGGCAGGTTAAAGAAAACTTCTTTGGTTTTGCTAAATACTTTTATCTGAAGATACAGGTGTTGCTAAGTCAAGAAATCGTAGCGGAATGATATGCAAATTTTGAATGTAAAGGAAGTAACGTTTGTACATAGACTAAAAAAGGTTTACAATTTTATATAGATTATTGAATTTACATAGACAATAGGTCACAGAAAATAAATGTAGTGCAGGTCCACACGTAGGCGCCAACATATTCCCTCCTCTTGAACGCATAGCTCCGCGTTCAAGACTCGTCCTCTGGGTGAAATAAAGGGCAGATGCGTGTTAGGGACCGACGCACTATCCCTCTCGTAGTTCGAACGTCCGCAACTCTTGCGATACCGTCAGCTCCAGGGTGAAGAAGCGAGACACGTCCCAAGCGCCAATGCAAAGGGACGGCATTGTCTTCCGGAAGAAGAACCATGTCACCGATGCGTAGCCTTTCATGATTGGAACGCCATTTGGTACGCTGCTGTAGCTCGCTGATGTATGTATTCACGCTGCCAGCGACGCCAAAAGTGTTGTCGTATTTGTTCCAAGCGCATGTAGCGGTTGAGGCTGTTGGGGCTGCAGTCTTCAATGTTCGGAGAAGGCAAAGCAGTTAATGTCCGACCAATCAGAAAGTGCCCTGGAGAGAGAGGAAGTAAATTGTTAGGAGAGGTGGACATAGGATATAGAGGACGGCTATTTAATATAGCTTCCACTTGTGCTAAAAGCGAAGTTAACTCTTCAAAAGTTAAATTATTATTGCCAATAATTCTTTTAATATGAAATTTCGCTGATTTAATCCCCGCTTCCCATAGGCCGCCAAAGTGAGGAGCGTAGGCGGGAATGAAGTGAAATTTTATTTGTTCGTCAACGGCAAACGGTTTTTTAGAAAATGAGATAGTTCCTTAGCCGCAGCAACAAAATTGCGACCATTGTCGGAATATATCTCCGCTGGCTTGCCCCTACGCGATATGAATCTTCGTAACGCTAGTAGGAACGCATCTTTAGACAGATCGCTCACTAACTCCAAGTGAATACATTTATAACGAAAGCAAGTAAATAAACATAGATAACACTTTGAAGTTTTTGCACCTCGTCCCTTTCTGTCTAACATTGATAAAGGTCCCGCAAAGTCGATACCAACAGTATGAAATGGAAAGGCAGGCATCACGCGTTGGTTTGGTAAGTTACCCATAAGAGGAGTAATAGTCTGCCCTCTGTGACGGCGACAAGTAATACAATCGCGCGCAGTACGTCGAGCTAAATGCCTTCCCGCCACTGGCCATACCGTTTCTCTTATCGCATACAGTAGCGTCTGCGGCCCTGCGTGGAACAGACGCGTGTGCTCGTAACGAAATAAAATTTTTGTTAAATGATGTTTGGCATCTAGTATGACGGGATGTTTTTTATTATAGTTGTATGACGATGACTCAAGCCTTCCGCCTACACGCATAATTTTGTTTTCGTCTAGAAACGGGTTAAGGGATGAAAGTTTACTTTTTAAACTAATGGATTGTCCTTTTAAAAGACAAGAGTATTCCTTAGAAAAAGATTCTTGTTGACTTAAAATTACGAGTCGCTCAAATGAATTATTCAATTCTGACAGTGTTAATTGGCCACTAATTTTGGAATTTTTGTTTTTAATGTTATTGATAAATCGTAATAGATATGCGAAACAACGTTTTAGTTTGATAAACTTTTGAATAATTTTTGAAATTAATTAAGTTTTGTTCAACAATAGCTGCGTTTGTTTTTAATTCGGGTAATGGTTCCGTAGCTCTTGACATAGTAGGCCATTTGTCCTCCCCCTCAAACAAAAATTTAGGCCCATGCCACCATAGCTCTGAGTCCTTCAACTGCATGGGTTCGACGCCTCGAGATATTAAGTCGGCGGGGTTGTGGTTTGTAGGTACATGCCGCCAAGCTAATCGGTCAGTGTTTTCGCAAATTTCGACGACTCGATTTGCGACGAATATTTTTAAATTGCTAGGAGTACAGTTGATCCACCCTAATACTACGCTCGAGTCACACCAGTGTATGCATCTTGTTATACGGACTCGAAGCGATTCAATGCAAGTTTTACTTAAATTAGCCGCAAGTTGTGCCGCGCACAGCTCGAGCTAATCGGTCAGTGTTTTCGCAAATTTCGACGACTCGATTTGCGACGAATATTTTTAAATTGCTAGGAGTACAGTTGATCCACCCTAATACTACGCTCGAGTCACACCAGAGTATGCATCTTGTTATACCGACTCGAAGCGATTCAATGCAAGTTTTACTTAAATTAGCCGCAAGTTGTGCCGCGCACAGCTCGAGCCGTGGTATTGTGGTGGGTTTTATCGGAGCGACCTTTGATCGAGCGCATAGTAGGTGAACTCGTACGTTGTTAGAAGCGTCGGTAGACCTTAAATAAATACATGCACCATATGCATAACCTGATGCATCGCAAAACGAATGTAATTCTATTTTTATGAAATCGCATAATATATAACGAGGAATTTTTATTGAAAATAAAATGTTTAAGTTTGCTTGTATGCGCTTCCACTCGTTAACAAGATTGTTAGGAACGGGTTGATCCCATTCTAACTTCAACGTCCATAATCGTTGTATTAATAATTTTGAAAGTATAGTGGACGGTGAAACTAGTCCTAACGGATCAAAAATTTTAAAAGTATATGAAACAATTTGACGTTTAGTACAGGATTCACTCGCTATAGTTGGAATTTGACTAGAAAAATGTAAATTATCGTTTTTTGGATCCCAGCCTAAGCCTAGTGTGCTAGTAGAATTGCTAAGGCTAAGATTCGACATAAAATTGCAATTAATTGAATTTGAATCTGAGTTCAATAAAATAGGACCGGAAACTAGCCAGCCGAACTGTGAACTGCGTAAAAATGGTTTATTTACACCTAGAGATTTTTGTTCCTTCCCTATAATCTCCCAAAATAAATCGGCACCTATTAATGCATCAATAGGCGCAGGTGCATAGAAATTAGGATCAGCTAATTGAATATGTGGAGGCAAGTTAAATTGTCTGTAGTCTATATAAGACTTAGGTAGATTTCCCGTTAGCTCGGGCATGATAAAACACGTGAGAAAAACACTATAATCACTTTGTAATGAATTAAATTTTACGTGACACCTTTCATTAATATGATTACTGGCTACATTCCCTATGCCTACAATATTAAGGTTCGTGGGTATGGATTCCAACCCTAACCTATTTTTTATCGATTGAGTTAAAAAGCTAGATTGACTGCCACTGTCTAACAGGGCACGTATAGTTTCCGTCTTTGAATTGACTGGATTCATGACTTCGATCATGACTGTCGACAACATGACATGCGTAAAAGGTTGTCTAGAAAAATTGACGCTTAGTTCGTCTTGTGCAGTCTGAGAAGACGATTTTTTATTTGATTGTGACAGCAAAGAATCGTTATTAGTGTTATGTAGCAATGTGTTGTGACGTCCCTTGCAGTTGCGACATGAACCTGAGGTACACTGACGTGTATTATGGCCTGCACGGAGACAATTTATACAAAGTTTAAGTTTAAAAGCTTCGGCTACTCTCAACTCAGGTGTTTTCGCTAAAAATAAAGGGCAATTATAAATGAAATGGTTGCAAGTGATTGCCTTGAGTACGATTTTTGTTTGTTTGATTAATACCTGAAACAGCACTACAAAAACCCCAACAGCTCATAAAATCTCTAGCTGTCAAATTAAAAATGGACGACGGAGACGTTAAGGGTACACGTGTCATACAACCACGTAAGGAACGCTCTGGATCTCTTATTGTGGAAATGAAGACCCAAGATGTCAGAGATCAATGGCTAACGGCTTCGAAGCAGATCCGGTCTACTTTTGGTGATATAGTGCAGAATATGCCGCGCGAACTTGAGAACAATCCTGTTTTTATTCGTGAAGCCTTAACGCCTTATAACAAAATGTTATTATATAAGAGTAAAAAACACCTCAGTAGTGCGTTTGAATTTGTGTGGTGCAAGAACGGCAGAATATACGCAAGGAAAACAAAAGTAAGTAAAATACATCTTATAAGAAGCTTAGCAGATATTGAAGCTATTTCAAAATAATAATAGAATAAATAATCTTGTCCCTTGTGTATATTTTGCAGTTTTAGTATATTTTAATAAGAATTTAATTTAAAATGAATAGTAGTAATAACTTATCTGGAATAGTAGAACTAAATAATTGTATAAATTGCAATAGCTTTATAAAAAAGATACCTAAATGTCATATAAATCTATTATGTATTCACATAACCATTCATAAAAAAGGGATACAGGATGATGTTAATAATTATAGGCCGATAACACTAACTTCTGCGTTAAATAAAATTACTGAAAAATTTATCTGCAATCAAATTCACTCCTTTTATGAAAAAAATAATATCTTAAACGATACGCAATATGGATTTCGACCAGGTAAAAATACCACCATGTTGTTGTCAAACTTCACAGATCAAATAAATTCATGGCTAGATCAGAAACTTCATGTCTTGGCATTATTCATTGATTTCTCTCGCGCATTTGACACATTGGACCACAGCGAACTCAAAAACAGATTAGAAAATACTGGCATACGTGGTCCACTGTTAAAATGGTGTGAGAATTACCTGCAAGATAGAAGTTACTGCGTGAAAGTAGGGGATAGTCTTAGCGCAAGCGTGAAAGTAATCGGTCAGTGTTTTCGCAAATTTCGACGACTCGATTTGCGACGAATATTTTTAAATTGCTAGGAGTACAGTTGATCCACCCTAATACTACGCTCGAGTCACACCAGTGTATGCATCTTGTTATACGGACTCGAAGCGATTCAATGCAAGTTTTACTTAAATTAGCCGCAAGTTGTGCCGCGCACAGCTCGAGCCGTGGTATTGTGGTGGGTTTTATCGGAGCGAACTTTGATCGAGCGCATAGTAGGTGAACTCGTACGTTGTTAGAAGCGTCGGTAGACCTTAAATAAATACATGCACCATATGCATAACCTGATGCATCGCAAAACGAATGTAATTCTATTTTTATGAAATCGCATAATATATAACGAGGAATTTTTATTGAAAATAAAATGTTTAAGTTTGCTTGTATGCGCTTCCACTCGTTAACAAAATTGTTAGGAACGGGTTGATCCCATTCTAATTTCAACGTCCATAATTGTTGTATTAATAATTTTGAAAGTATAGTGGACGGTGAAACTAGCTCCTAACGGATCAAAAATTTTAAAAGTATATGAAACAATTTGACGTTTAGTACAGGATTCACTCGCTATGGTTGGAATTTGACTAGAAAAATGTAAATTATCGTTTTTTGGATCCCAGCCTAAGCCTAGTGTGCTAGTAGAATTGCTAAGGCTAAGATTCGACATAAAATTGCAATTAATTGAATTTGAATCACAGTTCAATAAAATAGGACCGGAAACTAGCCAGCCGAACTGTGATCTGCGTAAAAATGGTTTATTTACACCTAGAGATTTTTGTTCCTTCCCTATAATCTCCCAAAATAAATCGGCACCTATTAATGCATCAATAGGCGCAGGCGCATAGAAATTGGGATCAGCTAATTGAATATGTGGAGGCAAGTTAAATTGTCTGTAGTCTATGTAAGACTTAGGTAGATTTCCCGTTAGCTCGGGCATGATAAAACACGTGAGAAAAACACTATAATCACTTTGTAATGAATTAAATTTTACGTGACACCTTTCATTAATACGATTACTGGCTACATTCCCTATGCCTACAATATTAAGGTTCGTGGGTATGGATTCCAACCCTAACCTATTTTTTATCGATTGAGTTAAAAAGCTAGATTGACTGCCACTGTCTAACAGGGCACGTATAGTTTCCGTCTTTGAATTGACTGGATTCATGACTTCGATCATGACTGTCGACAACATGACATGCGTAAAAGGTTGTCTAGAAAAATTGACGCTTAGTTCGTCTTGTGCAGTCTGAGAAGACGATTTTTTATTTGATTGTGACAGCAAAGAATCGTTATTAGTGTTATGTAGCAATGTGTTGTGACGTCCCTTGCAGTTGCGACATGAACCTGCGGTACACTGACGTGTATTATGGCCTGCACGGAGACAATTTATACAAAGTTTAAGTTTAAAAGCTTCGGCTACTCTCAACTCAGGTGTTTTCGCTAAAAATAAAGGGCAATTATAAATGAAATGGTTGCAAGTGATTGCCTTGAGTACGATTTTTGTTTGTTTGATTAATACCTGAAACAGCACTACAAAAACCCCAACAGCACATAAAATCTCTAGCTGTCAAATTAAAAATGGACGACGGAGACGTTAAGGGTACACGTGTCATACAACCACGTAAGGAACGCTCTGGATCTCTTATTGTGGAAATGAAGACCCAAGATGTCAGAGATCAATGGCTAACGGCTTCGAAGCAGATCCGGTCTACTTTTGGTGATATAGTGCAGAATATGCCGCGCGAACTTGAGAACAATCCTGTTTTTATTCGTGAAGCCTTAACGCCTTATAACAAAATGTTATTATATAATAGTAAAAAACACCTCAGTAGTGCGTTTGAATTTGTGTGGTGCAAGAACGGCAGAATATACGCAAGGAAAACAAAAGTAAGTAAAATACATCTTATAAGAAGCTTAGCAGATATTGAAGCTATTTCAAAATAATAATAGAATAAATAATCTTGTCCCTTGTGTATATTTTGCAGTTTTAGTATATTTTAATAAGAATTTAATTTAAAATGAATAGTAGTAATAACTTATCTGGAATAGTAGAACTAAATAATTGTATAAATTGCAATAGCTTTATAAAAAAGATACCTAAATGTCATATAAATCTATTATGTATTCACATAAATATTCGATCTATAATTAAAAAATTTTCTAAACTGTTACAAGTACTAGATACAACATTACATCCTATTGATATTATAATTCTAACGGAGGTAGGGATCACGGGAGAAATCAGTAATTTGTTTAACATTCCTGGATATAAAATGCAAATGAATCTGCGAGAAAATAGGAAAGGTGGTGGTATAATTGTGTATATAAAAGACTATCTAAAGTTCACTACATATAACTACAATACATGTATGTTTGAATCAATAATAGGTACGATTAAAACCCCGTCTAGTCAAGTTGTCACGATATGTGCTATTTACAGACCCCCCTCGTACAATAAGCAACTTTTTGTAAGAGAACTTTCACTTTTACTAAAAAACTTACAACCAACATTGGATATTATTATAGCAGGTGATATAAATATTGACCTAAAAGTATCATCTAATATTGGAGCTATGTATTTGAATTTAATGGCGGAGCACGGACTGTTGTGTGGCATTACAGATTATACGCGTATAGAACGAAGATTAAATACAATTACAAAAACATGCTTAGATCATATCTTTGTAAGGTCACGCTCAACCAGTCCGTGCACCGCGGCAGTCGACACTGTACTAGCGGACCATCGGCTAGTCGTCGTTGCACTGTGCAATGTTTATGAATCACCGGCACATAACTGTCATACTAATGGAAAAATATATTTGTTTGATTCTGTAATATTAAGAGAGGAATTATTTAGTGCGGACTGGAAGCGCGTTGAAAGTTTACGCACACCGTTAGAAATCTATACCTATATTAAACAAATTTTTCAAATTGCCTATTCTAAATCTAAAAAACATATACCTAAAACTAAAAATAACCGTCGTGTAGCCCCCTGGATTAATAAAAAAATTATGAATTTGTCTAAAAAAAGAGATCGACTATTTAATAAATGGAGACATGACCCAAATAATGCTCTTTTAAGACTACAATACAATAAAACGAGAAACAAAGTACATAAAGTTATTGAATATTATAAAAATCTATATTATAAAAATAAAATAAATATAAATTATAAAAATACTAAAAAACTTTGGAATATTCTAAATAAAATCTCTGGCAGAATATGTAAATCAGTGGACGAAGTAGTTTTATCGGCGTTTAGCTCTAATAATATGTCACCGAAAAAAATTGTAGAAATATTTGCACACGGGTTTTCTCAAGCGGTAAAAAATATTGTACCAAACTGCAAACTCAACGTATTGAATTGTAAAGATAATAAAAATAACTCGGCTATTTGTAGTATGAAATTTAAAAAAGCATCTGGGAATGACATTCTTAAATTAATTAATAACTTAAATCCTAACAAAGCCCCGGGTAGTGATGGCATTAGAGGATCCGAAATTAAGGTCATCGCGAAACAAATCTGTAAGCCGCTTGCCAAGTTCATTAATACTAGTATTGAAACGGGAACCTACCCGGATGAACTAAAAACTGGGTGTGTAAGACCCATTCATAAAAAAGGGAAACAGGATGATGTTAATAATTATAGGCCGATAACACTAACTTCTGCGTTAAATAAAATTACTGAAAAATTTATCTGCAATCAAATTCACTCCTTTTATGAAAAAAATAATATCTTAAACGATACGCAATATGGATTTCGACCAGGTAAAAATACCACCATGTTGTTGTCAAACTTCACAGATCAAATAAATTCATGGCTAGATCAGAAACTTCATGTCTTGGCGTTATTCATTGATTTCTCTCGCGCATTTGACACATTGGACCACAGCGAACTCAAAAACAGATTAGAAAATACTGGCATACGTGGTCCACTGTTAAAATGGTGTGAGAATTACCTGCAAGATAGAAGTTACTGCGTGAAAGTAGGGGATAGTCTTAGCGCAAGCGTGAAAGTGACGGAAGGCACGGCACAAGGATCGGTCTTAGGGCCTCTGCACTTCATAGCCTATATGAACAATATGAGCAACATATTTAATCACTGCACAGTTTACCAATACGCTGATGACACTTGTATTGCTGTAGCAGCGAAAGATGTGAATAAAGGATTAATTTTGTTGCAAGAGGATTTTAATACGTTAAACAAATGGTGTCATGATTCTAATTTAGTAATTAATCCGCTCAAAACGAAAATGATCCATATACATTCTCCGAATTTAAAATTAAATAGCCAAATTAAATATAATCTTACATCCCATACTCACAGCTGTTTGCACAACCCTAGTGCTCACTGTGATTGTCCAGTTATTGATGTTGTGCTAACTCATAAATATTTAGGATTAATAATTGATAATAAATTCAACTGGCATCTACATATTAATTATGTGTGTAATAAATTAAGGGCGTTCTTGGCCTCCATTTTTGTCATAAAAAACACTATAACTTACAAAACTAAACTCATGCTATATAACGCATTGGCTGACTCAATTATATCTTATGGACTTAGTAGCTACGGCAGGACGGACCAAACGCACTTGCGTCATATACACCAGTTGCAAAGTAGAATACTAAAACACATTGTTCCTGTAAATATCAGACGGAAAGCGGATTCCAATGAAAGTATACTTTTTAAACACTGTAACGTTATTTCCATTTATGACAAAATTAAATATCAATTATTAAAAGAAAATTATCATAATTTAGTTGTTTACAATAAAGTTTCACATAACATTACGACTCGCAGTGTGACAAATAATCATTTAATAACGATACCAGCTAATAATAAATACGGCAAGCGCACCAGGGCTTACATAATTCCTCGCTTAATAAATGACTTAGATAATAATATAAGGTCGCAAATTTGTGACAAAAACTATAAATATAAATTAAAACAATATTATTTAAGTTTTAGATAAGCTAGTAAATAAGACGAATATGGCACTTACACTTAAACCTTAGTGGTTTTTTGTAGTGTCCTTTTTTTTTTTGTTAACTATATTGTCAGATATATTAGATAGTAATAAATAAAAAAAAAAACCTAAATTGGAAGTGCACGAAAACGATTTTTGATGTTTCGCAACTTTAAAATGATTATTACTATTGCTAGACGATGACATGCTAGTAGATATGTGCTTGTTATGCTTAAACGATTCCAATACATCAGCACGGTCCTTAAGAAACTTATGAAATTGTTCTAAGGTTGGCATATCGCTTAGAATATTGCGATGCTCCTCCCACTTCATACTAGTGTGGTTATCCAACTTTGAACTGACTAAATGAATGATTAACGTATCCCACTGATCTGTGGGTTGGCCTAAGCTTGATAACGCACGTAAATTCTTGCTGACATGGTCAATCAATGATCGTAATGACTGTTCGGATTCCCTACCTAACGGCTCAATGTTGAACAAGGCATTGAGGTGGTTATTTATTAACTGTCTCTTATTGTCGTAACGCTCGCAAAGTAAACTCCACGCCTTGTTGTAGTTTAATTCCGAAACTTCCAAGTTAGAAATGACACGAGCGGCCTCACCCTCTAAATATGAGTTTAAATAATAAAACTTATAAATAGGTAGGATTTTTTCGTTGTAATGTATAAGAGATTTAAAAGTATCACGAAACTCAAGCCAGCGGAAATAGGTTCCGTCAAATTTTGCAATTTGTATTAACGGTAATTGAAAACCTATGTCATGTGGTTCGCGTTGACATTGAGAATACCTGCTTTCTTCGTCATCCAAATTTTGCGTAGACTTAGAATAACGTGCAATGATATTTTGAGCAATAGAAATACTACCATCGATATCATTCTCAATCTCCTCGCGAATATCTAGCTCAGTCTCTAAAACATCGCCGTTCGAGGTTTCGATCTGACTTTGCACGTCGTTAAACTCACTCGACAAACATTCGAACTTACTTAGCTTAATCTTTATTTCGTTTAATTGAATCGCGTCTAAACTAGACAAATTGTTTAATTTTTGTATGTAGTTTTTAAATTTAGTGACGCGTCCTTTTATACTACTACGTTTTAAGATTAATTCTTTTAAAGTAGACATCTTAATGCGAACAAAAGAAACAAACGTAAGTATTAATTAGAGTCAATGACCGGAACAGCTGATCTATTCAAACGCGACAAACACTTCACTCGAGTAGGTAATAAAGTTTTTTACATACGCTCCTCCTTTGTTTAGCGATAAGCTAATTGCATCGGACACCTGCAGAGACTGACCGCTCGTCAGTCCTCAGCGTGGCATCAACCCGCACGGCCGATACTCCCGTACGCTGAAAACGTCGGCAATATGTGATTAAAATAATTGCCTTAAAATGAATGATAAAATATGAAAGCGTATGAAAATATGAAGTGCTTTATGAGAATATGAAGTGGTGTAATCTTAGGTTGCGAATTATGGCAGTATAATTTATAGAATTATCAGGAAACAAATTGAAATTCGTTTAAAATAATAGATAGAAAGGTGCGTTTAATACGTTGGAATCTATAGTTAGCGTTAGTTGTGTAGCAATAGTGATGCAATTTAAGTTATAGTTAAGGAGAATTATATTACGATGACTTGGCACATTTGAATTTTAACGGTTGCAATATTTTTTTTGATTTTACGGGAAATGAGCTTGTACACTTGGTGGACAGCTATAGAAATAGTGTGGTATGATAATGGTGATGATAGTTAGATGGAGGATGATGATGGATGGATGATTGATTGGTAGATGGATGATTGCTGGGTGAACGGAGATTTTGTTGAAAAGATAGACACTTATCTGATTTGGCCCTGCTTCGGCAGCGTTGATAGGTACTGCCGGCTGGTGCTTGCAAATCTTCTTAGTGGTGCTTGAGCGTTAAGCCTGTGCTGCGATGCTGTTGCGAATCGGCGATGGCTTCAAACGCGATTCCGTTGAATTAAAAAGTTTCTTGTTTAGCTGTCCTGTCACGGTCGCCACTTTTTATGTTCGGTATTTAGGCAGGTTAAAGAAAACTTCTTTGGTTTTGCTAAATACTTTTATCTGAAGATACAGGTGTTGCTAAGTCAAGAAATCGTAGCGGAATGATATGCAAATTTTGAATGTAAAGGAAGTAACGTTTGTACATAGACTAAAAAAGGTTTACAATTTTATATAGATTATTGAATTTACATAGACAATAGGTCACAGAAAATAAATGTAGTGCAGGTCCACACGTAGGCGCCAACACCCATTTAATTCAAAACTGATGAATGAAACTTCTAGCTACAGCAATATAGATTGCAAAAAAAATTGGTAGCCGTTATATGTCTCTTATATATATTTTTAACCTCAAAGGACAAGAATTTCGGAATTTCGGGAGAATTACCTTATAGTTTTAAATTAGTTTGGGCCGAATCTTACTGAGGGATAATCGTTTTCTCGTCAAACTCTGTACCTATTTTTTTATATAAAAAGGACAAGGCAAACGAGCGTTCGGGTCACTTGATGTTAGGTGACCACCGTCACCCACAGCCCCGTGCAACACCAGAGGAGCTACAGGGACGGTCTACCGGTCTCAGGGTGCGTTGGTCTTCCAGGCTCTCGATATGGAGGTCTCTATGCAAGGTGGCATTCCTCACATACCACGGAGCCTAGGCTGCAACTCTAACCGTTATGTTTTGTACGATCTGGAGGGCTTCTCTCAGCTTGGTACCGATCAACGCATACCACGCCGGCGCAGCATACGTCAGATGCGGCCTGACGTATGTTTTAAAGAGTGACACCCAAATGCGCCGCGGGATGGTCGACCGGACGACAGGACGCAGTAGGTGGGCAGCGATCTTCGCGCGTTCTGCGGCCTTGGCAACATGAGCCCGCATTGACAGGTGCCTGTCAATCACGATGTGACCTCGTTAAGCCATAGCAGCCGCTGTCCCTGCAAAACCAGGCTTGGGGGAGTCTTCCTGGATTTAGTGAAGATGATCGCCTGGGTCTTGTCCACATTCAGGGCCAGTCGCCAGTCGGCAAGCCATCCAGGAATCTGGTCGAGGACGCGTTGGAGTTTGGGGGCAGCGTGCGTGGGTGTAAACGAGGATGACATCAGGACGATGTCATCTGCGACGCAGGTATGTCGATTCACTTGCAAAAAAATCGATCTCTGATTCGATTCGAATCGAGCATACTAAAATCGATTCTCGATTAAATCGAGCATTAAAAGATGGATTTTCGATTAATCACGAATTTTTCAAACAAATGTTCCCAAATGTTAGATTCTTCTGCTTCCTTCATCTGGATTTCCAAATTTCTTTCTAGATTTTCATATTATATACCAACCATATGTCATATACATATGGTATATACCAACAGTTGCCCAATCACTAAATTTTACCTTTACAAGACAATGGGCAAATTGTATGAGATAAACACCCACAGCGGACAGAAATGAAATTGTGAGATTATATGGATAAAAGCCTCTAGTTTATTATGGTAAGGGTCGCTATGTTGTGGGTTATGGGAATTTCGAAAAAAAAACATTTCATGTTATACATTATTTATTCAGCGTGATCAATGTCAATCGTGATTTGATCTAAAAATCCCGCGGGTGTCGATTTGCTGTTGGTGCCTAGCCTAAGATAAAAAATAAACTATACTGGCAATATGCGCGCAGCTCCCGACGGTATGGCGGCTGTGTATACACGAGTAGTAGTAGTCTACAAAACTTTGTCTTCCTTGTCTCGCTGGGTTTATTACAATATATGTGTAGAATTGTCGTGCTCTGACATGTCGCGACTGGATTCGTCCTCTTATCAATATATTATTGTTAATTAAACCTTGGTGTCGATATAGCTCGATTAAGTATTTTTAAACATTTGGCCTCATTTGTTCATGACAATACGATCTGGCCAGTCTTAAATGATATCTGCCTAACGTGAATAATATTAATTCTTCGTAGGTTAGCTGTGGGAAATCTCTAAAATCTGGTTTGTTTCCATCTAATGGCATAAATGCAACTCTTTGTCGATTTAAGTTATATTTTCAATGACATATTTTGCCAGGTCATTTTCTCTACTCATATTGTCATTTATAATGTCAATAAAGTGGTCGACGTATACAATGTCTTGATACGGACGCCTAATAGCGTTTATAATTACTGCCGTTATTTTGAAGTCCGCCATCACATTTCGCATTGATACATTAAAATAAGTATGTCGAAATATCTTGTCATCTTTTTTAAAACGGCCGTTTAGGGCCTCGACTACCCATCGACACATTGTTATCAATCGTGATTTATTGGCTTCCAGCTTGTCAAGCACAGTGAGACAATAACAATGAGGAGTGACGTTACTCACTGTGAAAATGAGTTTTGTGTAGGGAAAATAATGTTTAATATGTATTAGATTAAAAAATAGTACTCCCCGGGTTTAAGAATTTTGAAATCCTTCCGTTGGCACGATGACAGACGGCAGCCCACGGCGTTGAGTTGTACACCTTACGTGTTCTTATAATTATCGAAGGGAAAACACTAATAACATGTATATATACTATATCAAAGTGTACATATATATATATATATATATATATATATATATATATATATATAGATATATATATATATATATATATAGATAGAGAGATAGATATATATATATAGGTATATATAGATATTATATATATATATATATATATATATATCTATATATATATATAGATATATCTATATATATATATATATCTATATCTACTATATCTATATATATATATATATATATATATATATATATATATATATATATATATATATATATATATATACCCCTGATGACACAGAGGAGGCCCATCTAAGGTAGACCAGAATCGGAGGGTGGGAGGAGGTCTCGGGGGAGTCTTCTCTTGTCCGGAGGTCTCATGTGCCAAGGGGTGATGTCCCGGAGAGGGGAGACCCCAATTGAGCTTAGATATTGTAGTATAGAAAATACATGAAAAACGAGGACCCCTAAGATTGTGTATGAAGATGTTAATGACATTGGACAAGGCCAAATAAGTACGACGGAAACCATAACATTTGGATCCACATTCCTTCTCTCTCTGCCCGGAATAAAAAATAAATTAAATTATAAAACTGCTCATTCACTTGCCGTTGGGCAGAAAAAAGTTTGCCCGTTGAACTAGGTGTATATAAAATTTATTTATCTACATTTTGTTTAAGCATATTTTAATACTTACTTGGGGTTTGAGAGCAAAGAGGCCCAACCCAGTTGCCGTCGATGCATTTGATCTTGCAAATGAGCCTTTCATTCGTAGGTCCAATCAGCCCAGGGAATTTGACCTGAGTTCAAAAAACTATTATAAAAATATATTTATAATCAAATTCTATAAAGAGCATGGGGCGATAGAGAACTACACAATGAATAAAGTCTACATAATATCAAATCTTAGTACAAGATAACCAATCTTTTTTTTTATTCAAATACTGTTGATGTAACAGTGGTTTTTTTAAATTCAAATATTAAACAAAGATATCCATGTGCATGAGAGTCTATTGTTTTGAAAAGCATTGACATGAGCTTTGACATTTACAAGTTAGAATATTTTAATGTCAAAGGTTATAATATAGTGCACAGGCCAAAGCCACAAAAGGGTAAAGTTCAACAAGACTAACATTTTATATACAGCTTTAGGTCGTGGGAATAAAAACTTTAATTAGACCTTTGACTGTTGTGTTAAAAGAGATACTTCTTAACTATCTACTTCATAGTTAAGTCTGTTATTATTTAGATTAATAAATTCCAGTTTTTGGATGTAAATGATGGCTGAATGCCAGTCCAACCACATCTTTTGCTACTACTGCCTTTGTTAGAAATGTACATGCATAATTGGGCACCGAGACGTGTTGGTCTAAATATAATATTATATATTTATGAATGTGACACTCTCAAATGTTATTGGCTCTAGCATCAATAGGGCATATTGGGGCTTACTGTTAATCTGACAAGTGCATGATTTACCTCTGATATTTTAGAAAAATCTGATCTGAACCTTCCAATGTTAAGGTTGTCATCGACTGTAGTCACATCGGGGAGAGAGCATTTGAAATCATCTGAAATAGCATAATTTAATTAATAAGCAGTAATAAAAAAGAACTCAAATATAACAAAATAAAAAAAAATGTACATACCCCTTTTTTTTGGGGGTAGGTGCACAAACGGTTAAGACATATTTTGTGAGCTCCAATTTATTTATTCGTAATTTAAATAAGTTTCTATAGTTTTGTCTTACTTAAAATGTGCTAAAAACGTTTTACCTACCAGCATATACTCCATTATATGCTTTCCCTTCAATCTATTGCCACAAAGTGCACAAAAATCGCATTGCCTAAAATTTCCATTCAATCAAACTTCAAATTTCACTGTTACACAATGGAATCCATCAAACAGTCCATCAATGACCTGGCACAACACTTCAACACAACTATGGCTGAATTCCAAAAGAACTTGAGCACTGCAATCCCAGCTACTAGCCCTACATCTAACTTGGCTGCTCAATTTAGCTCATTCAGGACATTCATACTTTCTGCACTTGAAAATCTTCAACTTCAAGTGAAATGTATCAGCGAGCAGCAAGATCAGCTTGAAATGCGTTGTAGGAAGAAAATCCTTTTGATACATGGCATACCAGAATCTAAAAATGAAGATATCACAAGTATGATAGTTAAATCTTTATCCGACCGTCTCCACATGCCTGACTTCAATAAAGAAGATATCAGCCGGTGCCATCGCTTTGGCCGCTCAAAGGGTGACAAACACCGTGCAGTTCTGGTCAAGTTCAAGCAGTTGCCGGTAAGGAATCAAATCTGGTATGCAAAAACTAAACTTAAAGGATCTAGTTTCACAATCTCCGAATTCCTCACAAAATCCATGATGACACCTTCATGGCCGCTAGACAGCGTTTTGGCCTCTCCAACTGTTGGACTAAGGACGGGATTATCTTTGTCATTGGACGAGATGGGTCTCGACATCGTATTAGCACAAGCTCAGAATTAAGCAGCATTCCCAGTATCTCTGATGATCATGTGGCATCGGCTGGTCCAGTTGTTGCAAGTGTCATGATCCTAAAAGCAAGAACAGCTCCCTCAACATTTACTAATGGACCCAAACGTAATGCCAAAAAGTGATCTTGATTCTGCACCTCTATGCATGGTATGATGTATTGTTTTCAGTTTGTTTTGTCCTTGTTATGTCCTCTCATTTCTTATTATTGTATATTTCATCATATAATTCAGCTTCAATTCTTTTTTTTTTTTTTTTTTTTTTTTTTTTTTTTTTTTTATAAAAAAAGACAAGGCAAACGAGCGTTCGGGTCACTTGATGATAGGTGAACACCGTCGCCCACGGCCCCGTGCAACACCAGAGGAGCTACAGGGACGTTGCAGGCCTTTGAGGTGGAGGTAAGCGCGCCTTTTGAAGGTACCCATGTCGTATCGACCTGGAAACACCGCCGCTGGTAAGCCATTCCACAGTTGAGTGGCGTGTGGAAGGAAATGACGTCGAAACCGCACAGTACTGGAGTGCCAGGTATCCAGGTGGTGAGGATGATATTTCAACCTGGCACGTACTGTGCGGTTGGAGAATTCAGCGGCAGGTATCAGGTCAAACAGTTCTCCAGAACACTCCCCGTGATACATGCGATAGAGAACGCATAACGAGGACACGTCTCTACGCAACGCCAAAGTGTCAAGCCCAGCACAGATTCTTGGGTCCCTGATAATTCGAGTGGCTCTGCGCTGTATGCGATCAAATGGATCGAGCTGATACTGGGGGGCACCGGCCCAGAGATGAGAACAGTACTCCATATGAGGCCGCACCTGGGCCCTATAAAGGGACAATCGGTGTTTGGGCGTGAAGTACTGTCTAGCTCTACCGATGACACCCAGCTTCCTCGAGGCCAACTTGGCCTTACTTTCCAAATGATCGCGATACTGGCACTCACTCGAAACTTTCAGGCCCAATATGCTGATACTGGGCGCGGCATGGAGGGGAGTGTTCTGGAAAAGTGGTGATAGGACAAATGGGGTTTTCTTAGTGGTCAACGCGCAAACTTGTGTCTTCTGGGGGTTGAATTGAACCAGGTTCCTTTCAGCCCATAAGGAGACATTCACGAGGGATGCCTCAACAGAAGACACAAGTTTTGTTCGGCTCTCGTCGACGTTTTCCCGAGAAAGACCTGCACGGCCGGTGTATACGGCGTCCACCGTGCTGTCGTCCGCATAGCAATGAATGCTAGGGTCTTTTAACATGTCATTGATATGCAGAAGAAATAGCGTGGGGGACAGCACACAGCCCTGCGGGACGCCAGCGTTCACGGGCATAAAGTCAGAGCAAAAACCGTCGACAGCGACCTTGATGCTACGCCCAGTGAGAAAACTGGCGACCCACTTGCATAAGTTCTCGGGCAGCTCTTTCTCTCCTCATATTAATATGTATGACAATGCTTGTTCAATGTACACTTTTTCTGTTCAATATTTATAGTACTGTTTTTCCTTTTATTTACAAACATAACACTGTGACGTTTAGGTTAATAAGTTATAGCTCTAAGTTTCATTGTTCGACAACAGCTGTCATAGCGGCTACGATCGGAAATGCGTACCACATTAATGTCTGTTCATCTTAATTATCTATGAATCATTAATAATTTATTATAAAACATACATTGTTCCCAGTCGGCTGTTTCTCGAAATTTCCTTTCATATTTGTTAAGTTGTAAAAAAAAAAAAAAAAAAAAAAAGAAAAAGAAGATTTATTTTTGTAGCTGTTATATTATAATTTGTGTTTTTTATTAGGCATAGTATATTTTATGTTTTGCTGGTGGGTGTACAAATATCACGACTTTGGGTGTCATTAACTGTGTATTGTTTTTTATTTTTTTTTTTATTATTATTATTTTTATTTTTATATATTCGTATACTTAAGTTTATTTATTAATTATCTCTAATATTATTAATTTAGTATTTATTTATTCTTAAGATTACATATTTCTAATAGCGATGAATAGCGACAGCTTCAGTTTAGACGACGGCATTATTCTCCATTCCTATTCATCCACTGTTTCCGATGAAAGTTTTAAAAGTACCTCCATGTCTCTAAATCTTAATCTAGAATCTGCTTTCTCACCTTATCCTAAAAATTTTAACGTCATACATATTAACGCTCAAAGCATCCTTGCCCACTACCCAGACCTTCTGAGCACGTTTGAGGCCAAAGATATACACGCAATCCTTGTCTCAGAAACTTTCCTCAAGCCCTGCCTGCCCTCTACATCTTATTCACTTCCAGGATTCCACTTAATTAGGAATGACAGAACAGGAAAAGGTGGTGGGGGGGTCGCTATTTATCTGCGTAGCCATATCCCTTTTAATATTATTTAGTAAATCAGCGTCGGAATATACGGAATCGGCTGAGTATATACTCACCGAGCTTTTGTTTGGCTCCCTGAGGCTGTTACTCGGTGTCTTCTATGTACCCTCACTGCGTATTGACTATTTTAATGATTTTGAGGTATTACTGGATACTTACATTCCTAATGCTGATCATGCAATAATTATGGGGGACTTCAACACTTGTTGGATCAAAAATGACTCTCGCTCAAAACACCTGAACGAGATCATTAATAGTAGTAGCCTTAATATAATTAGCACAAGCAACGCAACACACTTTTTCCCTGGTTGTGCACCATCACTATTGGATCTTGCAATCGTTTCATCAACCGATCACGTTAGTGCGTACGGGCAGTTCTCGGCCGAGGCTTTCTCATACCACGATTTACTGTATTTATCATATAAAATACGCCCCCCCAAAGTCAAACCCACAATAGTAATGCGACGCAGCTTCAAAAATTTTAATAATGACCGCTTTTTAAAGGACCTTAGGTTAATCGACTGGGATGCTGTCCTTAATGCCACGACATTAGACGATAAGATAAATTCAACTCCATTTTAACTGAATTATTTGACGTACATGCACCATTTAGGCCGATTAAACTTAAGCACCTGCCGGCGCCCTAGTTGACTAGTGATATCAAAAATCTAATGAATAAGCGTAATAAAGCCAAATCTAAATTTAAACATAACCCCACTGCTGATAACTTGCTCAAATATAAAATCTTACGCAATAAATGCAACAGAATCTGCCGATGTGCTCAACGAAATTATATTCACACCTCAGTTACTAATAGCAACTGCACTGCAGTATGGAAGTTCTTAGACTCAATGGGTATTGCTCGGGACCGTAAATCGACATCTATTCCTAGTACCATGGATCTAGACGCTTTAAACGCGCATTTCTGCTCAGCCTCCTTGCTAGATCACACTACTAAATTTGACATTCTACATTCCCTTAAATTGAACCCTAATACAGCTCTGGAATCCTTTCATTTTACAGCTGTCACGTGCAAGGAGATCAAGAATCATATAGCCGCAGTTAAATCTGATGCAATCGGATGTGATGGTCTCGGCCGTAAGATGATTTGTTTAGCCATTGATCATATTCTGAACATACTCAGTCATATCTTTTCCCTTTCCTCTAGCTCTTTCCCTTCGTGCTGGCAAACTGCTCATGTCATCCCTATTTCTAAAATTTCAAATCCTACTTCATTCTCTCATTATCGACCTATCTCAATTCTTCCTTTCCTTTCTAAAGTTCTAGAGCGCATAGTTTACAGACAACTCTCATCATACCTTTTCAAATTCCATATCCTTAGCCCTTTTCAATCAGGATTCCGTCCAGGTCACAGTACGACTACTGCACTGATCAAAATCTGTGACGATATCAGACAAGGCATTGACAATCAGCAAGTAAGTATTATCGCTCTATTAGATTTTTCTAATGCGTTTAACACCGTAGACTACGATATACTTCTTGCTGTCTTAAAATCCATAAATGTCTCTCCTAGTGCTGTCAATCGGTTCCGATCTTATCTTTGTAGCCGTGAGCAGTGCATTAAAATTAATGATAAATATTCCTCCTCCCATAAACTTAGTGCTGGTGAAGAGGGGACAGGATACCCCCAGGGCGGTATCCTGTCCCCTCTTCTCTTTTCTATTTTTATTAATTGTATTACCAATTCCTTAACTTTACCCTATCACCTTTATGCCGACGACCTCCAAGTTTATGTAACGGCTTCTATCGACGATCTCCATAACGCAATCGCTAAACTTAACTCCAACCTTCAATCTGTCTGCACGTGGAGCAAATCGTTTGGATTATCCATAAATGCGAGCAAATCACAAGTTGCTGTCTTTGGTAATCGTCACTTACTATCAAAGATCTCTTCTTCATCCCTTTCTTCTGTTGTGTTTGATGGCAATATATTGGAGTTTCGTAGTACCGTAAAAAATCTAGGTCTTACTATGGACAACACTCTCTGTTGGTCTCCACATATATCGGAAGTCAGCAGGAAGTTCTTTGCTGTGATCTGTCGTTTGAGAAAATGGAAGAAATTCCTTCCCATTAAGACTAAAATAACTCTTGCCCAGTCCCTCCTCCTTCCTCTTTTTGATTACGCCGACGCCTGCTACTGTGACCTTTCCCAAGCTCTCCTTAACAAGTTAGATCGAATGCAAAACATGGCCATTCGGTTCATATTCAACTTAAAAAAATTTGACCATATCACTGAACACAGGACCCTACTCAAATGGCTCACAGTAAGGCATCGTCGTAATTACCATATCTTAACGCTTCTCTATACTATCCTGTACCACCCCCACACACCAGAATACCTCAAATCTAGGTTCCATTTTCTTGGTACCAACCACTCCCTCAATCTCAGGTCACTGAACGATAACAAACTGGAATTGCCACCCAGTCGTACCCAAACCTATGGTGACTCTTTTACTGTCAAAGCTGCGATTCTTTGGAACACGCTTCCGCGTGAAATACGAGCCGCCAAGTCAGTTTCGATATTCAAGCGTCGTCTTAAAGACTACTTTCTCTCTCTTTAAAATTCATATGTATGTAATTATTGTTTATTTAAGTTTATTGTAACTTTTAGCCTTTATATATTTATATATGTATTTATTATTATATATTTATATAGTTATTTGTGTATGCTAGTATGTAATATATAGAATGTAACTTTTTTATGTAGGTTTATTTTTATAGAACAATATACTCATTTTTACTTTATTTTTTTTTTGTTCTTATTTTAAAACATTTGTACACCAACCAAAATCCCAATGTACTCTGTTTTTTCATTTTGTTCTCATGGTAAGGGTTGCCTGGTAGAGATCACCTGTGGTGATAAGGTCGCCTTTGCACCAAAATTGTACTCCGTTGTTTCTTTTCCTTCTTTGTGTTTACTGTTAAGTTTTGTTGGTGTAATAAAGAAAATAAATAAATATAATACATACACCAATACATAAGATTAAATAATCAACATTATTCTACATTAATATTATATATTTCACTATTCATTATTTTATTTTATTTAATATTAAATTATATTAATTTTTATTGCAGTACAATTAACAGGGATTACTACTATTTATTATTTTTACATTGTATTGCATATATTTTCAATCATATTAATAAATCTTAATCACTGTCTTCAGATGTGTCGCTTGATCTACGGATTCCTCTATAGGTCGGCCTAATTGTTGATATATAGCCTGATTTATGGGATGACCGATTTCGACGTGATAGAAATTGTGATCTTTTTAACACTCTTCGGTGTATTTTTTGTAGCTTCAATTTTATTCGAAGAAATTTTCTTAACATTGCTTCACATCTTCGACATATGATAAGCGGTAAGTCTTCAGAAATAGGTAAATCTAGATCAAAACAGTATTTGTTTGTCTCTAGCGCGTTTGGCAGGATACAATATTGCAAAATAGTTCTTGAGCACAGGCGACACGTTGTCCCGGAGATGTGGATGTTCGGAGACATCAGCCCTTTAGAACATCCTTGCTGCGAGGCTTCGTTCGTGGTCTTCCAGGCTCTCGATATGGAGGTCTCTATGCAAGGTGGCATTCCTCACATACCACGGAGCCTGGGCTGCAACTCTAACCGTTTTGTTCTGTACAATCTGGAGGGCTTCTCTCAGATTGGTACCGGTTAACGCATACCACGCCGGCGCAGCATACGTCAGATGCGGCCTGACGTATGTTTTAAAGAGTGACACTCTAATGCGCCGCAGGATGGTCGACCGGACGACAGGACGCAGTAGGTGGGCAGCGATCTTCGCGCGTTCTGTGGCCTTGGCAACGTGAGCCCGCATCGACAGGTGCCTGTCAATCACGATGCCAAGGTAGGTGACCTCGCTGAGCCATAGTAGCCGCTGTCCCTGCAAGACCAGGCTTGGGGGAGTCTTCCTGGTGTTAGTGAAGATGATCGCCTGGGTCTTGTCCACATTCAGGGCCTGCCGCCAGTCAGCAAGCCATCCAGGAATCTAGTCGAGGGCGCGTTGGAGTTTGGCGGTAGCGTGCGTGGGTGTAAATGAGGATGACATTAGGGCGATGTCATCTGCGACGCTGGTATGTCAAATCGCGAATTTTTCAAACATGCTTTATGTAGACACAGAGTTTACCGTTAATACAAGTAATGTAGAAATTGTAGGAGACCAATCAGGCAGTCTGTCTGTTGTTTAACCTAAATAAGTCTGTCATAATAAATAAATTAATCAAATTGTAAGTTTATAAAATTTTATTAACGTTAAATAAAAATTCAACAAGAAATCACATTTCCCAGTATTTTAAGTCGAATGACTTTAAAAAAAATAATTTGTCTAATCGCTCGGGATCTAGACGACTCCTTTTGTCACTAGCAATATTTCCTGCAACAGAAAAAAGCCTTTTACATGGAACAGATGTTCCAACTATGCAAAAGTATTTGTTGGCAATCGGTGTTATTGAGCCGTACAAGGAATTTGTTTGATGATACCAATATGTGATAGGGTCCGACGTTTTGAAGTCGACGACAGGCTGTGTTAAATAATGTTTTAATTCATCTTGTAAACCTTCTCCTTGACTTTCTGTTTGAAGTGATTGCAGCTGATTTCTTACCAACTTGTTGTGAAATTCCTAAATGTTAGATTCTTCTGCTTCCTTCATCTGGATTTCCAAATTTCTTTCTAGATTTTCATGATTTATATTGTTCTCTAATTGTTGTTTTGAAGTTACAATCATATTATTTGAAGTGGTATGGTGGTATAATTCCGTACCACTTACTTATTCAAAAACTAATTAATTAAATTCGGTAGTTGCGATGGTAATAATAAGGGCTGAGCGAAAGTAAACTTAATTTATTGCAGATAGAATTCCAGCGTATACAACGAAATGCATATCTAATGAGTATACAACACAGTATTTATACATAAAAATAATAAATAATAATTAAGTAAAACTATGTTGATGCACCACGCATACATGCGCAGGAGTGGCCCCGCCCACTGATGACGCAGTCGGTCGTCGTAGACAAAAGACTCGCCAGCGACCATCTTGGCGCGCGGTGCATAAACAAAAGACCTTGTCCGTGGGCGTGGTCTAATGCGTCCTGTGTGTGTGTGTGTAAAGGAGTGGTGCGCTTCTGACGTAGAAGGTGGCGTGATTTTAGAGGAGCGTTTGAACTCGCTTTCGTACTTGCTCCTTAGGATGCTACTTGCCTAGTTGCTACACTACTCCCCCGCCGAGACCGTAACTACGGGCGATAGTAGTCGGGAAATTTTACAGTACGCCCGCTCCTTGTCCTTTTCACCTCTTCTTTTGGATCTGCCTTTGGAACTTGCGTTGTTGCCTGAGTACTAGTTTGCATAGCCTGTGACTGGTCTCTTGTCATATACGCTGGCTTTAAACGGTCTATGGAGACTCTCTGCATTTTCCCTTGCACTTCTATATCGACAGTTTTGTCTTCACGGCGAAGGACCTTGTATGGGCCTTGGTAAGCGGGTTGAAGTGCTTTTCGTGCTGGTCCTTGACGTAAAAAGACATGTGTAGCTGTCGCGAGGTTTTTGGGGACATAGAATGTTCGACTACGACTGGAATGCCAAGAAGTGGGTTGGTGCGTCAACATAGACATGTGAACCCGTAGCCTATCGACCAAGCTGCTCATGTCCACCGGTTCTTGAGGTGCGGTAGTCAGGAACTGTCCAGGTAAGCGTAATGGCTCACCGTAGACTAGTTCGGCTGCGGATGCTTGAAGATCGTCCTTCCAAGCGCTGCGGATACCCAGTAGTACCCATGGTAGGGCTTCTGTCCAGCTTGACGTCGTATGGCAAGTGATTGCGGCCTTTAACTGTCGATGCAGTCTTTCAACCAGCCCATTAGCAGCAGGGTGATACGCAGTTGTCAAATGATGAGTGGCACCAACGAGGGCAGTAAGATTCTTGAAGAGCTGCGAATCGAATTGCCGTCCCCGATCTGTGGTGATATGTTCAGGGCATCCAAAACGCGCGATCCATCCTGAAGTCAGCGCAGAAATACAGGTCTCTGCTGTTATATCCTGTAGTGGATATGCCTCAGGCCAACGTGTTGTGCGGTCGACAATCGTGAGACAATATCTGTAGTTACAGGATAATGGTAAAGGACCAACAATGTCCATATGGATGTGTCGGAAGCGTGAAGTTGGTAGCGCGAAAGTACTTAATGGAGGTGACGTATGTAGAGTGACTTTACTTCGCTGACAAGCTTCACATTCCTTAGCCCAATTCCGACAGTCTTTTCTTACGCCAGGCCAGACGAAACTCTGCGTTACCAAGTGGGCACTAGCCTTTACACCAGGGTGGCTCAGGTTATGAAGTGACAAAAACACTTGCTTGCGAAATGACTTGGTAATGAACGGTCTGGGAGTTCCTCTCACGTCGCAGTAGATCTCGATGGAAGTTTCCGGCATTTTGACCTTCTTGAGTTTAAGCGAAGATCCATTGTTTAACAGGTCATGTAGTTCGGCGTCATCTTCTTGTTCCTTAGCCAGAGAATGGTAATTTAAGGTAGCTGTGAGCTCTTCGACCCGTGACAAGGTATCTGCGACCACGTTCTGTTCACCTTTGATATACCTGATATCCGTGGTGAACTGGCTGATGTAATCTAGGTATCTGAATTGTCTAGGTGAACAGTTATCACGATTAGTTGAGAAGGCGAAGGTAAGCGGCTTGTGATCAGTTGCGAAAGAAAATACTCTTGCTTCTACCATGTATCTGAAGTAACGTATAGCTTCATAAATCGCTAAGAGCTCGCGGTCATATGGGCTATACTTTCTCTGTGCTGGACTAAGCTTTCTTGAAAAAAATGCCAACGGGTGCCATAGATTTCCCCTTCGTTGTTGCAGGACAGCTCCAATAGCCGTATCTGATGCATCGGTCTGGATGGATAGTTCAGCTTGCGGATCGGGATGCGTCAAAAGGGTGCGTTGCATCAGACTTTCTTTACATTTCCGAAAGGCTTCAAGTTGTTCACGAGTCATTTCAATTGGCTTTAATCCTTTGGCTTTAGGGCCACTAAGAAGGATATTAAGAGGTGCCTGCAAAGATGCTGCAGCTGGGATGAATCGCCGATAGAAGTTTATCATCCCCAAGAATCTTCTTAGTTCCTTTATGTTCTTGGGTGCTGGGAAATCTTGTATAGCTTGCACTTTCGATGCAAGAGGTTCAATACCGGCTCTAGAGACTTTATAGCCTAAGAATTCAACCTCTTCTTGGCCGAACTTGCATTTATTGGTGTTAATCAAGACACCATACTCTGTCAGTCTTTCGAAGAGTATCCTGAGGTGTTGTTGGTGTTCAGTGCTGTCACTGCTAAAAATCAATATGTCGTCCAAATACCCGAAGCAGAAATCCAATCCACGCAAAACCTCGTCCATAAATCGCTGAAAGGTTTGAGCAGCGTTGCGAAGGCCAAATGTCATGAAGGGGAACTCGAATAACCCAAACGGCATGGTGATAGCTGTTTTCGGAATATCCTCTTCATAGACTGGTATTTGATTGTAGGCCTTAACTAAGTCAATGGTGGAGTAGATTTTGGTGCCTACCAACTGATGTGCGAAGTCTTGTACGTGTCGTACAGGGTAGCGGTCTGGGATAGTTCGTGCGTTCAATGCCCTGTAATCGCTGCAAGGCCGCCATCCGTCATTCTTCTTCCGTGCTAGATGAAGTGGCGAGGACCAAGCGCTCTCTGATCTGCGAGCTGTTCCATTGATCAACATCTCTTCAAACTCTTGCTTGGCAATTTTAAGACGCTCTGGATCCAAACGACGAGGACGACAGCTTACAGGTGGGCCAGGAGTGGTACGAATATGGTGCACCGTACTATGCTTGGGTGGCATTAGCTTGCCAGCTGGACGGGTCACCTCAGGAAATTCTCTTAATAGCCGATGGTAATTGCTTTCCTCCATAGCAGTGCGGATTGACAAAATGGCCTCTGTAGATGTAGTATGCGGTACTGAGACTGATAACGAAGTTACGTTGTCGATCAAACGCTGGTTTCGGCAGTCAACAAGTAAGTTATAATAACTTAAAAAATCGACTCCGATGATGGGTTTCGAGACATCTGCCACTATGAATCGCCAGTTGAATGCGCGACGAAGTCCCAAATCCAAATTAATTTGTATATAGCCATACGTAGCTATAATGGTTCCGTTGGCTGCGAACAACTCATATGTTGTTTTGATACGTCGCTCTTGAACAGCGGACCGAGGAAACACGCACAGGTCTGAGCCCGTATCTATCAGGTATTGAACCTTTGTCTTGCGATCCGTAATGAACAGGCGGCTGGATGTAGCATGGCAGTCATGTTCCGCCACTAACGGCTGCCTTGGTAGTTTAACGGCTTCTTATTGAAGGAGCACGGCGGAGTACATTTCGTAGCGCGTTCACCAAATCGGTAATGATACCAACAATGCGGGTGATCATTTGGCCGAGAACGCGATCGTGAACGATGCTGTGACCTTTTTCTAGGGTTTCTGTGCTGTATACGTCGGCGACTACGGAGCTCCACGTTCATTGCTTCTAACTTGCGGCCCAGTTCAGCTACAGTTCGAGTCAGTACTTCAATAGATGAACTTTGAGATTCTTTAGTAACTGGAGTCGAGTTACTCGTACTAGCTACTTGCCCGATTGGAACGATGTCGTGAATACGGTCGGCTAGTTCCGCTAAGTCGTCTAATCCCATAGCAGCTTGCGATGCAACAATTGTTTGCAGGTTGTGAGGAAGTCTACTCGACCATATAGTCCTAATAAAATCGTCTGGTACAGTGGGGCCGGCTAAATGCTGCAGATGACGGAGAAATTGCGATGGCTTCCGGTCGCCAAGTTCTTCGTGCATGATAAGCTGCTTTATCTTTCCCTCTTGTGATGCAGATAGACGCTTGATCAATTCGGCCTTTAACTTCTCGTACTTCCCTGTAGTTGGTGGAGATACTATGAGATCTCTGACTTCCGCGGTATGCTGAGGTTCCAACTGCGACAAAACAAAATAAAATTTCGTCGTGTCGGTATTAATATTTGACAGCAGAAATTGTCCCTCTAGCTGCGCGAACCATAGGGTAGGGTCATCAGGGTTGAATGTTGGTGTCTTCACTCCAACTCAATACGACTCCATGAAGACGTCCTTCGTTTCACCACCTTGGGCCATCTTGCTATGCTTGAGATTAATCACGTCGTTGTCACCAATGAAGTGGTATGGTGGTATAATTCCGTACCACTTACTTATTCAAAAACTAATTAATTAAATTCGGTAGTTGCGATGGTAATAATAAGGGCTGAGCGAAAGTAAACTTAATTTATTGCAGATAGAATTCCAGCGTATACAACGAAATGCATATCTAATGAGTAGGGGAGAGTGGGTAACAGTGAATCACTTTTTTTTTAAAGACATGTTACTTTGAAGTTTAAGGCCAAATCATACATGTCTGAAATTAAATGATAATATGAGTATCTAATCTATAAAGAAAAAGTCATTTCATAGTGTGTGTTATATAAAATTACCTGTTATAGGCACTTTTTAAAAAAATCAGAAACGATCCACTCTGACCCGGGAATGGGTCACTTTGGATCAATGCATGGGTGACAGTGAATCGACAGGGGCAGACTGGATCAATTGAAAAAAAAAACAGTAAAAGACGCCAATTTGTATGTTATGAGGTCTTTATTTGTACTACTAGACAGTCTTTTATGACAAAACGTTTGACAAATTAACAATGACATTTCAATGAACATAAAAATAGGTAGGTTTTCTTAGACCTGAAAATTAACAGATATAAACGCCTTCTTTGAACTTTAATAATTGGTTTAACTTGGAAACAAATATAAAATTAAGACATAAATCAACATAGAAAAATGTATGACAAAGTAGTTGTACTTATACTAATTTGTCTTTGTACTACTAGACAGTCTTTTATGTGAAAATAGTCTTATGAAGAATTCACAATCAAATTTTAATTAACATATAAATAGTTTTCCTAAACCTAAAAATTAACAAAATTAAACTCTTTCTTTGAGCTGTAGGACCTAAATGGTCAAACTTGAAAACAAACATAAAATTAACGTAAATCAATTTTAGAAAAATCCACGTCAAAGTGATACATAAACTGTTTTCTTTTTGTGTTACCAGAACATTTAGGTTTTGGTAAAATCATCTTAATGTCATTTAATGCAACCGTGGCAATATCTGGCACGTTTGGCATGTGAAAATTATTTGGTATTTTGTCAGATCTTCTAAGAAAACTCACTTCAGTCTCATTTTTCTGTTCTCCTATAACTTTGGCTATATAATAAATTCGTTTTCCCTTAACTTGAAATTCAACAATAATAAAATCACCTTCCATAGGCAAACTTTGAAGTGCAGGTAAATTGTTAGGATCCACCATCTCATAATCATCTTCTTCATCTTCAAATATTGGTTCCTCTTCAGAATAAATACTTAGATTATCTTCATTTTCACTGGAACTCTCTTGTAAAATTTTTCTTTTCTTTGTTTTTGCAGTTGCCTTTCTCTGTTTGCGTTTCTTTCCATCTTCTCTCATTTGTATTTCATTTTTATTTGGTGTGTCAGTCGCAATCATCGATTTCCCTTTTCGTCTTGGTGCTCTTCCAACTTTTCGCGGACCTGCTTTAGGTAGCCCTCAAATTGAAATGGACTTACGAATCCTTTTTCCACATTTGAGGAGGTGTTATTAGATGCAGTTGCAGTCAAATCCACAATTGTAGATGATGTGATACCAGCTTGACTATATTTGTGAGGAGGTCCAAGGGGTTGTACTTCACACGGCGGTGGGGATGTGGTTCCATCAACGTGAGTGCCTGGAGCACCAGGTTCGGTAAGTTGAACATCTTGAGTTGAACCAGGACAGGAAAACTCTAATATTGATGGCGATGGGGTTCTTGATTCATTATCTTGAAGAGGCCTATTAATCTCATTTTGATTATTTTCCACATTAACTTGTCGATCAGTAACCTCACTTGGAGCAAAATCTAGATCAGTAAAAACATTTCTGTCGAAGGGGAATATTCCAGTAGCTTTGAAAGCAGCGCAAATATTCCCGGGTGTCATAGCTTTCATATGGGCTTCCCTGACACATCCAGCTACTTCATATATCGAGAAAGTTTTCCCTGGATTTCTCAACATCCAACTATCTACAGCTTTGTTATATGCCGTTTTGAATGGCCCAAAAATTCCGACATTTAATGGCTGTAGTTCTCCTGTTGAATGCGGCGGTACTGTCAAAATTGTCACACCATTTTCTTTAGCTAGATTCAAGGCTTCTATGCAAATGTGCGACTCGTGGTTATCGTATATGAGCAGAGCAGGGTTGACTTTGCTGCTATTTGAATAGGTTATAAAATGCTGCATGGTTTTCACGAACAATTCAGAGTTCATCCAACCGGATGGTGTAGCTAGACCTAAGGTTCCAGTGGGAGCCTCTGCAATCATATGCTGCTTGAAGTGGACCCTTGGAAATATAATTACTGGCGGCAGGGGATTGCCCAAAGCGCTGACAATATAACAAGTTGTTGTTAAGGTTCCCCGTTCAGCGCTAGTGACCTTGGAAACTTGTCTTTGCCCTTTGGCTGCTAATACTTTGGCACATTTTTGCACCGTCATAGTGTTTGTTTCGTCCCAATTAAAAACTCTGGTGCCATTTCCAAAGGAAACATGTCTAGCCATCACATTTTCCAAATTATCGAAAAATACACCAACATTATGGCGGTTAAAAGACGTCGCTCTGCTCAAACTGCAACCCTCTGGAGTTCTCAACGATAATCGATTATCTCTTTTTCTGAGATTATATAAATACTCAATACCTGCGAGCTTATTTTCGTGCCATTTGTCTGGTACTTTTATTCTATTTAACACCGCTACTTCGTAAATTAGGCCTCGAACATCTGTGATGGTAAGTCCATAGAACATTTGGCTGCACTTAACAATGTAATCGACTATATCTTTTTCTTGCTCTTCCGTGAATATTTTATGAACTGCATAGTTAGGTGTTAGCCTTATTGGTTTTTCAGGATCAGGATTATTTTTAACTTTTAAATTATACCTATATAAAGTTGCGTACGGTATGCCAGTCGATCTAGCTACAGCTCTTATTTTTTGGCCATCCGAAATAAGTTTTACAGCGTTACTCATCTGTTCTTTAGTGTGAAGCCCAATCGTAGTCTTCCTTACTCGATTGCGAGGCATTTTTACCTAAAAAATAAAGTACAAATAAATTTTAGCTTGATGGTTACAATGGATCAGCAGTTCATTCTGACCCAATACGAAACGATTCACTGTGACCCATTGGCCGTTATGGAAAAATAAAATAAACAAAAAAAAAACTATCTATCTCAAGGACATCACAACACGTTTTACAACGAATTCAAGATACGAGAAGCGTTCGACAAGGGAAAAACATTTACATTTATCATTCACTTAGAAATGAAACAAATTTAAAAACTTCGTTAAAAATTGTTTTGGTACTTACCGACCGTCCGGAGTGGGGCAGCGCGGCCTCCCGCTGTGACACCGCGTCGAGGACTAGTGCGTAGGAATGAGTTGTAGACGAGCGGCAAATACATGTTTGTTAGTGTGTGTGCGTGCAACACATACTGAGTTATAGTGAATGATCCTCTGTACCCCGCGATTCACTGTGACCCAGTCTCCCCTATACAACACAGTATTTATACATAAAAATAATAAATAATAATTAAGTAAAACTATGTTGATGCACCACGCATACATGCGCAGGAGTGGCCCCGCCCACTGATGACGCAGTCGGTCGTCGTAGACAAAAGACTCGCCAGCGACCATCTTGGCGCGCGGTGCATAAACAAAAGACCTTGTCCGTGGGCGTGGTCTAATGCGTCCTGTATGTGTGTGTGTGTGTAAAGGAGTGGTGCGCTTCTGACGTAGAAGGTGGCGTGATTTTAGAGGAGCGTTTGAACTCGCTTTCGTACTTGCTCCTTAGGATGCTACTTGCCTAGTTGCTACATTATTAATTTTATTAATAATTTTATACTCTGGAGCATGCTAATCTGTCAGAAAAATGAATTTTCTTGAACCTCTTGGGGGTAGGTGTTAAAAAAGTGTACACTGCTAAAATTTTTCTCTCTACGTTTTTATTTTATTAAACTAGTTATAATTAATATTAAAGAGTTAAAAGTGATAAATAAGTTACAATTAGAGATAACAGTTATTTGGAATACACATAGTTTTGTAATTTAAATGACTTTCACTGTATAAAGTTCGAGTAGCACACACCTGCTCGCTTTCACATACAGTCACTAATCCTGCTCTATATCAGTCATCCAGAATACAAAATGGCCAGAGTAGAGGATATCCTTGAAGTCCATAGAAACATTGCAGAAGCGCTTGGCAACAGGATGACCAATTTTGAAAAACAATTAAATAGCACCAACGAGTCTGGCAAGGGTGGTCTGGACAAGCTCGCCAGTGAGTTTAAGGAGTTTAAGGCTTCGGTATGGAGTATCTTAGATCTTCTCAAGTCGTTGATATACAACTTATCCATGCAAATTGATGAGGTTGATAACTCCACTAGGATAAATGCTCTTCTTTTTGGGGGCATTCAGGAAGCAGAGGGAGAAAATCTAGTTTCCACAGTCTTAGGCACCATTCAGGTACTAATGGGTGTCTCTGATGTAAATGCCTCCGCTATTCAATCCTGCCATCGACTGGGGACTAAGAAGCCCAATCTCAGTCGACCAATAGTAGTGCGCTTCAATGACCTCAAGGTGAAGAATGAACTCTGGGGTAATAAAAAGAAATTAAAATCTTCCCAAGTGGTGCTGAGTGAGTTTCTCACCAAAACACGGCAGTCTATTTTTGCTACAGCGCGCAAATCTTTTGGAATCAGGAATACCTGGACATACCAAGGCAATGTTTATGTCAAGCTGCCTACCAATGAGCGTAAGCGAATATCTACCACCACCGAGTTAGATGAGTGTTTGAAGCTGCTTCCACATACTAGTTCTTCTCCGGTTGAAAAAGTGATTACAATTGAGCGGCCAAAAGTAAGTCCAGTGAATGTTGGTGAGCAAATCAAGAAGCCTCTCACCAGGCGCACTGGTATGAAGAAACCTTAATTTATTTTGTTTTATTTTTATTTTTCATATTTCTTTTGGTTCACTGCTATGTACATCCCGAGAATGTATTGATGTTTGTGCTGTTTGTTGGTATCTGCAACTTTCCATCTCATTGCTTTTCAATCAGCTATTTATATGATGCCCTATGTTGTTATTAATTTAATTGTATAGTTAATAATTCCTTTACTATTAATTAACTTTGTTTTTTTTTTGTTTTAATATTGCTAACAAATTAGTTGTTAATTTCACTTATGTATTGTTTACAATAATTAACCTAGCTGTCACTTGAAACTGTGTAGGTCTTTTTTTTTGTGACATAGAAAACTGTATTTTGGTCATATTTTCTCTTATTGAATTTTGTTTATGTTTTTATTTTTATATACTTTCCCTCTGTTGCTTCTGGGATGTACCTATGTTAGTTTCTATTTTTATTTTATTTTTTTTTATTTTTTCAATATTAGTTTGTAACTGCTTTACACAATTTTGTAATCATTTCTTTTTTTATGATATTGTTTTTTATTCTTTTGTTTGTTTTGTAACTGTATATTACTTTGTTTTTTTTTTAACATAGTTCTTTTTTTTAAGCCATCAGGTCATGTGCGATATTGTTTTTTTTTTTCTATTAGCATTTTACATATATAATTTTTTTTTTGTTTATATTTAAACTTAAATATATTTAAATAATACATACACATATATTATTATATTATTTTTTTTATTTTTAATATTATATATACCTACATATATATTGTTTAATATATACATATTTATATATATATTTTGTTTGTTATATTATGAATTCAAGTACTGATTCTTTTCATTCTGCCCTGAGTTACAACGACGATAGTTATAACTCCCTTAGTGACTTAGTTGAACCCTGTTCGTCGCTAGAAAGAGTACTATTGACAGAATTCGCAACCCTTCACAAAAATTTAAACTTTTGTCATATAAATGCGCAAAGTATTCCTAGACATTTCTCCGATTTTTATTCCACCTTCAATCAAAATAACATACATGCAGTATTAATTTCCGAATCTTGGCTTAAACCTACCTTACACTCCACCTGTTTCTCTGTACCCGGTTATGTATTAATAAGAAATGACCGACTTGGTAGGGTTGGTGGTGGGGTTGCCATTTATCTAAAGAGTTATATTTCATATAAAATTATTTGCCAGTCTAGAACATCACCTGACACCTGCCTTGAATATCTATTCATTGAATTAGGTTTGGGAATAAAGGTTGCACTTGGAGCTGTCTATTGCCCACCGAACAAAAGTTACTTTGAAAATTTGGAGATTGTGTTGGAAGACCTATTAGCCAATTACACGCAAGTTTTAATAATGGGTGACTTCAACACATGTTTATTGCGTGATGACTTTCGAGCAAGAAAATTAAATTCTATTTTAACGTCCCTCAATTTACATTTATTACCCCTGCAACCTACTCACCACACCAATAATACAGATACACTTTTAGACCTGATAATAACTTCCAATTCTGATCTTGTTTCAAAATTTGGTCAATTTTCAGCTCCTGGATTTTCCATGCATGATCTTATTTTTGCGTCACTACGAGCTAAACCACCTAAATCTAAGCCAACAACTCGTTTAGTCAGAAGTTTTCACAATGTAAACAAGGAGTTGCTGCAAAATGATGCCTCGAACATTAACTGGTTGGAGATAGAGACTTTGTGTACAGTTGATGAAAAGGTTCAATTTCTAAACTCAAATATTTTAGAACTTTTTGATAAACATGCTCCGCTCAAGCTCGTTAAATTAAAAAACCATTCTACTTTGTGGTACAATGACGACTTTCGCAAAGCTCAGGCTAAGAGAGATAAAGCTTTCTTAAAATATAAAAACAATCGAAGCAGTTTGAATTGGTCGATTTACAAGGCTGCAAGGAATCAGTGTAATCAGATGTGTAGAAAATTAAAACGCCAATATATTTTTAATAAAATCTGTGATTCTTCTCCCGCAGCGACTTTCAAATTCTTAAAGTCACTCGGTATTGGTAAACTTTCTGTTTCTCCCATCAATCCTGACCTTAATTTAAATGACCTCAATCAGTATTTTTCTTCATCTCACCCACTAGACTCTTGTATTAAAACCAACACTCTTTCTGAAATTCATAGTTTGCCGAACCTTCATTTCCCAGCTTTCACCTTTTCTTCTATCAATAATATTGATATTAAGAAAACTATTCTCGCCATCTCATCTAAAGCAGTTGGATCGGATGATATTAGTCGCATTATGATCACCTTAGTTCTAGATATCCTTGTCCCTGTCATCACTCACATTATTAACTTCTCTCTATCCTCAAATCAGTTCCCAGAGATGTGGCGTAAGGCTTTTATTCTCCCACTTCCTAAAATATCGAATCCTGCGCTGCCATCTCATTTCCGCCCCATATCAATTCTCCCTTTCCTCTCCAAAGTTTTAGAATCCACTGTTTATCAACAAATCTCCAATCATTTTACAACATGCAACTTATTGAATCCACTGCAGTCCGGATTTAGAATTGGACACAGTACTACCACTGCTTTGTTGAGAGTAACTGAAGACATTAGATCAGCAATGGAGGGTCAGCTTCTAACAGTCCTTATTCTAATTGACTTTAGTAATGCTTTTAATGCAGTAGATCATGATCTGCTTGTTGCTCTTCTATCCCAAGCTAATGTCTCCAGTTCGGCTTTGGAATGGTTTTCTTCCTATCTTCGGGGACGACAGCAGTCGGTTCCTGTAGATCAGACTAACTCTGACTGGCATGATGTGACGGCTGGCGTTCCTCAAGGCGGAATTCTTTCTCCTTTACTTTTCTCTTTATTTATCAACTCCATTACCTCTGTCCTAACTTCTCGATACCATCTTTACGCTGATGACTTGCAGCTTTATCTGCACACTAGCGTGGATAATATTAGTCAGGCAATAGAATCTTTAAACGGTGAACTTCGACATATATTAATTTGGTCCGCTAAATACGGCATTGAAGTTAACCCCTTAAAATGTCAGGCTATTATTGTTGGTAGCTCGCGACAACTAGCCAAACTTGAACATAAAAAGTTGCCTAACCTAATGTACAAAGGCACTGTCATAAGTTTCACCAGTACTGTGAAGGATCTGGGTATCATCATTGATAACAAGTTGACTTGGAGAGATCAGGTTAGTGATATCTCGCAAAATTTTTGCTTCCTTGCACTCAATGATGAAACTTAAAAATTTTCTACCTGTGCGCACTAAAATCCAGCTAGCGAATACCCTGCTGCTACCTATTATCGATTACGGTGATACTTGCTGTTTGGATATGAATAAAGACCTCTTAAACAAACTCGAACGGGTTTTCAACAATTGTATTCGGTTTATTTATAATCTGCGCAAGTATGACCGTATTTCATCGTGGAGGCGACAGCTTGGTTGGCTTTCGCTAACTGATCGCAGGAAGTCTAGAGTCCTTTCTCTTCTATTTTCCATCCTTTTTGATCGCAATTCTCCCTCCTATTTGTCCTCTGACTTCTTCTATCTTTCCTCTTTCCATACTAAGTCCCTACGGTCCCAAGCTAACCTCTTAATTTCTATACCGAGTCATACGTCAGGGTTCAAGTCTAACTCGTTTGCAGTCACTGCTGCAAGACTCTGGAACGACTTACCAGTGTCCATTAAAAGTGCTCCCTCTCGGGAGATTTTTAAGCGTCGAGTAAAAGAGTACTTTTTGAATAACTCATAATATTTATCTTAATAGGTATATAATTATTTGTATTTGTGTTTAGGTTTATGTAATTTATTTAATAATTAGTATGTATTTAATATCATTCATATATATTAGTGTATTATAGTATATTTGTATATAGTATATATATATGTACACTTTGTTTATGTTTATATATACTTGTATTTATCGTTTATTTAAAGTTATAATATAAGCTTTTGCACACCTACACAATGATTTCCCACATGACAAGGTTGGCTGGTAGAAAATGCTATTTAGCGTTAAGCTCGCCTTTTGTACATATTTATTTTTTTAAATTGTGTGCAATAAAGGATATAAATAAATAAATAAATAAATAAACCTCGGATCCAGTAGTGTCGTGGTAGCTAACACATGAACTTGTTCCACTGTACTGAATCTCTTACTTAATTCTTCCAATATTAAATTTTTGGTTGCAGAGCCAACATCCGTTTCCGTCATCATAGCACTATATGTTTTTAAAAGACAGGATACTATTGGTATAATTTTGCTTGATATTACAAATTTTTCTACACATACTTCTTTTGTCACAGCTTCCATGGGTTTTAAAATATAAGATCTCTAATACTATCCAGTCGACTGGCTGTTAACATTGGCGGAGCTTTCGGGTGGTTAAGTAATATTGGAGCAAGTAGATTTGATAACTTTACAAATCGAACTAGCTGATAGTAAATTGAATTCCATCGCGTGCAAACTGACTGAATCAATTTGAGTGGTACTGCAACATCATTCTGCGCTTTACGAAGAGCATCAGCAACATTTACATTCTGTTTACAATATCTAGTTATCTCTTTTACAATGTTTAGTAACTGTTTGGTATTTTCAATACCACCGTCACAGTTTCTCGTCAAAAGGTTTTTGAGCTACCAAATTTAAGGTCCACACCTTAAGCGACACACCATAAGTGTTTTTGTTTGCCAAATGCGATTGTTACGGCTTTGACGATATTCGCACCGTTATCAGTAACAACAGCTGCAAATTTTGTGGAAGTGATTGTCGTGGAATATCCAAAATTACCGCACCGGTGTACTTTATTTATTTGAAATTTCTCGCATACAAAAGATACTTACTGCTAACTATTAACTAAAATTCTGCCAAACTGTAAAACAGTTTATCGGCAGACACAGCTCTCTTATTTAAGTACAATTTGCATTAGTTAATACAATATTCTTAAAACATTAACATTAAAGTAAAAAAATATATAAATATAAACAATGAATACAATGAATAAACCACTATAATATAAGATATACCTATAGAAGATACGAAAAAAGATTAAATATATTATAAACAAAGATAACATGATGTTTTTAATGTGGGTAGTGTTAAAAAGAATGCGTATATGCACAACTTATGTTCGAGCAGTCAACCGTAATGACTCATTTATTTTGCACTTTGAATAACATGTGCGTTTCATCGGAGTGACCGCCGAACGTTTAATTTTTTTTTTTTTTTATTATTTTTTTTATTATATTTTATCAACAATATTTAACTAATGGTTTTATACGTAACAATAAAATAAAGACTACATATTATAACTAATAAAATGATAAATTTAGGTAGGAAGGCTTATATTGATGTTCATAAAATGTGATTTAAGGACTTTTTTAACTATTTTTTAAACTTATTGCTCATATTTTTATAATTTAGTTCAGTACTTGATAACAAATTTAGTAATTTTGGCATGAGCCATTCTTTAGTTCTTTTTCCATAAATATTTGTGATTTTGGGTATTTTGTATTGTCCTTTCTTTTGCGCTCTCGTAAAATTTTTATGTTGGATTTTTTGATACAGGTTTTTATCTTTACTATAATATTCGTCTATAAAATTTGTCTCTGAAATTTGTCTATGAAATTGATAATAAGCATTTTTGGTCTACCGGGAGTATATTGCATTCTTGAAATAATTCCTCATAGTTATATTTGAAACATGTTTTAGTTCGGTCATCTACTAATAATTTAAGGAATCGTGTCTGTAAATTTTTTATTTGATTGTAATGTGTTTTGTACGTTAGAGAGTAAGAACTAACGCCATACGATATCAAAGAATCAACTAGGGCATAGTATAGCATATATAGAATAGATCTTGGTACTTTGTAACTTAAGTTTTTAAAATTGGCTAATATCACCCTTAATTAAGAGCAGAGTGTGTCTATATGAAATTTCCATGTAAACCTGTTGTCTATTAATAATCCCAAATATTTATATCTATCGACTACTTCTATACTGTTACATTTACAAGTATTAGCCATTTTATGAAAACAGTCGTACGAGTGGCCCATAATTCTCAAGTCACCTATATGATTAGTTTTATGGCTTGAACGTATATACAGCAACTTAGTTTTATTTATATTTAAGATGATACCATTATCGTGTGCCCATTTTATTATATTATCAAAATCATTTTGTAGTTTATTTTGTATCTCTTTTATGTCGTGGTGCGCATACATAATGCACGTATCATCGGCAAACATATATTTTTGACAATATTTTATTACAGCTGTCATACTGTTTACATGAACTATGTAACAGATAGGTCCAGTGACAGATCCTTGAGCTACGCCATATTTTTGTACTCGTCTATTACTCATTTCGTCTTGTATTTTTACTGAGAATGATCTATTATGTAAATAATCTCTAAACCAATTTAGTAAAGGCCCTCGAATTCCACATTCATCCAGTGAGTTTAAAAGAGTTTGATGATCTAGAGTGTCAAACGCTCTTTTGAAGTCAATGAATATTATCCCTACGTGTTTTTTATTATTTATATGATTATTAATTTCATTTGTAAATTTATTTAATAATTGTTGCGTGCTTTTACCTTTTTGGAATCCGTATTGACTTTCTGTAATAACATTATTTTTAGTGAAGAAGTTTGTTAATTGATGCACAATTATTTTTTCAAATATTTTGTTAATTGAAGATAGTATGGCTATGGGTCTATAATTTTTTGTATTATCGTGGTCTCCACTTTTATATATTGGTCGAATGATGGATGTTTTTATCGTATGTATGTAATGTATTTATCAAATGTGCTATTACTGGAGAAATGGATTCTTTTATTATTTTAAGGTCACTTATGCGAATATTATCTATACCTGGAGACTTATTTATATTTAATTTTGAAATTATTTTATTTACTTGAATAGCTTTTACTGGTATAAATCTTATAGACTGATGTAAATTTTTAACGTAGGAGTCTCGTTTTAAGAAAGAAATATTACACTGATGCTTAATAATATCAATTTCGTTTGCAAAAGAGATACAAAATTTTTCACTTAATTGCTTAGTAGATGTATCCTTACCCACATATTTTAGTATTACTTCATCAATAGAAGATCTTTCTTTTCCTAACCACACGTTTACATACTCCCAAATTTTACGAGTATCTGACTTTGCATTAGTTATTAGTAGTTTCTTATAATTGTTTTGTGCTGTATTAATAGCTTTATTAGTCTTATTCCGCCATTTTGTGTATTCCAATCTATAAACACTATTATTTGGATTATTTTTCCAACGTCTAAATAAATTATCCCTTCTTCTTATCATATTTTTAAGATCCTTAGTTATCCAAGGATGATTTTCTCGGCTGGTATTATCACCGTAATTTACAATTTTAGAATTAGATTTATATATGGAGTTAAATATTTCATAAATTTTTGTATACAACAACAAGGGACACATAATATTTAAAAGAGTATTCCAGTCATATTTTTTTAGTTCAGTTATTATCTTAGAGTTATTGTATATTACTTTTTTTGTAGGTTCACGGTTCAGGGACACGGTTCCTAAATTGGTTGCGAAATGTTGCGAATTCCTACACGTATCATGCGATTCCTTTATGGGAACTATAACGTCATTCTTTTCTAACGATTTGGTACAAGTCGGAATATTTTGCATATTGTTTGTACATATATGTTACACGTTTTTTTTGTAATGAGGACAAGTAATAAATTTAAGCAAGCATTTTTAGCGATACAATATGTAAAAGTTTTAACATTAATTTGGTACATTCTCTCATTTCGTTGTCAACCTTTGTAGCTATAAGTCCATATTATTGTGCAATGGGTAACTACGGGTCATCCCAGAAGGATGTGGCAGTGGCCCAGGCCCAAGTAAATCTAGGAGAATTAAATCAGAAGATAAGTTTCCTGGGCATAGTTGCAGTTATTATGGCCTTTCTGGTCATGGGCATAATCATTTATGGCATACGAGTTTATTGCCATCGTCGCGCCAAGAGTTGGCTTCGGAATGAGATGGCTGGATCTAACTTGAGTGGGTTAAGCGCTCCCGTTGTGCGGGTACAGACCATACCACAGCAACCCACAGCCACCACCGCCGCGACCACTGGTGTGGCCGCATCCGGTTATATATAAAGTGCTAACATTACTATATGTAAAGTGCTAAACGTTTGTACTGTAAGCTTAAGTAAGACGCAATTGAATTAATTTACCTATTATACCTCTTATAATTTATAAATAAATTTCACGTGTCATTGTTTAATTTCAATAATTTTATGTGTTTGATTGTGCTATAATTTTCTTGTTGTATAAGTTTTATTTTTATGTTAAAATCAATTTATTATTTTTTGTTCAGGGGGGGAATGGTGTAGGGACACGGTTCCTAAAATATGTAACACAACGTAGTGCGTGTTGCGTATTCGAACCGGCAAGCACCCCGCGAGTTCAGTGGCGTAGCGGCCGCGCTCGCGCGCCTTTCACTTTGCGCCCGCGCTCCCGCGCGCCCCTCTTACCGCTCGATGGCGTGAGGCGTATGACCGGTCACCAGTCGAGATCAATACGCTCCACGCATTACTCGCACTATCCTTTTGCTTACTTTGTTAATTTACTACTTTAATTTACGCTATTTTATATAAGACTTTTAATTGTTGCTTTTCTCTAATTATTTCTATACTGTCTATGTGCTCAATTCTCCTTCTGACTTTCTTGTGTGTGTTGTAATAAAAATTGTGAACTGTGAATCATCTATAATTTCTCTCTATAGACATTTTCTCACAATCATCATCGACAACCCCTTATTGGTGACCCCGGAAAGGTGCACATTATGAAATAGCAGTAGTGACGCGGCGCAAACCGCCGGTTCTCAAAATGGCGGCGGCAATGTAACCACGCGGCGCGTTAAGAAAATGCGCCCTTCTCCAGCAGCCCAGGCACGTGACGGCGATGAAGTATCCTTGAGACCTAAATATAATCTAAAGGTACCACCATTCTCTCCAGAAGACCCGGAATTATGGTTCGCGCTACTGGAAGGTCAATTTGATAATTATGAATGAATGAATGAAAAATCTTTATTGCACAACACAAAAAAAAAGTAAATATTAATTGATAAAGGAATCTTGTACAAATTAGTGCAAAGGCGGCCTTATCACTTTAAGTGATTTCTTACAGGCAACCTTTTCTTAAAGTAGCTACAAGTATAAAAGAGATTGGCGGACAGTGCAAGAAGTAATTTTACAATACATGTGTATATACTTATATACATACATATACAAACATAAACGAATACATACATACATACATACATACATACATACATACATACATACATACATACATACATACATACATAAATAGATATATACATACAGAAATAAATACGTCGGTCATGTACAGATGAATTAATAAAGGGAGAGAGTTCAAAAATAAGTAATGATGATATGGAGAACGGATTAATTATAAAGTTAGATAATATTTTTTAAGACGATCCTTGAATATATTGAGTGATGGTGACTGTTTAACGCTGCGAGGTAGTTCGTTCCATAACTTTACTGTTTTGACAGTGAATGATTCGCTATAGCACTTGGTACGGCATAGCGGTACCTCCAGAACATTGTCATATTTAGAGCGGAGGTTTAGAGATTGGGAATGGGAACCGAGGAAAGTAAATCTCTCTTTGAGATATGATGGAGTTGAAGGTATATATAGGATAGAGTATAAGAGGATAAGTGCATGATAATTGCGTCGATGTTTAATAGTCAGCCACTTTAATTGAATACGATATTGGGTAATATGATCGTACTTCTTTAAGCCGTATATGAATCTTATTATTAAGTTTTGGAGGCGGTCTAGTTTATTCAGCAGTTGCTGTGACAAATTTGGGGGGGGGGAAGTCAGGGTTTGGCCTTTGTAGGAGCGCTGTTAGCGGGTACAGCAATTCATACATAGCCAAAAAGATAAACCATCTGCTGTGTTCGTGGCGGAACACTACCGTAAAGGAGAGCCCTGGCCAGTCCGCGTCATCCACGTCCTCGCCGTCTCCCCCGGGACCTGCTGCAACCGCGCTGACGAGCGCGCCCGCCACCTCTGAGTTGCAGCTGAGCTAAGGATGCAGGGCGAAAGGCGAACAATCTGTGCCTCATAATACTCGCTAGGGAGGATACCCGAAACAAAACCGAGCCTGCCTATAGGCTCCAAGGTGGCAGCCCCACCAATGGGCTAGGGTATAGTGGGCTAATCCCTCGCTTACCCGAAAACCAAAAGATTAAAGAAACCGAAACAGTGCAAAACCGGACCGATCAAATTACGACGACTTTTGGCATGAAAACACGGACACGAATTGCTTATTGGAATGTACGAACGCTGAGCGAGGATAGCCGACTAGCCCAAGTAAAAGCAGAAATGCTAAGATACAAACTACAAATTCTCGGTCTTAGTGAAGTACGTAGGAACGAATTCGGAGAACTGAGAACGTCAAGAGGTCTTACATTTCTTTACTCAGGAAAGGAAGAGGAGGATGGCGTACGTGAAAACGGCGTAGGTTTTCTCCTTACCGACACTGCAAGGAAGTGCCTCCTAGACTGGAAACCCATCTCAGAGCGAATAATTACAGCACGCTTTAACACCAGAGCCCGAAAGATCACCATCGTCCAGTGCTACGCACCTACAAATTTAGCATCAGATGAAGACAAGGACAATTTCTATAGTGCACTCAACCTGACCCTGAAGAACACTCGGAAACAGGATATAGTAATTGTCATGGGTGATCTGAATGCTAAGGTTGGCTCGGAAAACGATGGCTGTCAAAGACACATGGGCAAACATGGGCTGGGAGTTCGCAACGATAACGGAGAAAGATTTTTAGAGTTCTGTCAAGTTAACGATCTAACCATCGGAGGGACCCTTTTTATTCATGGTGACCACCACAAATACAGCTGGAATTCACCCGATGGAGCAACTAAAAACCAAATCGACCACCTGGCCATAAGCTCTAAATGGCGCTCGTCGTTGCTCGATGTCCGTAATCGACGAGGTGCAGATGTTGATAGCGACCACCACCTAATGGTTGCGGAAGTACGACTGAAAGTAGCGGCAGCCCGACCTACTAGCAAAATCAATAAAATAGGCAAACGGTTTGATGTCAGCAAACTGCAGAACTCTAACACTTCAGACTCATTTAGAATAGAGCTGCAAAATCGCTTTTCTGGACTCGATGCGGACCCTCAAACATCAATCGACGCGGAGTGGAACCACATTAAAATGGTCTACACAGAAACCAGCTCTGTCGTTCTTGGATTTAAAACGCACACACGTAGAGACTGGATGTCACAGAAGACCTGGGACCTTATCGAAAAAAGGAGAAAACTTCTCCTTAAGACCCTGGTGGCAAACAACACGGCAACGCTGGAAGATCTTAAGCTGCAATACCGCCAGATTCGTAAAAGCATCTATCGTAGCACGCGACGAGACAGACGAGTATGGGCAGATGCTGCTGCTGACAACGTTCAACGCGCTGCCGACTCCGGTAATCTAAGAGAGATGTACAAGGTGACGAGAGCCTTGGCCGGAAAGCAAAACGCGAGGAAGAAACCCTTAAAAGATAAAGGAGGTCAATTAATAGTAACATCAGAGGGACAGCTAAAACGCTGGCGGGAGTATTTTGAGAAGATTTTCCGAGTACCTAATGAACCCGACACCGTAAATACACCTGCTACCATCTTGCCCGAGCAAAGCCTTGATATCGATGTGTCTCCTCCTACAGAAGAGGAAGTGAGTAATGCCATCCGCTCACTTAAAAACGGGAAAGCCCCAGGTGCCGACCTCATCACAGCGGAAATGCTCAAAGCTGATTTGCCTACCGCTGTGAGTGTGCTAACGCCACTTATAGCAAACATCTGGCGAGCCGAAGAGTTACCGGACGACTGGAGTAAAGGCCTTCTTATCACCGTGCCAAAAAAAGGAGACCTCAGCGAGTGTGGCAATTGGAGAGGTATCACTTTGCTTTCGACGCCATCTAAGGTGCTCTGCAAGATTATTTTAGATCGGCTTTCGAGAGCCGTCGAGCCTCTCATTCGTAGTGAGCAAGCTGGATTCCGACCCAGCCGATCATGCACGGATCAGATCAGCACCTTACGTATCATCTTAGAGCAAGCATCAGAATGGCAAAGGGAAATGTATTTGACCTTTGTAGACTTCGAAAAAGCTTTTGATACGTTGAGATGGGAATGTATCTGGGCCCGACTGCGTGAAATTGGTGTTCCTGAAAAAATCACGAACCTGATTAAGGCCATCTATGAGAAATATACTTGTAGAGTGACACACAACGGCCTCGTGTCAGATGATATACCAGTACACGCAGGCGTACGACAGGGGTGTCTTCTATCACCTCTCCTCTTTCTTGTCGTTCTAGATGGCATAATGCTCAAAACTACAGTCAACAAGCGCCGCGGCATAGAATGGGGTCTAGCTAACACCCTGGAAGACCTGGACTACGCCGATGACCTATGCCTGCTAAGCCACACACGCGCCGATATGCAAGCCAAGCTGGACGACTTACGATGTGAGGCAATGAAGATGGGACTTAAAATAAATACCCGGAAAACTCAAGAAATGAGGTGCGGGGCAACTAGCTCATTGCCGTTGCTCATCGGCCCAGAGGCTGTGGAGCGAGTCCACAAATTTACCTACCTCGGTAGTGTCGTGTCAGAAACAGGTGGAACTGAAGATGACATCGCTTCAAGAATTGCCAAAGCAAGAGCAACCTTCGCACAACTGCGCCCCATATGGCAATCGCGTAAACTGACTCGGAGAGTTAAGCTCAGAATATTCAGGTCCAATGTTAAGTCCGTGTTGCTATATGGGTGCGAGACGTGGAAGGTCACCAAGGACATCTCGCGCCAGCTCCAAGTTTTTATTAACCGATGCCTACGCCGAATTCTCGGTATATACTGGCCTGAGAAAATTTCTAACGCAAACCTGTGGGAACGCTGTAATGAAACCCCGGTCGATCGACAAATAAAGCGCCGAAAATGGAGCTGGATTGGGCACACGCTCCGAAGGGATCCAAATCACATACCGAGGCAAGCCTTAGACTGGAATCCTCAAGGAAAGCGAAAACGTGGCCGCCCTAAGCAAACTTGGCGACGGACTGTCATTGCAGAAGCGAAGACAATAGGAAAGGTTTGGAGTGAAATGAAGCGCGAAGCTCAAAACCGATTGGGCTGGCGAAGCACTGTGGACGCCCTCTGCCCCATCTAGGGGACATAGGACCCTAAGTCAAGTCAAAGTCTGTGACAAATCCAGGTAACAGGAATCAGCATAGTCGAGTATAGGCAAAAGAAGAAACTGCGCCAAAGATACTTTGGTTCTGAGTCGTAATAGGTTTTTCCATCTCTTCACCCTCCCGATAGCAGAAAAAATCTTTCGGCTTAACTCAGCTATATGAGGAGCCCATGTCAACGAACTATCCATCCTGAGACCCAGATTCCTCACAGTAGAACTGAATTCCATCTTACAACCATCAAGCACTATGGGGGGAAGAAGGGAGCAGTTGACCTTGGAAAGTTGCTTTGAGTTACCGATGATGCACAGCTGAGACTTGTTGGGATTAATCGACAGGCCACATGATTTGCTCCAGGTATTAATAATATTTAAATCGAAATTGACTCGCTCTATAGCGTTAGCAACATCATCAACCGGCGTAGTCGTATAAATCTGCAAGTCGTCAGCATAAAGGTGGTAGGACAAGGACAGTGAAGATGTAATGGAGTTAATAAAGATGGAAAAAAGTAACGGAGAAAGTACACCGCCTTGTGGAACCCCAGCACTTAAACGACAGTATGCGGATTGCTTGTCATTGATGCGTATACATTGTTTACGTTCAGTCAGGTAAGAACAAAACCATTCAGTAGTATTTGAGATATTAATCGATTTTAGCACTGCCAAAAATATGTCAATGTCAATGGTATTAAAAGCGTTCGAGAAATCTAATAATGCCAGTATGGTGACATCTTGATTATCTATACCACTTCTAATATCCTCACAAACTTTATTGAGTGCGGTGACTGTGCTGTGTCCAGGTCGATAGCCAGATTGGAATGGAGATAAAATATTGTTTTTTGAAAGATAAGAAGAAAGCTGTTGATGTACAATTCTCTCGAGTACTTTGGACAGGAAGGGAAGTATGGAAATTGGTCTATAGTGCGTAAAGGATGTAGGATTGGTAGTTTTAGGGATGGGGATAACATAAGCAGATCTCCAAGACATAGGGAAGGTGTTGGTAGAGAGAGAGTGGTTAAGGATATGACAAAGCACAAGAAGCACAACATCCAATGTCAGGAGAACCATCTTACGACTCACGCCATCAGTGCCAATTGCGTCCGACTTTATAGCACGTGTTGGGTTTTGTTAATAAATGAGGGTAGATAATAAATAAATGTGGGTATTTAGCTAACAAAATGGTATAAAAGCGACGGATTTTGTCAACTCGTGGCAGTTATACTTGGCATGGCGTAGAGGCTAGGTCGGATACTATTGTAAAAAGAAGTTGGATAAAAGAATAAATATGAAATTATGAAGACAGACGTAACGACGTTGTGTCCTAATAACATTCTTGTACGATGTTTCATGCAATTGTTCGAGATGCAACATGACAATACTACTACGAAGCGACACCAGTCTAGTGACACCAGAACCCTGGAAGCGCACATGAAGTATTCGGTTAGCGGCTTTCAGTAGCAGTAGAAGTCGCAGCTTGCATCGCGAGGTTCGCGGTGGTGACGCCGTGCATCGCGGGCGCAGCGCGGAGGTGTCGGCGTGCATCGCGGGCGCAGCGCGGAGGTGTCGGCGTGCATCGCGGGCGCAGCGCGGAGGTGTCGGCGTGCATCGCGGGCGCAGCGCGGAGGTGTCGGCGTGCATCGCGGGCGCAGCGCGGAGGTGTCGGCGTGCATAGCGGGCGCAGCGCGGAGGTGTCGGCGTGCATCGCGGGCGCAGCGCGGAGGTGTCGGCGTGCATCGCGGGCGCAGCGCGGAGGTGTCGGCGTGCATCGCGGGCGCAGCGCGGAGGTGACAGCGAGCATCGCGGTCGCAGCAGGGGTCGCAGTCGGGTGGTCAACGAACGAAGTAGGAGTGATGACGGGACTTTTCCATTACGAAAACTTCGTAAAAGGTCAGAAAATCCATCTTTTATATAGAAGGACGACAGACAGACATTTATTAATAGTTTACGAATAGTCTGCAATAATTTACTGTTAGAATCGTAAAACTAATATTTATTTTGTTATGCATAAACTCCAAGGACTTCCTAAAATTCGATATAAATGAATGAAGCTCTATGGCAAGACAAATTACTAAGTGCATTTCAATCTGAAAAAATTATAGCAAGTCATTGGAGGATATGCTGACGAGGAAAAGTAGATTTAAAGTATAATGTTAAGAGAATTGGCCTTGTTGTTCGAACTAATGTGATATAAATGGCAGATAAGCGGTTAACTAGTTGATATACGCAGTAAGTGATAAGACCTATAAGCTTTACTACAAAAACACTTAAGTTGTTCTAACCCTGATCAATTACTACAATTCTAATAACGTTCAAAGTTCGACCTGGGAAATTCTAGGAGCAAATTAAATTATGAAAGTAACTTTAAAAATTGAGTTTTATCTATCCATTTATTTATTTATCCATTTAATCAAAACTCTCGTACTACAAACTTGACAAAAGATGCACTGATAACCAATTTGGTATTAAGATGTTAAGATATTTTTAACTAATTCCCTTGTGCACAAAAAAAATCATTAGCCGAAATTACTCAATGTCATATCAACTCTTAGTCATATTAATGTGTATGGTCCGATCGCTTTTCGGTGCTATATTAACTCAAACAAATTACATTTGATACATTTGTATTTGTCCAAGACCACGTAATAGCAAAACCTTTCAAATCAAGTTAGTGTAGTAGGCGGCGTGTAACAAATTAAAAACAATATTGATCTTCTATTTTTCCTGTGTGATGCTAGTTTCTTTCAAGAAAATTTAATAATAGGTTGCGGAACAGAAATTCGGCATGTTAACTAAAGAAAAAAATCAAAATATCTTTATTCAAATAGACTTCAAACAAGGATAGGCTAGCAGTATAAAGGCCATACATGCTTTATCAGGCAAAAGGCAACAAATTAGGGGTTATACAAGAAAATGTTAACGGTGAAATTAAAAAAAAAATCTATGTTCCCATATTCAATTCTGGTTTAAAACAAAAAAAAAAAATATGTAATAATTGAAGATGAAATAGCACGATTATTGGGACAATCCTATTCTATAACATTAGATATATCCTCAAGTTATTATAAAGTCGCTATTTCAGAAACGTTCAAACAATTTACTTCATTTATTACCCCGGATGGTCAATATGAATTTAATCGTATGCTGTTAGGAATAGCCAAATGCCCTGCGGAATTTCAGTCCATGAATAAAATTTTGACCATGACTAATAATTTAGACCAATTGCTTATTATAGCTACCAAACTTCTCTCGAAGAGAAACTCTTTAGCTGAAGTCCTTAAAACCCTAGCTATGTGTGTTTGTTGCGGAAAGTGAGAATGTATCTTTTAGGATGTACTTTTACAATAATAACTGACTGTAGTGAATTTCGATCGACATTACAAAGCCCGATTAATTACTCTGAAATAAATAAAATTCACGACATACTTGAAACTGACCTAGTTTTTGATGGAATGAAGTATATAAAAATATATGTAATTAAGGAAAATAGTTTATATGACCAAACAAATAAAATAAAATCAAAATTTATTTTGGATGATTGATCCATAGAAAATGTTAGTGTTAATAACAATATTTCCGTAAAATATGTTAGTTACTCATATGACGACAGTAAATTACGATGGGTTCCAAATGGGGTAAGATAGCAACTTTGTCGTCTAATTATGACGAAATTGGTCATTTTGGGAGAGGGAAGTCTAAACCTAAGAATATAATATCGAAAAGTAAAAAGATATTTATTTTAATAATCCTGTTAGTTATTGGTTACCGCGGAACGTGTTTTACTTCGATTATTTTTAAAAGATTTTGTCTCGGTAAACGAATTAACCATAATCAATACTGCACATGTCGAAAGATATAAACGTATAATTTTAAGCTATTTAATTGCACAAAATATAAACAGAAACGAGAAGGACTGAGATAGTGAAATTTGAAAACCATCATAATATTATTGATTATTCTGAATAAAACTCGTATGTATATACAGAGAGAGTAAATTAGTTAAAGTTACCAAAATTAGTTCCAATAACTATGGTAAAAGTAAAAAGATCTGTGACTGATAGTAACAGAGATAAAGATGATAGTGACAAAACTAAATAGTTTCCTATAATTACTGTAATACCTACCTACTTTCTTTAAAAATTATATTTTATAATTGTAATGGTTAAAAGTTTAGTAATAATTTTATACAATATAATGTTTGTTGTGTTCCATAGTAAGAAATTTGTAAGATTGAAACGATTTATTTTGTGGACAATACAATAGACTAGTTGATAAATTATAAATACAGTTGATGAATTGTCTATATACTTGCTGAATTTGGTTATACAGAATGTTTGTGTACACACACCCAAATAATAAAAACAGTTTAAATATATCTTATAAAAAAATATAAAATTAAATAAAACACTAAAAAAAAAAAAAACGAATATGCACGCCATCTCATTCAATAACACGCGTGGCGGGTAATGGCGGCAAAGAGGTGCAAACGCAACGCAACACTTAGATTTGATTTTACACAAATTCATTAATTTTACTGTCTTAACTTCTTTTTCAATATGTTCGTAATAGGAGAGATACATGCTCCATAAATTAGTTATATCAGTGTACTCTGCGGAAACACGTACGTAGTAAGCGAACACGCGCCATTGTTGAAATATAAGTAAACGAAGAAACAGAATAAAAAAAAAAAAACAATTACTTGAAATTAAATTTAAATAAATTATTATAACTTAAATTATTATAACGATTTTAAATGATTTTTAAACAAATTTACAAATACCATAGTTCGTATTGATTAAGATTTATGCCTCATACTTATCGAGTGGTTTTTAAATGGATGAACATATTGTAACGTTAGTTGTAAAAAGGACAACCAATTTTAAAACCAAGTGCGTGGGCTATTTGTGTAAAGAATACTGTTTGACCAGGATAACTACGGTAATAAGTATTAGTAATTGTAAAATGTATCCCAAAGGATTAAGATCTAAAGTGAATGTTAGTATTTCAATGTAATCTCTGATTGTAATTATTCTTTAAAAATTATAAACGATAATTGTAATACGTTCAAAAAATGAGTTGAAAAGTATGAGAGAATAAATTAATAACAAATTAATAACAAAATATCAATCAAATATCATATACTGCACAGGATTATTATTCTGCTTAGCGTTTTGTATTATGCGTGACGTAGTAAAGATTAAACACGAATGACGTAAGTGTCTATTACTACTAAATACTATTAAGCGCTGTTAAACTGACATTTTTCATTCGCATAAGACATACTTGAGATATATCTCTTTCTCTTTTAGGCGTGTATAATAAAGAAATGACATCAACTTTGATTTGAAATAAAGTATGACTTGAAATATTATGCCCTACAATTTGTGTACTAAGTTGCTTGTCAGACAAATATACCCGGTATAATTGACGAATTTAGTTCATGTATTGTGTATTGTTGATGAATTATGTATATAATTGATGAGTTGTATAAATAGTTGATAAATTATGTATATAGTTGACGTGTGGTGTATATAGTTGATGAATTTAGTTTATGTATTGTGTATATCGTTGATGATTTATGTATATAGTTGACGTGTGATGTATATAGTTGATGAATTTAGTTGATGTATTGTGTATATCGTTGATGAATTATGTATATAGTTGATGAGTTGTGTATATAGTTGATAAATTATGTATAAAGTTGAAAAAATATGGATATAGTTGACGTGTGGTGTATATAGTTGATGAATTTAGTTGATGTATTGGTTATATCGTTGATGAATTATGTATATAGTTGATGAGTTGTGTATATAGTTGATAAATTATGTATAAAGTTGATAAATTATGTATATAGTTGACGTGTTGTGTATATAGTAGATGAATTTACTTGACGAATTGTGTATATAGTTGATGAATTTAGTTGACTAATTGTGTATATAGTAGATGAGTTGTGTATGTAGTTCATGAATTTACTTGACGATTTGTGTACATAGTTGATGAATTCAGAAGAGTTGTAGTAAATGTGTTTAATGGTGAGTTTTTTTTCAGCATTAGTGATATAAGAGTGCTTAATGGTGGCATGAAGTGGTTCACCTTGAGCAATATAAGAGTATCTAATGGTGGAGCTAAGTGGTTCACCATTAGTAATATAAGAGTGTTTAATGGTGGAGTGAAGTGGTTCACCTTAAGCAATATGAGAGTATCTAATGGATGAGCCAAGGGGTTCACCATTAGTAATATAAGAGTGTTTAATGGTGGAGTGAAGTGGTTCACCTTAAGCAATATTAGAGTATCTAATGGGTGAGCTAAGCGGTTCACCATTAGTAATATAAGAGTGTTTAATGGTGGAGTGAAGTGGTTCACCATTAGCACGTGTAATGATGATATTTATTTTCAGTTGATTTTTTTTATTTTTTTGGTAATATTGTAAATCTAGTCTCTATGCCGAGTGTTGGGTTCTAACTGCGTGCATGAGGACATGCACGAGGTCAGAATGGCCGAGTGTTGGGTTTTGTTAATAAATGAGGGTAGATAATAAATAAATGTGGGTATTTAGCTAACAAAATGGTATAAAAGCGACGGATTTTGTCAACTCGTGGCAGTTATACTTGGCATGGCGTAGAGGCTAGGTCGGATACTATTGTAAAAAGAAGTTGGATAAAAGAATAAATATGAAATTATGAAGACAGACGTAAGTTTTATTACACACGTATATGTTTACTAATTTCATTAACTGTGACGGAATGAAAACTAAAAGGTGTTAAAGGAGAATAAGGTATTGAGGAGAGTGATAAAAGAGTACTTGCTTTAATGCTTTGGCTTAAGAGATTAACACTTGTGAAATGCTTATTAAGTTCATTAAGATCCATTCGGTCGTTATTGAGTATATCTTTACGTTGTCGTCCAATACCTAAGGTATCGAGAAACTTCCATACCTTGGCAGGGCTGTTATTGCTGACAGATTCGTGAATATGTTTGCGCTGAGCGTCTCTACAGATTTTGCTACATCGGTTCCGTAGTTTTTTGTATTTGTTCAAGTTTTCAGCTGTAGGACGCATTTTGTAGTTAGATTTGGCCCTATTCCTTTTTGACATGATAGCCTTTATATCATCTGTGAGCCAAGGAGCGGGGAGATGTTTAAGTTTAATAGGTCGAAGAGGAGCATGCACGTCAAAAAGGTTGATCAAAAGTGAATTAAAGATACTAATTTTATCGTCAATTGTATCGGGCATTTAAGACCGTATCCCAAGGTATCTGGTTCAAATCCTGCATAAATCTTTTATTATTGAAGTTCTTGAAACTTCTTCGCATCACGACAGTTGGCTTTTTTTTAGGAGGTCGAATTTTGTACGATAGGTAAATCAGATCGTGATACGAAAAAGCGTCAGCCCCCATTTGTCCATGTGTTAAGACTCTATCAGTAGACGATACTAGCATTAAATCAAGTAAAGAAGGTTGACAGTTTGGAAAGCGATGAGTAGGATTGGAAGGTAGAATGTCTAAGTTAACGCTATTTAGAATATTTTTAAAATGTTTAGCACGCCAATCATCTTTTAGCAGGCAGGTGTTAAAATCGCCCATTACTATGACATGGTCCGCATCGGGTACGTGAGTTTCCAGTAAAACTTCGAATGTTTGAAAGTAATTAAAGTGAGATGAGGGACAGTAAAATACTCCTAGTAATAGTTTTAACGTACCGAAAAGTACCTCGATAAATAAATGTTCAGATGTGCTAGAGTAGTGTGAAGGTGACTTGTCAAGTATGCTGAAAGGAATATGACTACGAATGTAAATGGCAACTCCTCCACCACCCTTACCCGTTCTATCATTCCGAATTAAATGAAACCCTGGCAAAGCAAACGATGTCGAAGGTAAACATGGTTTTAAAAATGTTTCCGAGACCAGGATTGCATGTATATTGGTTACATCGAATGAATTGAGCAGGTCAGGGTAATGAGCGGGTATGCTCTGAGCATTTATATGGACCACGTTAAAGTTTTTTCCATGATTTATAAAAGTAGTGTTTAATGTCGAGTTAAGAGATATTGGTATACTATGGTAACTATCATCTGAAGTAGTGGAACTGCATTGAGAAAAAGTGTCCTCATTCGAGTTATCGCTATATTTATTATACATGACAGTATAAATGTGTAGATTAATTAAATATTAATATGATTATAAACACGCAATAGATTATAATAATTAAAATATAACAAATAAAATATAAATATACTATATAAATAATAAAATATATATATGGAATATAATAACAACTTTGAGTTAATACAAAAAATAATAATAATAATAATAAAACCCGCAGGGCAGCTTGTGGCGAGCTGTTGGGGAGTGGCGACCCCACGGACCTGAGACCTCCAGAGGGGAATTGATATTTATCCCCCGCCTCTGGCTTGCCTTCGTTGGCTGGCAGAGTGGAGCGCAAGAGCTATATGCTCGGAAGGGTGGAAGTGCTCAAACTGCGTAATAGCGGGGAAACCCGCTCTCGAGCTTGCTCGTGATGGTGAAACCGGTGCACACCTCTCGACACCCTTAGCCGACCACGCCGGTGTTGCGCCCGAGGCATTACGCCGCTTTTTGGGGGCCCATCTAGTGGGAGGCGAGTCACCGTCTGTCAACTATTCAATTTGAGACTGTTGAAATGGCGGACGTCCGGTAGTCTCATACAATAGCCCAGTCTTCAGTCCATCCAAACTCCATTCCATAGCCCCAGTTTAGTTTTACACATTTTTCATAGTTCCTACGCATTAACCGGTGACCATCTCTGGGCAATTTACTGTAGTTACTCAGAGATGGATCCCGGCTGATGCGTCACAGTAAAATGTTTTATTGTCTCTAAGGGGCCTCTACGTGTTGGACCTGTGTCCCCACGCAAGCCTTCCAAAGGACCGGGTTCTTCTGAACCCGAGATATCCTAACGGAGATACATAATAATAATAATAATAATATGTATATATAGAATATAATAATGACTTAAGTTAATTCAAAAATTAATACGCTTGCATCACACGCCTGCCAGCATTCACTTTTAATAAACGAACTTATAAACTATAACTACAGCAAGTTAAATATAGGTTAAATAACTAATCGATTTTAAAGCTGATCCTATAAGGTAAGATCATATTTATAACCTGTGACATAAACCACAATATTATGAAAATGAATCAATCTGTCATGTGTGAAAAACTGTATAGCAAAGTAAATACTCACATTAAGTAAACATTATTTAAACATAATTAGTAAAAATAAATTAAGTATTTAAAAACAAAAAAAAAAAAAAAACAAAAAACTAAGAACTGTCGAAAGCAGTTAGCGTGTAACGACATGGATTTATAAACGAAAATAATATATAATCTGTAGCTGTCAGCTGTCATTAACAGCGATTGATGACATATACAACAATAATTAAATTAAAAGTAAGCTTTGACAAAATTAAAAATAATATTAAACATTATTTTTACATTTGGTGGGTAAAAGTAAGCTTTGACAAAATATAATATTAAACATAATAATAATATTATTAAACATTGAGTAAAGTAAACGTAAATATTGAGAGGTAAGACAAATATAAATATAAAAAACGATACAAGCAAAATATTGAGAAAACAAACGTGGTTAGATTTACTAATAGGAATATAGACTTACGGCCTTATTCATAAAAAATGCTTATAGACCGCTTAAAACGTTCATTAGTTAAAATGCTCTATAAGCTTATGAAACGTTCCATAAAAATGCGTATTCATAACAGTACTATAAACCTACTATAACTAATATACTGTTTATAAGCTAAAATGTTGCCACTACGATGAAATTGGCAAGAAAGTTTTTCAAACTTTGCAAATTGACCACAGATATTGTTTATAATTTTACTAAATTCGACTGATCATAGACATTATTAAGGATAAAAACCATATTTTGTTGTTTGTGGTGCGATAAGCTATTGACATTTGTTTACTAGTAGTACGTTAATTTTATTTTAAATATTACTCCATTACTTATAATATGGCATCGGAATCAAAAATTGTAGAGAGCAAGAAAAGGCAGAGAAGTGAGAATTGGTTGGAGGAGGATAAGGTTGGTTTTACTGATACAGTTAATTCGAACACGTAAGTTTTGTTTTGTAAACATTCATATGTTATGTTTCAATGCTTATGCTTCTATTCCATAGATGATCTTGAAAGAATTGCTGAGGAAAAGTATTTGTGTAGTTATTTAATAACACGGCACTTAATGTTTCAGTTTTAACAATATGGCAAAAACCCCTTGAAGAAGAAGAAGGACAAATTAAGGCTCAATGGGTATAAAAATGTCAGCTAAGAAGCTCAGGGTATTATAAAATGTCAGCTAAGAAGCTGATATTTATAGAAAAAAAAACAAATACTAAAAACAGTTGGTAGCTCACCACCTACTACAGAACCAGCAACTGGTGATGATATTTCAGTTTGGCTCCCTCATGAGTTCACAGTATACTCAAATTAATTTTACTCAGATTACCAGGTACATATAAAAATACAAACATTTGGCCAATTAGTGTTTCATTTTGAATAAAGAAATATTTATGTAATTATTATCAATTCTTGTTTAAGAATAGAACAGAAAATAATATAAAAGAAGAAAAAAGTATGTGTAATATATTAATATTATGAAATAAACAGCAACACACAAATCTCACTCTGTCACCTATCTTATTTTAAATGATATTCATAAGTAATAAGACATGTTAAGTATAATTAATTGTGGTGAATGAAATATTAAATGAACGATAATACCACAATACCCAGAAAGTCATTTCAGTTTTATTATTTTAGTCAATTTAGTTCAATTTTATTTTCAACAAATAATTTGATGGGAAGCGAGACACAATTTATTTTCCATTATAATACATTAAATAGCTAATACTACCTAAAGAATGCTCAGCAAGGAAATCCGATTATATTCTTTTTAGATGGTGCATCCAAGTACTAGTACTAGCACACAATCTTGGTAGATTAAAGAAATGTGTATGTTGAATGAACTTATCTTTATTTTTATTACTATAATATATTACTAAGTTAGATTCACTAAAATCATTCAATACTATCTTTTATCTACAAGCAATATTATATTTGGATTAACAAACTTAAATTGAATTGAAATAATAAATAAAATGTGTTAAGTTTTCAACAAAATAAGTTTTATTAATTTATAATACATACTTCTTTGGAAAACATATTAAAAAGAATAATAGATATATTACATTTTTGGTTACAGCATGACAACAAGCTCAAGAATAGCAGCAAATGTAATTGCTTACAGAAAGGAGCTTCCTGAGATCCAGATGGCCGTAGAAAGGCAAAAATAAAAAAATTTAGAACAAAAATAAATAATTCACTATTAAAGGAAGAATTACTCAAACGTAAATTATTGTATAACACATCTAAAGAATAAAATTTATAGAAATAAACTGTTTTTTATTAACCAAAATATAACAAATTGAGGTCAGTCATGGTGCACGGGCACAAAGTGAACATGTAACAAGACTACTTGTTGTGGGTTTGATCCTCACTCCAGGCAATAAAATATTTACTTCAATTTATATTTTCATTTCTTTGCTCTGGTGTTGAGGGAAAGCTCGGCGTTAAACTTACTATTTTATAAAATTTACTAACTAAAATTTCTCCTAGTTAAAACTTCACTTTATTAATAATATTGTCTAATTGCATGTCTCCATGGTTAATCTACGCACAAAGTTTATCATAAAAGCAGTATATTTATGAAAGCGGTAACGCTTCCGAAACTCTTCATCGTATAAGGAAAACGGGTCAACCCCTGCTTCTATATACTTTTCTTCGCTCCGAACTCTTCTCCATTATTGCTATCGTTTCCGAAGCATGTATGCTTTGTAAAGCTTTCATTTTAAATATAAAAGTGGAAAATTGACAAAAAGCAATAATTATTAGTGGATTGGATTAATAAGTTATGCAAATTCGATTAGCTAACATTAACGAGTCACTTACGTCAAATGTCATTTTCAATGATCAGCTGTTGAGAATCGGCCATTTTTTTAACTTATAGAACCGCTATAGTAGGGTTCTGGCCACTATAACTTTATAGTACGCTTATAGTACTGTTTAGCGCTAAAATGCTGTTATGAATACCATTTTTTGACGTTTCTCTTATAGTGAGCTTATAGAACACTTTAACTGTTCCATAACTTTTTATGAATAAGACCGAAAGACATTACTTTTTATTTACGATTCTCCTCGTTGTGCGGACAACTTGCTTAGCTACAGCAGCTGACTTGTTCATGGCGGGAGCAGAAACACCTTGGCTTCTATCCTCAGAGGTTATATTGTCAAGCTCAGCACATAGGACTACGCTATGACGTCTTCCGTCTGAGCCAATAACAATAATGAAGCCATCTTTGGTCCAGCATTTAGAAATACCAAATCTCTGTCTGGCAGCCATAAAAGTTTCGTGCCTGTGTTTTGTTAAAAATTCGGAAAGAGTGATACCGGTATTCTTAAGGGTTGCTTTGGAGTACCAAATATGATTCCTCAGTGATCGATTTTTTAACTTAAGTAATATAGGCCTGGACTTCCCCGGTGAGATCTTACCTAGCCGTTGACATCGGCTGATGTCATCTGTACAGAGATTTGGGATTTTAAGATGTTCATTAAGGACTTGTACTACTTGTGAAGCAATATCCTCTAGTTTATTTTCAGCAATCCCATGCACTAACAAAATTTTCCGTCTGCTACGCATTTCCATGTTGTCACACTGCTTTGTGAATAGCTGGACCTGAAGCTGGAGCCCCTCAAGAGAATTCAATACAAAGGATCGGAATGCATTGAACTGTGATGCAATATTTGCCGTTGGACTTGAAGTGTTGGTGTTGTTGGCAGCGATTAAGCTTTTTTGGAAGTCTGCCATTTGTGAATTAAAGTGTTGTGTCAATTCAGCTATTGAGTGCTTAATAGACTCCATTATAGTGTTTTAATAATATGCTACTCACACTTGCTTCGAGGTTACACAAGGTCACTAATTTCCGTGTTGTTCTTATAGTGTTGGAGTTTCTTTTTAAGGAAATAACACTGCTGGCAGGTTAGAGGGCTTAGCTCATTACTTTTACGTACGAAAAAACGTGTATAAACTACTTTTATAAAAATAAACTTAGAGAGCTTTTCAAACAGTTGTTACTACTTTTGCACCTACCGCCCATTATAATATAAAGGATGACGCATCGAAATTTACGCAAGTCACTATTAACTTAGACATAATTCATGCAAAAGCTGTAAAGGATATAATAGTTAACCCTCCAAATCAAAATCGTTATGAAAAGATTAAAAGTGAACTTATACGCCGACTGTCAATTTCGCAAGAAAAAAAAGTAAGGCAATTACTAACGCATGAGGAATTGGGAGATAGAAAGCCTTCTCAATTTTTGAGACACCTACAGGACCTGGCAGGACCTTCAGTACCAGAAGATTTTTTAAAAACTATATGGATTAACAGGCTGCCGAAAAATATTCAAACGGTGCTCGCGTCTCAATCTACCTCCCTCGAAAAATTATCGGATTTGGCAGACTGCATTCAGGAAATCGCCTTACCAGCGTATAACGTAGCAGCAACAACAAGTAGAGTGCAAGAGAATCCACTCAGTGAAATCGCTGAGCTGAAAAGAATGGTGGAGCAGCTGGCCTTGAGATTGGATGAGCGTAGCCAATCGTCGTATCGTCCCAGCGCTCGTGCTAGTTCGCATCGTCCACGTTCTCGTTCACGGCAGAGAAGTAGGACACAATCAAGCCACCGCAAGTACCCCTTATGTTGGTACCACGCGAAATTCGGAGCTAGTGCAGGCAATTGTGTCAAGCCATGCGACTTCGGCAAAGCGGGAAACTCCAAGCAGTCGCTGATGGCGACTGACGATTGCCCTGCTTCCACGAGTCGCCTTTTTGTTACGGACCGCGCATCGAAAACCAAGTTCCTGATCGACACGGGCAGTGATTTGTGCGTGTACCCTCAATCCGAGCTTCGAGAGCCACGCCCCAGGACAGACTATCAGCTAAGTGCAGCAAATGGTTCTATAATTGATACATTCGGTTATGTTGAATTAAATTTAGATTTAGGTTTAAGACGAAATTTTCCCTGGAGATTTATAGTGGCTAATGTAACAAAAGCAATTATTGGCGTTGATTTCCTTAGTTATTATAATTTAATTGTAGATTGTAGGAATCAACGCCTCATAGATAATACTACCAATTTGACATCTGTTGCTTCTATTGTTAATTTAAATGATATTTTTTCTGTAAAAGTGCTTTCTGGTGACACACACTATCATACTATTTTAGAACAATATCCAGAGCTTACACGACCTTCAGGCATTCCACTTACACCTAAACATAATACCGTACATTTTTTCCGTACCACACCTGGCCCCCCAATTTCATGCAACCCACGCAGGCTAGCGCCTGATAAATTGAATATTGCAAAACAGGAATTTCAGCTTATGCTTAATAATGGTACTGCACGTCCTTCAGAGAGTTCATGGGCTTCACCCCTGCATCTTGCACCGAAAAAAGATAATGGCTGGCGTCCCTGTGGGGACTATAGATTGCTTAATGCTCGCACTATTCCCGATCGCTATCCTATTAGGCACATACACGATTTTGCTCATAATATCTCTGGTTGTAAAATATTTTCTTCCATAGATCTGATGAAGGCGTACAACCAGATACCAGTCAACGAGGAAGATATTAGGAAGACTGCGATAACCACACCATTCGGATTGTTTGAATTTCCCTACATGACCTTTGGTCTCAGAAATGCAGGACAAACATTCCAAAGATTTGTGGATGAGATGACTAGAGGCCTTGATTTTTGCTATTGCTACCTGGACGACTTCCTGGTATTCTCAGAGCATGAGCGGCACCTTCACGAACTTTTTCGTCGCATGAAGGAATATGGTATCCTTATTAATACCTCAAAATGCGTATTTGGCGTTAAAGAGGTAGTATTTTTAGGTTACCATATATCCGCATCAGGCACGAAACCCCTTGAATCCAAGGTACAGGCCATTAAGGATTTTCCAATCCCACAAACTGTCAAACAGCTTAGGCGTTTTCTAGGAATGCTTAATTTCTATAGGCGCTTTATTCCGCACGCCGCTTCAATACAAGCTCCTTTAAACTCCTTGCTTACTGGCTCAGTCAAAGCTTCCCACCCTATCAAGCTTTCTGGCAATTCCATGCTAGCTTTTAATCAATGCAAAGAAAGTTTGTGTAATGCTGCATTACTTGCACACCCAGATTGTCAGTCAAAATTATCATTGGTAACAGATGCATCTGACTTGGCAATGGGTGCAGTTTTGCAGCAATTTACAGATGGAGAATGGCAGCCACTTGCATTCTTCTCTCGGAAGTTTAGTCCTTCTCAGCAAAAATATTCACCATACGACCGTGAACTTTTAGCCTTATATGAAGGCATTAAATACTTTCGCCATATGGTTGAAGCACGGCACTTTGTAGTATATACAGACCATAAGCCAATAAGTTTCGCATTTCACGAAAGAAAAACAAACTGTTCGCCTCGTCAGTATCGCTACCTCGATTACATTTCGCAGTTTACTACCGATATTCGACACATATCCGGTAAAGACAACGTTGTCGCGGATACATTGTCCCGTATCGACGAACTGCAAGTGCCAATCGATCTTCATTTACTAGCTTCTTCTCAAAGCTCAGACCCTGAGCTTAGTCAACTCCTAGCTGGTGAATCATCACTCCGACTAGAAAAACTACCTCTCGGTAACGGCACAACTATGCTGTATTGTGACGTAAGCACGAAGACACCTAGACCCTTTGTCACTAAAGCTTTACGAAAGCAACTCTTCGACAACCTTCATAACTTAAGTCATCCCGGTGCTAATGCTACCGCTAAACTAATAGCACAACGCTTTGTTTGGCCGGGAGTTCGGAAGGATTGTCGAGAATGGTCTCGAAAGTGTCTTGCATGTCAAAAGGCTAAGGTGCATCGTCACGTTTCTTCGCCTTTAGGTTCTTTCGACCTACCAAGAGCGAGGTTTACGTTCATTCACGTAGACATAGTTGGTCCCCTTCCTCCATCACAAGGTCATCGTTATTGCCTCACGATAGTGGACCGATTCACCCGCTGGCCAGAAGTGACACCAATGCCAGACATGACAGCTGAAACTGTTGGCAAGGCACTCATATCTTGGATATCCAGGTTTGGATGTCCTACTGATATAGTGACTGATCGCGGTCGACAATTTGAATCCACGCTTTTCCAATACCTGGGAAGAATGATTGGATTCAAACATCGTCGTATAACCGCCTATCATCCAGCCGCCAATGGTTTAGTGAAAAGATTCCACCGTCAGCTAAAGGCATCACTAATGTGTCACGCTGATATCAATTGGGTTGACAAGTTGCCTCTAGTACTTCTAGGCATCAGAAGCTCCTTCAAAGAGGATCTCCAGGCGTCTTCCGCCGAATTGGTTTACGGCGAACCCTTGAGACTTCCAGGAGAATTTTTCCACACCACATCTCCACAAAGCACAGATTTGTCGGATTTTACAACCAGGTTACGATATTTCGCTTCCCAGTTACAACCTTCATCGGCTGCACGTCATTGTAAAAATAAGATATTTATCTTTAAAGATTTAAATTCTTGCAGTCATGTATTTTTAAGAGATGACTCAGTACGAGGTGCTTTACAACCTCCCTATTCCGGTCCTTATGAAGTACTGCAAAGGAACGATAAAACTTTTACAATCATGGTTAAGAGCAAAAAAGTGACTGTATCTATTGATCGCATTAAACCTGCATATGTACTAGCAGAACAAAATTCAACATCTGTTTATGACAACCCTATTTCAAACCCTAATCCCTCTTTAAATGTTAAGACGTATACTACTACCACTCAGGATGAAGTAAAACGTACCCGTTCAGGACGCACAGTTCGTTTTCCTGATTACTTTCACCCGTAGTACGGTCTCTGGGGGGGAGTGATGTGGTGTACTCTCATTTGACATACACATACTCATACTCATATGACATACACATTACATACATAAAGTATATCACATAAAAAACAGTTATATTATTTCTTAATAACAATATAACTGTAATGTAAACTGTGAAAGTAATCAGGAAAACGAACTGTGCGTCCTGAACGGGTACGTTTTACTTCATCCTGAGTGGTAGTAGTATACGTCTTAACATTTAAAGAGGGATTAGGGTTTGAAATAGGGTTGTCATAAACAGATGTGGAATTTTGTTCTGCTAGTACATATGCAGGTTTAATGCGATCTATAGATACAGTTACTTTTTTGCTCTTAACCATTTAAGAAATAATTATATGTAACACAACGTAGTGCGTGTTGCGTATTCGAACCGGCAAGCACCCCGCGAGTTGAGTGGCGTAGCGGCCTTTCACTTTGCGCCCGCGCTCCCGCGCGCCCCTCTTACCGCTCGATGGCGTGAGGCGTATGACGGGTCACCAGTCGAGATCAATACGCTCCACGCATTACTCGCACTATCCTTTTGCTTACTTTGTTAATTTACTACTTTAATTTACGCTATTTTATATAAGACTTTTAATTGTTGCTTTTCTCTAATTATTTCTATACTGTCTATGTGCTCAATTCTCCTTCTGACTTTCTTGTGTGTGTTGTAATAAAAATTGTGAACTGTGAATCATCTATAATTTCTCTCTATAGACATTTTCTCACAATCATCATCGACAACCCCTTAGATCTTATGTTGATGTGGGTTAGAGTTAGATTTTTTCCTTTTTCAATATGCTCAATCCAATTTTCAAAATTTGGTGTCTATTCGAATTAATAGGTTGTAAAAAATCTATATTGTTCGCCATTGTTAGAAATTTTTCTTTTATTCAGTTGGTTATTGTTTATGATGTATCTTGCATGCAGAATAGAAATGAATCGATACTTGTAGTGGGACTGTAATTTTTATATTTAATGAATAATGACAATGAATAATGACAATTTGGGAGATGATAATTGCCACCGCCGCTGGAAACCGAATGTCATTGCGCCCGCGCATGTCGCTCCTCGCCGTCCGTCTCTGTCACAGTGCCCCTCCTTGTCCCTCTCGCGAATGGCGTCATTAACATGCCCCCCGACGTTGAAACCTTAGGTTTCAACTGGTTCCATTTGTAGGGATGTCCCCTATGGATCTTGTTGAACGCACGCCTAAGAACGCCTCTGTTGGTCTGGACGTCTGCCACTCTGACAACGCCGTCAGAGCCTGGATACACATGCAAGATCCTACCCACGCTCCACTTCAATGGCGGTAAGTTGTCGTCTTCAGGAGCACCATGGTTCCTTCTTTTAGGATTCCCTTTGACGATCTCCACTTGGTTTTCTGTTGAAGATCCGACACGAATTCCTTATGCCAACGAACCCAGAAATGTTGTCTGAGCTGTTCGACTCGCTCCCAGCGTTGAAGCCTGTTCGGATTTTTGTCGATAAGGCTTGGACTAGGTAATGCTGTCAGTGGCCGTCCAACAAGGAAATGACCTGGAGTGAGTGGAGATAGGTCGTTTGGATCAGAGGAAATGGGAGTGAGTGGACGTGAATTCAAAATGGCTTCAATTTGAACCAATGTTGTGTACATTTCTTCAAAAGTAAGACGCGCGTTTCCTAACACCCTATATAAATGTGCTTTTACTGATCTTACTCCGGCTTCGTGTAAGCCTCCGAAATGGGGTGCTCTAGCAGGAATGAATTTAAATTCTATGCCTTCGTTGGCTAAACTGTGAATTAAATTGGATGAGCATTGTTTTAGAAAATTGTAAATATCATTTTTAGCACCAACGAATTGTGTGCCGTTATCGGATACTATTGTTGACGGCTTTGAGCGACGAGCTATGAATCTACGTAACGTAGTAATGTATGATTCTTTGTGAAGCAAACAAATACAGCTATGTAAACCTTTAAGAGTTTGCATCCACGGCCACGTTTGTCAGCAACCAGTATGGGACCCGCATAATCAACGCCCGTTGTTTCAAATGGATAACCTGGATCGAGGCGCTGCTTCGGCAATTGACCCATGATTGGGCTGACTGTTTGAGCTTTCATCCTAAAACATCTATGACAGTTGTGCACGACCTGCCTAGCCATGTTGCGACCACCTAGGGGCCAGAACTGTTGTCTGATAGATGATAGGAGCAGTTGAGGTGCAGCATGATATAACTTAATGTGCTCTTCTAAAAATATAAGTTTGGATAATGGATGTTTACATGAAATTAAAATCGGATGCTTTTTGTTTTAATCAAAATTTGAATTTTGCAAACGTCCACCTACTCTAATGAGACATGAATCAGCATCAAAGAACGGCGTTAATTGTAGTAAATAATTTTTGTTTGGCAGTGTTTGCTTATGCTGTAATGTAATGTATTCAGGAAATGATTGTATTTAAGATTGTTGAAGTAATAAGTTGTAAGCTTTGTCTAATTCTGTTGTGCTTAATGGCCCTGATAATTTATGAATTTTATTTTGTGTTTTGCAGTTGTATATGAAACGAAGTACGAATCCTATTGTTCTTTTTAATTTTAAGAGTTTAGAAAATCGATTGACATTTATTATTTCCGGATTAATTAAATGTGTATGTGAAACTACATTGGAGACAACTTCAGGTAAGTCAATATTTTCTTTATTAAATTTTTTATTAGGCCAATGAGACTCTGTATCCCACAGAAAGGATGGACCTAACCACCATGTATCTAAGGTATGTATCTGTGACATATTAACACCTCTAGTTATCAAGTCCGCAGGATTCTGTTGAGTTGGAACGTGACGCCATTCGAAATTATGGGTAAGTTCTTGTATATCTGCAACACGATTTTTTACAAAGACTTTCAACTTAGCCGGTGGAGTTTTTAACCAGCCCAGTACGACTGATGAGTCAGTCCATAAGAAAACTCTTTGCACTGGTAATCTGAAACCTTCTAGTACCTTGGTAGTTAAGCGAGCAGCTAACACAGCACTACATAACTCTAAACGCGGAATCGTGACTGCTCGTAGAGGGGCGACTTTGCTCTTGGCACAGAGTAAATGTGTTTTGAATTGATCACTGCCTGAAGAGCTCCTGACATAAACACAAGTACCGTAAGCATCTTTTGATGAATCACAGAATGTATGAATTTCTAATGTATTGATATCAGCACAAGTAACGCAACGAGGTATGTATAAATTTTTTAAATTATTTAAATGTAATATAAATCCTAACCAACTCTGTGTAACTTCATTGGGCAATGTTTCATCCCATGTAACTTTATGTAACCATAACTTTTGTAATAAAATTTTAGCTTCAATAACAAACACCGAGAGCAAACCCAAAGGATCGAATATTTGTCCAATGGCGGACAATATAGATCGTTTGGTTGGGTTCTCAGGTAATGAGAGTTCGTTAGGAAAACATAGAGTATCTGATGATGATATCCATCCAAGACCTAAAGTTTTGGATGACTGTTGTTGTCCTAAATTTAATGGCATACATAAATTAGAGCTAGATTCAAAATTTGGAATATTTGATTTTATTTTACGTAAATTGAAACAGCCTTTAGAAAGCGTTTTTATAATTTTGTCTTTAATTTCTAATAATTGTGCAACTGATTGTGTGCCAGTAACAAGATCATCCACATAAAAATCATTACTAATTATATCAGATACTAGATTGTCTTCACACTCGATTGCGATCTGCTTCAAGCATCGCACTGCAAGGAACGGAGCTGAAGCGGTGCCGTAAGTAACTGTATTTAGTTTGTATACTTGTAATTCTTTTGTAGGGCTATCCCTCCATATAATGTTTTGTAAATGTCGCTGATTTTCATGTATCAAAACTTGCCTGTACATCTTTTCGATGTCTCCTGTCATCACGTAAGTATGATGCCTAAACCGAATTAAAATAGAGAAAAGATCACTTTGAATAGTCGGCCCTACCATCTGTATATCATTAAGTGACAACCCTGTGGTGGTAGGGGCGCTCGCGTTGAATACAACTTTTAATTTGGTTGTAGAACTTTCTCGTAACACACCGTGATGCGACAAGAATTGAGAGTGTTCCTCAGAAGAATATGTGTCGTGAGTAATGCATGACATATGACCTAATTGCTCATATTCGTTCATAAAATCTATGTATAATTGTTTTAATAGTGGTTGTTTTTGTAACCTACGTTCAAGTGAATAAAAACATTGTAATGCTCGATTGTATGAGTCACCTAAGCGAGATTCGGGGTCCTTTAGAGGAATGGCTACCGAAAATCTACCATCTGACATTCTTTTATGATTTTCAATGAAATGTTGTTCGCACGAGCGTTCTTCTACTGAGTACGCAGGCTTAGATATGTCAGGTGTCTCTTCAATCGACCAAAACTTTGTTAACTGTTCCTGAATCTCTGTATTACTATCGCTTTGTAGAAAATGACATGAAATAATTGAATTATGTATTTGCTTGTAGTACTTACTATTAAGTCCACTAGTGGGTCCAGAGATTATATAACCCAATTTAGTTTGTTGTAAAATAGGGCAATTCTTACCTAACCGAATTTGATTAGATTCTATCAGTTTCTAAAAGATGTCTGCGCCCAATAATATGTCTATATCAGACGGACTATAATATTCTGGATCTGCTAGTGTGATTTGTGCTGAAATGTTTAAATTAGGTATCTTTATTTGATTTGTACATAAATTTGTAATATTCGGTAGGATAAGAAAAGACACACTTGTTGTATAAGATGTATTTTTTGAATAAATTGTTGTTTGACAACGCTTGTTAACCTGTGTAACTGTATTGTTAATACCTTGTATGGAAGTGTGTGTATGTTTGTATGAAAGGTTTAGTTTGCGTAATAATCTGTGTGTTATGAAGGATGCCTGGCTGGCTGAATTGAGGACTGCCCTCGCTTCGTAACGTTGATTGTCTTCACCTAAAATATAAATCACTGCAGTCGAAAGCAGTACTGCCTCTGTCATCTGGACTGAGAGGGTGGTTGCCCCGTCGTCTGGTGGATTGACATCGCGTTGCGCTTGAACGTCTAGGTGTAAGAGTGTATTGTGTTTAGATGTACATTTAGTGCATGAACCCAACTTACATTCGCGAGCCTGATGACCTGAGCGTAAACAATTAGTACATAATTTGAGCCTACGAACAGATTCTGCTCTCTCGTTTACAGATTGGTTTATAAATGTATCACATTTGTATAATTTGTGCATGTTGTTGCACAAAGGACATTTATTGTTGTATGTATGTGTGTGTGGTGTATTGTATTTTGTTTTTGCGTATGTCACTAAACCTTTTACATTGTCTACTCTTTGTTTATGTTTATCTGTGTAGCAGTTTAAGTGTACTCGTTCAAGTAAATCTGCTTTGCTTTTTAAAAACGTCATTAAATCGTCTAATGTTGCTTTAGACGTTTTTCTGTCTTGAGCTGTCGTTCTACGCTCTTCCCATTCACGCTGTGTTTTTGTGTCTAACTTAGAACTTATAAGATAAATAATTAAAGTATCCCAACTTGTAGTCGGTTCACCTAATGAATCTAAAGATCTTAAATTTTTATTAAATGTATCAATAATTTTGCGTATTCCTAATGCTGATTCACGTTTCATTTGATCAACGGTAAATAATGATTGCAAATGATTTCGTATTAAAAGTTCTTCGTTATCATAGCGGTCGCACAATAAATCCCAAGCTATTTTATAATTAGAGGATGAAAACCCAATCGAACGAATTACCTGAGCAGCACCTCCCTCCAAGGAAGCACGCAGATAATGGAACTTTTGTATGTCGCTTATTGAATGATTTTCATGAATAAGTGATTTGAATGTGTCTCGAAATTCAAGAAAATCTTCATACTGGCCGCTGAACTTTGGCACCTGGATGGTTGGCAGTCGTACACTAGACCTTGTACTTGATGGTTTCACCACATCATCAGCTGCAGGCGATCCAGCTGAAACGCACGTATTAGCATCGTCATCATCAAAGTTATTAGGTATGTTATCTTTGTAAAGTTGCTGAGCCTTCGCTAGAATAGCAAAACACTGATTCTCAAAGTCTTGTCTATCTTCGAGTGATTCCTCACTCGAGTCGGCTAAAAATTCTATGCTACTTTGAATTTGATCATATTGATTAAAAAGTTGTTCTGTTTTTGTGATGCGAAGCTGCAATTCATTATTCTGAACGGCGGACAATACCTCTTTTAATGAGTTAATATAGTTAATGAACATAGTTAATCGACCCTTTATAGAAGCTCTCTTCTTCGTGAGGTCTTTAATGTTATCAGACATGACTATAGCGGCGAAAAACGGAGTTAAGATCAGTAAAAATATAATATAATAATTTTATTTATTATTTTTATCACTAAAAACAATAAATCAACGATAAAATGTATATTTTAACTATTAAACTGTGATATTTAACTAAACTGGACTATAAAATACTAATGGTAACAAGCCAAATCTTTAAATTAGTGTAGTTTAACAATTGAATAATATTACGTCACTTGTTTACTTCACAAAAATGTACTAAACGTTTATAATGAATAATAACAAACCGGTCGAGCGATCCTTATCAGTTAGATCTATAACTGCATTCCAATGCGTCGAGTCGAAAACTACGTATTATGTTTTATTATGAATTTATTAGGGATTGTGTTTTAGGGAAAAGTTGGAACGAGCTCACTTTGATTTGCACTCCTTTGCGTGGTGTGTTCGTCTATCCCGGTGACTTGCTTACTGTCGCGTGGTCGATGATTCTTGCTTGTTATTATCGGCGAAGAAGGTCCAAGAAATGTTTATGATGTATCTTGCATGCAGAATAGAAATGAATCGATACTTGTAGTGGGACTGTAATTTTTATATTTAATGAATAATGACAATGAATAATGACAATTTGGGAGACGATAATTGCCACCGCCGCTGGAGACCGAATGTCATTGCGCCCGCGCATGTCGCTCCTCGCCGTCCGTCTCTGTCACAGTGCCCCTCCTTGTCCCTCTCGCGAATGGCGTCATTAACAGTTATTATTATTAGTCTCAATTATTTTACTCGTTTGTCTCCTTTATCAATAACTTATCTATATCTGATGTTGAAAATATTGCAATTTTTTTACCTTTTTTCATTCTTTCTGCAAAAAATTCTACCATATTTAACCCATACATATTTATAGTATGGTTTTAGTTTTTGTTTGGCATTCCATAAGAGTTCTCTGTTATATTTTGTTAGATCTTCATTTATAAATACCGGTGTACTATTTCCGTTTGTGTAAATATCTGTGTTATTTCGAATTTTAGTTCTTTTTTCCCACCATTCTTCCCTAGCTTCAATCGATTTAAATTTGATTACTATTTGGGAGCCATCTTTATCTTCGTTATTTTTTGATTTTTTGTTTTTAGATACTCGCCATGCTCGTTCTATTTGATCAGATTTAACTTTAAGTTTATTAACGATGATACCTAAAACATCCGATAATTTTTCATCCGCTTTCTGTTCTACTCCTACTACCACTATATTTTTATTTTTTTCAGCTTGTTCAATATTGTGCACTCTCATTTCTAAAGCCTCATTTGTTTTCTGTAGAAAGTTACATTTGTTTGATAGATCTTCTATTTTTTTCTCACTTTTCTTATAACATTTGAGTAGATCATTATGCATCTGTAGCAACTCATCGTATTTTTCTGCATAAAATTTAGTATTCTCGCGAATCTCGAGGCTTATCGCCATCTTGTTATTTAATTCTATAAGTAATTGACTGGTCGTGACAGTGCTTGGATCGAAGTTAAGAAGATCGTCTTCTTCGTTTCTTCGTTGTGATACAGGATCAGAAGAAGGAGACGGGGTTGTCATACTTTCTTCATCCATATTTTGACAGTTCGAGCACTTTCCACTCGTTATACTTTTATTTAAATTTTTAAGGCATGATCTTGTTTTGTGGAAATAGCCTCCACATTTGCCTTTACATAGAAAGTACTCATCTTGTTTTTTAATTGAAATAAACAGTTTACATTTCTTGCACTGGTACTGCATGTTAAACGCACATAAGTAATTCGCAACAATATTCCTATTGCAGACGATACGTGTTCACTCGCCGAGAGCTAACGAGCGACTTGAGAGCTAACGAGCGACTTGAGAGCTAACGAGCGACTTGGCCGCCGTGATGGAATATCTGGCCGCCGAAGTGCTCGAGTTGGCCGGTAACGCCGCTCGCGACAACAAGAAGACCAGAATCATCCACAGACATCTCCAGTTGGCGATACGCAACGACGAGGAGTTAAGTTCTTCTCGCTCGTTGAGCGGGGAAATGGTACCAGGGCGTTGCCCTTTTGCCATAGCATTCTTCGTCGCCCATTAAGATGGGCGAGTCCTTGGGGGGGCCACATTGGTGGCCAATAACTACTGGGATGGCCCCTTGAGTTTAACAAGGGGGTTTGGGGAAGAAAGGATAAGTGGGGGATGAACACATGCTACCCGGGCGAGAGCCCAGCCGGGTGCGACCCTCGATTACTCGGAGGAGGCCCAGCTGAGGCACTCAGCGTCCGCGGCAGCGCTCAGGAGTCCGGGGGGGGGGAAGGAGGTCCCTGGGAAATCTTCGGCGATCCGGTGGTCGGGAGTGCCAGGGCGCGATGTCGCGCCCTGGCTCCATCCGAAGGTCCCGGTGGAGGGTCGAGTTCCGGACGAAGTAGTGCGCGGACGCGGCCTTCCGTGGGGCCAAGTTCTGGACCGTCTGCAGGGATCTCCTAGAGGGTGTCGAGGTCAAGGCGTACCAGGCCGGCGCCGCGTACGTCAAGTGTTGTCTGACGTACGTTTTGACCAGCGCGACCTTGGTACGCATGGGGAGCTTCGGCGCTCTGAGCAGTGGTTTCAACATGAAGAGCGCGATCCTGGCGGCGTTTGCCGCCTTCCGTACCTGCTTCACCATGGAGAGCTGCTGGTCGAGGATCACGCCCAGGTAGGTTGCCTGACGTGACCACGGGACGGGTGTCCCTTGCAACTTAAGGGGCGGCGGCAGAGGCTTGTTGCGGCCCCCAAAAATCACCGTCTGGGTCTTGGTGACATTGAGGGTCAGCCTCCATTTCGCCAGCCAGTCCGGAAGTAAGTCAATGGCCTCTTGTAGTAGGGCGGCAGCTCTATTGATGTTCATCGACTTCGTCAGCAGCGCGGGGTCGTCGGCGTATAGTGCCAACATGGTTTGAGCAGGAGTTGGGACGTCATCGGTGAACAGGCAGTAGAGCGTCGGCGAGAGAATGCTGCCCTGCGGTACTCCTGCTGAGATGTGGTGAGCTTCTGAAATGGCCGTCTCCACTCTGACACGGAAGCTCCTGTCGGAGAGGTAGCTGGCCAGGATGCGAATTATATGGGGCGAAAATTGGGCTCGTATAATCTTGAAAAGGAGGCCCGGGTGCCAGACTCTATCAAAAGCGCTAGCAACATGCTGCGGCTGCGTATTCCCTCTTGTTCACAGCGGCCGTGGCGTGGTGAACCACCCTATATAGAGCCACCCTATATGAGTATAGGCCCCCTATCCCCTATTTAACGCCCCCTGACGGAGCCCTAACGGGACTTCGGTGTAATAAAACTTGGACTGTATTATAATAATTTATTCGCGTATTAAAGATTTCACGCAAGGACGATAAAGTGTCCGTCTAGTTGGCTGTCGCTCGCTGAGTGACCGGTGAATCGCGGCGCACGCGCAACGGGCCGCGAGCCCGCGCCCCGCGCCCCGCGCCTCCGTCGTCGTCGGCATATGTGAAGCGCCGACATACTCCCCGGGTTGAAGAGTGCTCTTCAATCTTGATCAGGAAGGGGGCAGATGTTGTTGAATGCACGACGAATTGTTCCTCTCTTCGTTTTGATCTCTGCTACCCGCGTGACTCCGTCAACGCCGGGAAAGGTCTGTGTGATCCGACCCAGGGACCAGAGCAGCGGTGGTGTTGTTTTGTCCTTGATTAGGACTAAAGACCCTGGTTTCACCTCCCCTCTGGAACTAAACCATTTGGATTTGGCCTGTAGCAAAGAAGTGTACTCATTATGGAAGCGGCTCCAGAAATGATGTCGTATATACTGGATTCTCCTCCATCGGTCCAGTCGAGTGATGTTGGCTTCAGTCACCTGAGAGCATGGTACTGATAAGAGTGGTCGTCCAATTAGAAAATTAGAGGGAGTTAGTGCCGAAAAATCATTAGGGTCTGAAGAGAGAGATGTTATCGTCCGCGGTTTACCTCGACGCGCTATGAAACGATGTAACGCGGCCAAATAAGCATCAGTGCTAAGATCAGAGACGAGCTCCAAGTGCACTGCTTTTACTGCGGAGCAAACAAAGATGCACATATAAGATTTTATAAGTTTGCAACCGCGGCCTTTACGATCGGCTATCAATACTGGCCCCGCGTAATCTACATAACAATTGAGAAATGGAAATTCTAGATTAGTTCGAGCACTAGGTAATTGACCCATTAGAGGCTGTACATTTTGTGCTCTATTTTTGAAACATGTGAGGCATTTATTTACGATAAGTCTGGATAAGTTTCTGCCACCTTGAGGCCAATAGCTTTGTCTTATATGTGACAATAATAAGTGTGGGCCGGCATGTAAAAGTTTTAAATGTTGCATATGAAATAAAATTTAGTAAAAATATGCTTACTACAAATTACAATGGGATGTTTTATGTTAAAATCGTAGGGGGAGTTATCAAGCCTCCCGCCCACGCGAATGATATTATGATTGTCAATGAATGGAGTCCAATTAAGCAATCTACTTTTGTGTGGCAATTTCAAACCCAGTGGCAAACCCAGTTTCTCGAAGAATGTCTGCGTAACAAAGTTCGCCGTGCTACCGTTGTCCAGCAGTAGACGTGCAGTGTACTTTTTACCCGACGCGCCGATCACGTTCACCAAAGCTTGGACAGTAATACATGCGCAGAAGTAGCAAGCTGCAAGCAATTGGCCGAAAGTGACATTTGACGTAGCAGGGTGCAAAGAAGAAGGCAATGGATTGACAGTTTTGAAGTCATTCGAATTTAAATGCAAAAGCGTATTATGTTTTATTTTAGAATATTTGCAATGTGATAGTTTGCACTGCTTAGCAGAATGGCCTAAGCGTAAGCAATTAAGACAAACATTATAATCATTTGCTTTTTGTATGCGACTTTCAATAGATAAACTTCGAAATGAATCACATTTGTATAAAGCATGTGCTTGGGAGCAAAGCGGACATTTATTAAAATGATTATTAGATTTTTTAGGTATTTGAGTAGTTTTATCTGGAACGAATTTATTTGAATGATTATTATTTAAAGCAACAATACTGTTATTTCGAGAAAGATTAATATTTGATTCGACATCAAAAAGGGCTTGTATGTGGTTATTGACAAGAATGCGATGATTATTGTATCGTTCGCATAAAAGATCCCATGCAATATTGTAATGATCGCCTTTAAAATCAATATTTTTAATAATTAAAGCTGCATTACCCTGGAGTGAAGCTCTCAGGTAATGAAATTTATTGATATCATTAATCGTAGTATTATCGTGAATTAAAGATGTAAAAGTATCGCGAAATTCTAGCCAGCATTGATAGGTCCCATCGAAATGCGGTAAATCTATTTTAGGCAAACGAATAAAATTCCTTGAATTGGAAATATGTGCACCTGAGTCAGCATCTTTGAAGCCCGCCTCGGATCCAGCACCGTTGGACGAAGCACCGAGCAGGCTGCGCGTGAGTGCCACCAGATTGAAATACTGACGGTCAAAGTCCTCACGCTCAGTAAACGTAGACTCGGCATCCTCGGATAGTAGTTCAATCGTATTCTGCAAGTCGTCAAATTCATTATATAAATTTTCAAATTTACGAAAGCGTTCCATGAGGTCAAGACGTTGTAACTCTGATAAATCGGGACTACTTTTTATTAACATTAAATGATTATTAAATATTGTTAATTTAGACTTTATTGAACTACGTTTTTTAATAAGGGTTTTTAAGTTATCAGACATCTTAAAGGTTTTTATGTTGTAATGTGAAACAAAAAGAGTTATAAAAGAATAAAATCAAACAAAGGAATCCTAATGAATGGATATAAAAAATGCAGCACCTGTTTGTGTGGACGAACGAGTTCAATGCGATAAGACAACCGGTTTCAAGGTTAACACGTGTCCAGCGCGTGCGTATTTTTTATTATAAAATAAATAAATAATGTATCAATGAAGTAATTAAGAAATATGGAACTTAATAAAAGATGAAAGTAATTAAAAGATGAAAATGAATTATGGAGAAATATTTAAAAAATAAAAATTTCGGCAAAAAAAAAAATTCAATAGGGAAAGTTGGAAATAATTAATTGGATGGACTCACTCAAATACAGAAATATACTCCCTGACATCAGCTTCTTAAGACGACGAAGGCTGCCACGTAGATGACGGAGACGACTTCTTGTCCTTTGTCCTTGGGCGAGGTCAATGTACACCACGCGACGTCAAGGACCGTTGCGTTGCAATTGTAATGCGACGAAAGTATGCAGGTTTTTCGCTTCGAAGGACCAAACTATGACGGCTCGAATGACCAGAAAATCTGCAGTATTAAAAATTGTACGCAAGGACGATAAAGTGTCCGTCTAGTGGGCTGTCGCTCGCTGAGTGACCGTTGAATCGCGGCGCACGCGCAACGGGCCGCGAGCCCGCGCGCCCCGCGCCACGCCACCGTCGTCGTCGGCATATGTGAAGCGCCGACGCCCCCTATCTGAATTTCGATGCCAAATGCGTCGAATGTGCGGATGTCCGGTATTGTGAGGGGCTGGAACACTACGCTGCGCTTTACGGCGATGAGTAGGCCCCGTCGTCTGGTGTGTGGTGGAGGGTCTAAACGGAGGATATGATAGCCCGGGATAGTAACATTGTCCCGGGGGCGCAGGAATGTCTCGTTGAGCAGTGCTAAATCGATGTTTTGTTCTCGCAGGAGGTGGCGCAGGAAGTGGAGCCGCGGCTTCAATCCTGCGGTGTTCCAGAAGATAGCCCGTAACTCAGCCATTGCGAGAGATGATCTTGTTGAGACCATCCATTACTGCCCTTACGGCATCCTGGCCTTCCCGCAGGGCTGCCAGGATGCCCATAAGCGCGTCTATGGCGACATCCAGTGGGATGTTGTTTCCGGAGGGGCGTTGTCCAAGAGGGAGAATATCCCTCCAGTGATGCGGATTTGATTGTCCTGATTTGTCTCTTCCAGGTACAGGGGGGTTCGGCTGTTGAGGGGACGGGGTTGGCCCTCCACTGCTGCCTTCGCCATCTCCTGGAGGTGGCGTCGGTGTTTGTAGTAAACATTCGACGACTTTCGATCGGGGCACCGAGCTTGCACGAGTGCGGTCGAAGACTGCCGACGACGACCGGCGGCCGACGGAAATCGCCAAGTTCTCTCGACGTTTTACGGAGGTCGACGACGACGTTTCGGAGGTCGACGACGGACGCACAACTGCAAGTCCGCGACACCCGCCGGCCGGCGACAATGGCCGACTGACTGCCGACGCGTAGGCACCCAACAGCCTATCGCGTGCCGTCATGTCCGGCCGCTCCGGCGCGGCGCGGGAGCGATCCCGCTCACGCACCCGCGCGCACCCCGAGGGTGACGTGGTGCGGGGGCCAGAGGAAACCCCTCCCCCCTCGCAACCAGCGGGCGCGATGACAGTGCCGCGGCAGCGTCCATCCTAGGGATGCTGGCGCCGCCGCTACCGATGACTGCCACCCGAAGACCCCTTAGGTCTGATGACGAGGCCCCGGACGCCGCCTCCAAAAGACATTGCGCGCAGATGCGCCCTGACTTCCCCCTCTTCCGAGGGACCCGCGCCTGCGCCCACGCCAGGGCCAACCCTTTTCCGCCGTGACACCGCAGCAACCGCTGCCTGAGATGACAGCAGCCGCTCCCACGGCACCAAGGACGACCGCACCTCTACCCCCGGTGTTCCGGCCGCCCGTACAACCCATTACTCGACCACCTGCGCCGTTACCAGTAGCGACGACCTCGGTGACCTCACACGCCCCGACTGTGGCCTCCCAGGCGGGGCCCTCCTTCGCGGACGCTTTAAGGACCGCAGGACCCAGCGGCACTGCGCAGGCCCCCACGGCCCCAGCACCCGCCCCGATGACGACCACAGCCACACCAGCCACCCCCAAGAAGATGAGGATCCCACCCGCTTGTGGTGGAGAATTTCCCCAACTGGGCGTCTCACTTTAAGACGCTCAGGCAGATCCTGGGGCACACCCCTAACGCCCGCCCCTTCGGAAAGGGCGTTAGATTCTCTCCGCAGAACGAAGATGAGTACCCGCGATGGTCACCGCGCAGGTGCACGAAAATGAAAATAATAATACGCAGGTAGCTGCCCGAGCTACCCCAAACCGGTCCGCGACCGCGTCCCCCGCGCCCGCGTTCGCCCCTCAGGCACCCAATGCATCCGCTGCACCTGTGCTCGGACGCAAAGATAGGTTACCACCGCCAATCATCATTCAAGACAAAAAAGCGTGGAACGACGTGTCCAAGTGGACTACCGACAATAACGTAAATTTCAGCTCAGCGCGAGCTACAATGCAGGGAATCTCAGTCCAGGTTCTCTCTGTAAACGACCACCGCCGCCTCACGGCACACCTAAGAGCAAAAAACATAGGATCCTATGCCCTCGAGGACGAACGCCAAATACGCGCCGTCGTCAAGGGAATCCCTAAAGAGATCGAGACCGAGACCATCTTCAATGACTTGGTCTCTCAGAAGCTGCCCGTTAAGGCAGTACACCGTATGTTCAACCATTTTACTAAAAAGCAGTACGACATGGTTTTAGTAATTCTAGACCTCTCTCCTGAGGGGAAAATAACGTCTGTTTGTCAGTTAACTGGCATTAGGGTCGAAAAACCCTACAGCAGGGGTATCCCAGGGCAATGTCATAATTGCCAAATCTACGGCCACTCGGCCCGAAACTGCCACGCGAGACCGAGGTGTGTTAAGTGTCTAAACGACCACGCCACCCCAGAGTGCCCGCGTAAGGTACCCGACCCGGCCGTTCCTCCCAGTTGCGTCCTATGTGAGACCCAGGGGCACCCAGCAAAATACCGCGGATGCCCCCGGGCCCCACGTGGGAACAAGGGAAAGGACGGAAAGTCTACGAGGGCTTCGAAGCCCCAACCCACTCGCACACCAGCGCCCGCCTCGGTCCCTCTGGCAAAGGAATTCTAACCCGCACCCGCACCTACCACGAACGCTTGGTCAAAAACACCCGCCCCAACTCCCAAGGTAGTAGCCAAACCCACCGTAGGGAAAACCAATGACAAGACAGACAACTCCACGAAGACCGTCGTTCCTTCTGTCGTTCCAAAACCCGCGAAATCCGCGAAAAAACAATCAAAGCGCCAAGAGAGCGCCGACAACTCGGGATTCAAAAACGATCTCGATCTCGTTCTTGAGTTCATGGACTCCGTGACCATGGACGAAATTTCAACGTTCGCCGCGAAATTACGCAACTCGGACGGTTGCGCTAAATCCCGACTCCGCGCAGTCGCCGACCACGCGGATCTTTTCGTTAAACTTTCGCGCTTCCAAGCGCAAAAATAATAAGTTTTATTGGCGGTCAGCAATAATTTACTAATAAACGCGCCCGATTTAAGACTCTCGAGAGTCAAACCTCGCTCACTTTCCATCGCGTATTTCAACGCAAACGACCTTAGCAGTCAGATGCAGTTAGTCCGCGATTTCATTGTTAACCATCAAGTAGATATTCTCTTAGTACAGGAGACGTTCCTTAAAAATCAAAACCGGACCCCTAAGGTCTCAAATTATAACACCATTCGTAACGACAGAGACGGCCGACTCGGTGGCACGCTCATATTTGTCAGGAAAACGCTCCACTCAGTTCCCCTCGATCCGCCTACAACGCTCGCTAATATCGAAGTCTCACTTGTTCAGGTGCACATGACGGGCCACTCGCCAATAATAATAGCTTCCGCGTACCTATCCCCGACAAAGCAAATGTTAGAATCCGATTTAAAATCCCTTCTGGATCTAGGAGACTCGGTCATTCTGGCCGGAGATCTCAACAGTAAGCATACGAGGTGGAATAGCCGCCGCATCAACATAAGAGGCCGCGACCTCGACAGAATATCGAACCTTCCGACCTTTCACTTCGAAATAATCGCGCCGTACAACCCGACCCGTTACGGAACACGCGGTTCCCCAGACGTTCTCGACATAGCCATCCTGCAGGGCATCACCCTCAGAGTGCGCTCTATCGACACGATATCTGAATTAGACTCTGATCATAGGCCGGTGGTCATGAAATTAGGGCCAGAGTGCGCCCCGTCGACAGCTAAAATTACTGTAACCGACTGGAAACGGTTCAGAGACAAATTAGGAAAAATCAACCCGCAACCGACTGACGTACTGACTGACACAATAGACTCGGTAAAAGCAGCCGACGAGGCCATAAGTAACTTCTCTAATCAGATAGGACAGGCTCTCGAAGATAGCTCGAGGGAAATCGAAGCGCCCACCGATGGACGTTTTGTGCTCCCGAGAGATATTAGGGACCTGATTAGGTGTAAAAACGCAGCGCAACGGGCTCACGACGCGTACCCGACGCCCGATAACAGCCGGAAACTCTGGGATCTCTTGAGGAGGGTTCGCACCCGAATCGGGGAGCTCAGGGAATCCAGATTTAGTAATCGTCTCGCGGAGATCTCGCCATCGCACCTCGCGTTCTGGACGTTGACGAGATCCTTTAAGAACGACACCGTCGTAACCACGCCGCCATTATTGCGCCCGGACAACACGACAGCATCCGACGACACAGCTAAGGCTGAATGCCTCGCGGATAGTTTAGAAACGCAATGTTCGCTATCGAACCAACCCTGTGATCCGAATCACGTCGCCGCGGTGGACGCAGAGGTTGAAGCGTGGGCGTCGTTACCACCAGCAGGGGAACCGTTACATCCCACCTCGACCGAAGAGGTCCGCGACATCATTAAAGGCCTTAAGCCTAAATCATCGCCAGGACACGACCGCGTTTCTAACAAGGTCCTGAAACTACTTCCCGTTCATCTTATCACGGTTTTAGTCACGATTTTCAACACTCTTCTTACAAGGTGTTCCTTCCCAGATCAGTGGAAAGAAGCGGTTGTCATAGGTATCCATAAACCCGGCAAACCTCGTAACGTCCCGTCTAGTTACCGTCCAATCGGTCTTTTAAGCACTGTAGGTAAAATTTATGAGAGAATAGTACTCTCAAGACTTAAGGCCGCGGTTGAGGCCAAAAACATAATTCCGCACGAGCAGTTTGGCTTTCGAGCTAGACACTCCAGTGTCCACCAAGTGCACCGCCTCACGGAGCACTTGCTCACCCACTTTACTTCCCACAATGCAAATAGGCAGCCTTCAGCTGCAATATTCCTAGACATAGCGAAAGCGTTTGATAAAGTCTGGCACAATGGCTTGATCGTCAAGCTCATACGCTCCGGAGTGCCAGACAGACTCATTCTCATCATTCGAGCCTTTCTATCAAATCGCCTTTTCCGCTTCAGGGTCGAAGGTACCCTCTCCAGTAGACGCTCTCTCACGGCCGGAGTCCCGCAAGGCTCCGTCCTCTCCCCACTTCTGTACACCTTGTACACCTACGATATCCCCAAATCTCCTAAGACGCACTTAGCTCTTTTCGCGGACGATACCGCAATCTATGCGACAGCGCGTAACACCATGAAGATCCACGATCTCCTCCAGATCGCCGCCGATAGGATAGGCGACTGGCTCTCCAAATGGCGCATTGACGTCAATCCCGACAAAAGTAAATCCGTCTTGTTTCCGCTTCGCCGAACGGACGACATGCCGTATGTTCGTCTGCAAGGCAAAATCATTCCTCAGGCAACTAGTGCCAAATACTTAGGTGTTACGCTAGACTCTCAGCTCAACTTCAAAGAGCATATCAACCAGGTTTGGAATAGGGCTGCCCTTGTCGTAGGTCGCCTCTACCCACTGATCTGCGCCAAATCCAAATTGTCCCTTCGAAATAAGATTCACCTGTACACGACGTGTTTCAGGCCAATCCTCACGTACGCAAGCGTTGTCTTCGCACAAAACGATCTCCATAAATTTCAAGTCCTTCAAAACAAATTCTTGCGTAATGCCACGGGCGCACCCTGGTACGTGCGCAACTCAGATTTGCACCGCGACGTCCGTCTCGACTCTACCAAAGAGCACTGCAGGAAACTGTCTAGTAGTTATTTCGATAGGGCCGCGTCTCATCCGAACCCACTGGTGGTAAAAGCCTGCGAATACGCGCTCCCGATAAAGAAGGTCTTCCGTAGACCTCGTAACGTTCTCTCCGATGAAGCTGACCGCATCACAGTAGCTAACAACGCCGAATTTGTAGGTAGGGCTACACACAAACGCAAACACACACGGTACACTCACCGTCCCCGCCGGTGGAGACGAGGTCCCAGTTTTACCGCAGCCCAAGCGCGCCTAGGCGCGGAAGGGCGCAAACTCTAAATTCCAATAGGGCATCCACAGCCCTCCACAGTAGGTTTTTGCTCGGACCGAGCGGAGCAAGTCCCCCACTACAAACGAAGTACGCAAGCCGAGGTTCGAGTCTCACCTGAGACGCCCTTGCGACTTCGTCATCCCTTTGTTGGCACCTCCCAAGGTGGTCAATGTCAAGGTCAGAGCTCCTCTAGCTCGGCCTCCCACAAGTCCGCGAGACGCTGTAAAGGCCATTAGGGCCAACAGCATACTGTCCATTCGAAGTAAAAAAAAAAAAAAAAAAAAAAAAAAGGCGTTTTTTTACAGTCCACGCTCGCAGCGCACGCGGTAAACATTTACTCGTATCTGTGTGTTAAAGTATAGAGAGAGAGTCAAGTCCATCATGCCGCCCAAGACTAGCGGAAAGGCAGCCAAGAAATCGGGCAAGGCCCAAAAGAACATCTCCAAATCTGACAAGAAAAAGAAGAAGCACAAGAGGAAGGAGAGCTACGCCATCTACATCTACAAAGTGCTCAAACAGGTCCACCCGGACACCGGTATCTCCAGCAAGGCCATGTCCATCATGAACTCGTTCGTGAACGACATCTTCGAGCGCATCGCCGCCGAAGCGTCTCGTCTCGCCCACTACAACAAGAGATCCACGATCACCTCCAGGGAGGTGCAGACGTCCGTGAGGCTCCTGCTGCCCGGCGAGCTTGCCAAGCACGCCGTCAGCGAAGGCACCAAAGCGGTCACCAAGTACACCAGCTCCAAGTGAAGCGGATATTTGCATAAAAAGCGCGAGTGTTTGTGTCGTCGTCGTCGTCGGTGGTGGTGGTGGTGGTGGTGGTGTTGGTGTTGTTGTTGTTGTGATGTTTGTGATTCAGTGTTCTACCTACTTGCACACTTGACGACAGCGTCACTGCCGCCGTCACCGTCACAGTCACAGACACCAACGCCGGCCGCCGCCGCCGCCTCCGCCTCCGCGCAGTGCAGTGCAGCATTCGCTGAAAATATTCAAAAGGCCCTTTTCAGGGCCACAAAATTATTCGAATGTTAAAAATTGAAATACAATGTTTCTCGTGCCCTGAACGTCCCACCGCCTATCTGGCGTACAGATCAGTTGATCATATAAGAATTTTAAAAATAATAATAATAATAAATAAATAATATAAACAAAACACATTACACAATATTAGTCTCCTAATTACAGAGATACTAACAAATTACCCCGCTTTATCATCGCTTAATTATATATGTATATTAAATAATGATTATGACGATTCTAATAAATAATAATTACACACACGCGTTAAGTAAAAAAAAATAATTAATAAATAAATTCTCATTGCATATTATTCTTCTCATTATATTATATATTTTATATACGACATGCGTAACCAACCATACAATGCAAATAGGCTACATCAAATTCATATTAGAAATGACTCGACAATAATTTCTTCTTAATTAAATAAATAAATAACAATAACACATGTATACATACATACATATATTTATTATTTATTTACTTATGCGCATATTCCAATTCACAAATCATCATCATCATTATTATCATTATTATTATATATAATTTTTATGTATTATAGCAAAAACAAAAGAGAGAAAACGAAGAGAACGGCGAGAGCTCTCTCTCTCTCACACACGCTCCCCAATTTATTCAATTAAATTAACAATATTATTACTTATTCTATTCAATATGTAGCTGTATATCTAAAGAGAGATGACGATAATGATGATATGTCACTTATGATATAAGTGATATAGGAATTACATCTCATGTCACAAATACGTAAACGGATATGTAGGTAGATTGATAAACGTCAGGAATGGTTCTTGGGCGGAGGCAACGGGCCAGGAGCGTATTATTACGTTACACACTATACGAACGCATATTAATTACGATACGCAATAGACTACGGGGCACCGAACCCATCACGATTATAGGGAGAGGACTCTCAGGCAGTGCCTGGGGCTTGTGACCCAAGTGCAGGCTTAAGGGATCCCTTTATAATGCATAAACACTCACCTCCACTGCCCGAGCTCCTCTCACCACCTAACTAACACTTAATCACGTTATGTTAGAAACACACAGGGACAGGGCGTCCCGCCTAGTAACTAACACTACCGCGGCTTAACGTCCACTATGCAACTGCCAGTCCAACGACTGCTTTATAACTTTTCTTACTAACAAGTTTCTGCCACTACGCATTAGCCATACCGACCACCTGACAACTGACACGTATGGTCACAGATATAAAATATTCAACTGTAAAAGATGGCGCTACATGTTGCGCCTACACGGCCGGACGTCCGTCCGGTTATTCGACCGTCCTCGGGCGATTTTATGCGTTACAATCATACGTACTCCGTTCGTACATCCTGACGGATAATTAATCATTGCGCGCGTAAAGCACGTAATAATTAAAAACTTAAATAAATCAAGTGTCACGCCACTCTAAGGCCTGATGACACAGTCTCCTCATCAAAGAGCATATGAGACTACTAGTCATATATTGCTACTATTAGACAAGTCAATCCCTTCGTGGATGTGACCCGGACGACAATATTCTTCTTACTTATAATGTGAAAACCATCCAGAACAAGTCAGCCAACTTAAATGGCTTTAACTCGGACGACAATATTCGTCTTATACAATGAAGCCAAGCAGACAAGCCAACCTGTAGTTGACTCGGACGACACAGTTCGTCTTATACATTGTAACCTCACAGACAAGCCAACCTGTAGTTGACTCGGACGACACAGTTCGTCTGATACAATGAAACCACATAGACAAGCCAACCTGATAGTTGACTCGGACGACATATTTCGTCTCACACAGACAAGCTAACCTGTAGTTAACTTGGACGACATCTTTCGTCTCACACAGACAAGCTAACCTGTAGTTAACTTGGACGACATCTTTCGTCTCACACAGACAAGCTAACCTGTAGTTAACTTGGACGACATCTTTCGTCTCACACAGACAAGCTAACCTGTAGTTAACTTGGACGACATCTTTCGTCTCACACAGACAAGCTAACCTGTAGTTAACTTGGACGACATCTTTCGTCTCACACAGACAAGCCAACCTGATAGTTGACTCGGACGACATATTTCGTCTGACTACCTGGGAAGATATTTCACGAAGTCGCCGTCGTTACCTAGAGTTATAAATGGTCCTGTTCTGTATGTATTTCAGTTTCGTGCAAAACTTCCCATGTCTCTGCATCCGAGTATGTACTAAGAGTGTCTGAGCCTATGGTGAGCATCCTTGAATCAGTGGAAATATTTAAGCATACGGTAGAGGCATCAGAGTTATCATTGTCTAAATTTTAGATAATTATACTCCCATCATCTTCCGACGCCGTCTCGGCCTCTTCGCAATTTAACAAGCTAATGGCTACTTCGATCAAGCCGATATATGTCCGTGGAGCACTGCAAGCAAATTCTCGTGAGAGTATTTACAAGTTCTATGAGATCCACCTAAACTTTCGAGTTAATACCGATCATTTTCAAGGACTTCTAATATGATATAAGGGCCTCTAAACTTCCTGTCTAATTTTGTTTGATCTCGTTCGCAATTACTAAGCCCCTCTCATCAGTCTTAGAACGGGAGACTGAACGTGCTAGACCGCTTTAGCTGTGTCAGTGGACCGGATTCCCTACAATGACTTTTTCCTATATTTTTTTTTTTTTTTCTTTTTTTTTCTCTTTGTCTTTTATTACGTTCCTTTATTCACTTTAACAGACTTTACTCTTATCATAAATACCCGCCTACACGGTCAGCATATACACTAAGCACTACATAATTTGAAGTAATCTCGAGCTAAGATCCCAACCTTACTAAAACAAATGTCGTATCAAGCTTCGTCGCATTAACTCTGTAAAAGAACTATTGCACGCAACATGGGTAAAATAAAGAACTCGAGAGTACACCAAATCTCGTTGAAATTCTAACTTAAACAAATCGTAAAACTTAATTACTAAACAGTGGCGGTAGTTTCATAAAAATGAAGGTATCAATGATTCTTACGTTTAAACCTTTTATGATACGTTTACTACTTACATACTTTTTTTTTCTCTCTACGATTTTATCATCAAAATTGACAGTACCTATTACATCAAATCATTTATTTGAGCATTTTTTTTTACCTATCCTTTCAAACGGCTAAAACTAACAGAACTTATTTTTTTCTACTTTCTTAATATCACTTTTTCTTACACTTCATAGAATCCTACTTTTCTCAATATTCGGGTTTACATCCTTATACACCTGATTATTTGAATAACTATCGCCGTAATAGATTTATTTCAATAACACCTTTTTTTACTTTTACTACTCTATAAAACCAAAGCACATAAAACTTCATACTTTCTTTACACTTATTAGCATCGACTTTTTCGACATACGCTGTTATACCGCTACGCAACTACCTATTTTGCACAAATATCGCCGCGTTAGGATTATTTCAATGTTACCCTCTTTATTACAATCCTATAAAACAGAACACCTTTTTCTACATGACTAATGATCTTATGAGGCAAAGTATCTCATTTGTATACCGTGCCATCATTTAAATTATGTGTTTCTATTACTAAACCGTGTCTCATAAAGTTTCTTTATCTACCTTCTATAGCACAAATTCAAAAGTGACGTGCACAATTAATAAAAAAATAGGACGAGCTCACCCGATGATGATTATACTTCCCGCAGTACTGGTAGACGACCGTCGCAAACGTGAAGTTCCACGTATCAGCTTCATTAAACCTTCTACTGATTACAGCACTTAACACTCCGCGATATTTTAAACATTAAACAACTTTTAGGCGCTTCGATCCCACTTCTGATGTAGCTGTATATCTAAAGAGAGATGACGATAATCATGATATGTCACTTATGATATAAGTGATATAGGAATTACATCTCATGTCACAAATACGTAAACGGATATGTAGGTAGATTGATAAACGTCAGGAATGGTTCTTGGGCGGAGGCAACGGGCCAGGAGCGTATTATTACGTTACACACTATACGAACGCATATTAATTACGATACGCAATAGACTACGGGGCACCGAACCCATCACGATTATAGGGAGAGGACTCTCAGGCAGTGCCTGGGGCTTGTGACCCAAGTGCAGGCTTAAGGGATCCCTTTATAATGCATAAACACTCACCTCCACTGCCCGAGCTCCTCTCACCACCTAACTAACACTTAATCACGTTATATTAGAAACACACAGGGACAGGGCGTCCCGCCTAGTAACTAACACTACCGCGGCTTAACGTCCACTATGCAACTGCCAGTCCAACGACTGCTTTATAACTTTTCTTACTAACAAGTTTCTGCCACTACGCATTAGCCATACCGACCACCTGACAACTGACACGTATGGTCACAGATATAAAATATTCAACTGTAAAAGATGGCGCTACACGTTGCGCCTACAAATATATTTATGACTCATAATAAAATATTGTTCCTTTTATTATTATTTCAATGCTTCTTAATCTTCTTAAAATGACTACTTTTATTTTTATTAACAATGTTATTTTACTTTACTACAGAATATACCATTTCCAAATAATTATTATTTCATTCATTTTAAATTAAGCACGTTATATACTCAAGGTCATCGTAAATAACCTACTGCAATGTATAACTATTGTGCGTTATCATTTAAACTTTTGATAAATATTAAAACAAAGCAGATCATACTGCTTCGAAGGGTTATTTAATTGAAGAGAATGATGAAAAAAAACATGACCCGGGATCTCAAAGACGACATCGTGAACATTTTTAAAAAAAAAATCTGCTATTATATAAGACCAAACTAATTACTCTGATTTCCTGCACATTCGTCAAAGTGCCGTGGAAGTTCCGTCCTCTCCAAGTTTTCCAAAAGATCTCACTCTATCCGAATCTTGAGCGATTAGACTCGTAATCTGACTGACTGACAAAAAGCCAAAGGGGTTTATTTTCAACGCCCAGTGTTCCACCCAGAGTAGCGAGTATAATTAAATGCATCAGTCAGAAGGTATTAACTTAAAATTATTGCCTCCCGTTCTCCCTACAGGCTTCTTAAATTAAAAATAAGATTTTCACACTTGTTTCACTAGTTGATATTTCTTATTTCAGATTTTCTTTAAAACATAAAATTGTAGTCTTATTATAACATTCCCACAGCCCAGAACATAACCCCTTCAAATTGTCAGACAGACAGAATAGCGCTGAACTGTAAGACCCTGGTTATCTAATTATACTATAAATAATTATATTATAAATATTTGTAATAGATGGCGCTAGAAGTCATATTATTTCAAAGTTTGTGCTAGACGCGAGAACGTTGTGCTACACTTATGACATTAATAGATTTAATTATATGTTATATTATCGTATATCATTCTTTTGTATGTATAATAAATTATAAGACATTATAAAAGAAGCCTGGTATATGGTACATTGGACGAAGGTACGCGAAAAACGGCGAAAACCATTTGTATTGTGTAGTTGCATCCTTTCACCAATAGATGGGGTTAGCAGTAACAGAATGTGCCGTTTAGTTGAATATTTTATCGGCCTCATATTATGTTACTATAAACTATTCTTGAATATTTTTAAAAACGGATACAAAGAACGTGTTATAATTTATATTTAATTATATATAGTTATAATTTATAATTAAGTGCTAAGCGAAGTACATATTTAATGTTAAAAAAGCTTGAAAAACAATTAAATAAGCTATGCTTTATATAACGATATAAAATGTATTAAATTAGTAAGCTTAAATTAAATACCATCACAACAAAAAACTAAATAACTATCACTTACCCTTCGGTTATGTTGTAATACAGCGAGTACCCTTACACACACAAAGAAGTCGGACAATTCTTTAGGCGCCTTGTTCTGTCAAGTTACAGGCCCAATATCTGGAATCGGAAATTAAATGTATTAGAGTTATTGAATTACAAATATATAAACTAATAAAACAAATCAAAGTAATTAATAAAATATCATTGATTCACTCATTTTATAAAGTTATCAAAACAATATTAAGAGAAATCATTCTTAATAATTACCGTCGATTGTTGATGTAAGAAAAGTATAATAAAACTGTCAACAGTATAATAAAACAAAAATGGCAACTACTATAAATATTCTTTTTTAGCTTCACGCTGTATTCTGCACACAGCAGGGTAGGCAGAGGTACCTATTTTTAAAAGACCACTCCGTTCTCCACTTTCCGCCGAATTTGGAGACATTGTGTGTTAAGTTGCGGAACTTAACGCCGCGCTTTGCCTTCACACCAGACCGAAAAAAATGGAAATATTAAATATTCTGTATACTCACTCCACTTGTGCTTGTGCCACTGGGTCAAGACTGGCCCTAACTAAATATAATGATAAAAATTACTACTATTATTTGGGATGTGACGATGCACAGCATCTGTGAGAGAGCGTTGTATACTTCCCGTTCTGTGTCCAATGATATTTGACTTCCGGTTGTCTTTTCGACCAATCAGCGCTCTGCCGTAAGTCACGTGTGGTACCAGGTGGTGGGGCGCCTGTTGCAAAAGGCGCCAATACGCTTCTTACCTCATAACGTCGTTATTTCCCATCCGAGTAACATTGTTTCTTTTAAAAAGAAAGTGAATTTTTAAAGTGAAATTAAAGTGTTAAAAGTAAAGTCAAATATAAGTGGTGATAATCAGTGCTACAGTGTCGTCTCGGTGATACGGAGGTAGGCTTGGCAAGGTCTGTCACAGTGCGAACGCCGTTCTACATCGGTGTGCTCGAGTTCTTCGATCTCTGCGTCATCGGAACCAGAGGTAAAAGAAGAAGAATGGGTAAGTCTGTAGGCGTAATATCATAATATATATGTAACCATATTATATTTATTTATTACATTTTATATTTCATATATAAAATTATATTTAATATTTATTTACATATATTACACACTATACATTCACCACGACACATTTAATATATTCAATATTAGGATTTATAAAAACTTTTATATAATATTATTTATAATAAAATTAATTCACGAGCATACTCGGGTGAAACGCGTATATGTGGCAAGGCGCGCGCGACAGTAACGATTTCCATGTCTAACCCTCCACTGCCGTAAATCTAAAAACACTCGATGCGAATTCATATTAAAGCATTCCACCTTACTTTTGATATCAAATACATGTTTACTCCTTTGCTATTTATATTCCGCCGTGTTTATTGTTTAGTTTTAAGTTATGTTATTCTTCTTCCCTCTCCTCCGAACTGTAAAGAACTTTTAATCTTTCTGTGTAGTCTTTGTACCACCTTTCTTGCTGTGTGTAATCTAACGTTTTTAAAAAATAGTGTTGTGGACTTTTATTAAGCCACTTAACGGACATTACACTCATACTGGTGACCCCGTGAAAATGAGCATGAATACGGGGAATCAGTTTTAAATAGTGTTGTGGACTTTTATTAAGCCAACTTAACGGACATTAACATCTCCATAAGTCCTTTTAAGATTTTTTTAAAAAAGTCTTGCTGGATCAGATCTATATGTTGAGTAATATTTTAATACAAAATATTATGTGTACCATAACTGTGACAACTCGTATTATACAGGGTGAGTCATATTGAACTTTCCGATTTCAATAAGGTGTGTATTAAAAACAAAGCGACATGCAGTAAAAATTATTTTATTGTTTGAAAGCACATAACATGCAGTTTTAATTTAGTTGGTTTTAAAAATGATATCCTGTAAATGTCTACCTCCATTGACCACACACTGCTGAAGCCTTTCCCGGAAGTTGTCCATTACTCGTCGAGTCATATTCAGCGGAATAGCATTGATTTCTTCCGTGATTGCAGCCTTCAGTTCATCGATGGTTCGGGGACGATGCGTGTACACCTTTTCCTTCAGGTAACCCCAGAGAAAGAAATCGCAGGGGGTTAAATCAGGTGATCTCGGCGGCCACCCAACGTCACCTCGCAAAGAAATGAGATGACCGGGAAACATTTGTCGCAGGATTTCCATTGAACGCCTGGATGTATGGGCTGTAGCACCATCTTGTTGGAACCAGATGTTATCATTGTCATGATTCTGCGTTAATTCCTCCAATTTCGGTTTCAGAAAAGTTTCAAGCATGTCGCAATACCGAGCAGAGGTAACTGTGACGACTTGAACCATCTTCTTCAAAAAAATAGGGACCCCACACACCAAACTCTGCAATAGCGCACCACAGTCACTCGAGGGCTGTGAAGTGGTCGTTCGTGTAGGTTTCGTGGGTTATTCTCAGCCCAGTATCGAAAATTCTGTTTGTTGACAGTTCCGGCGAGGTGAAAATGTGCCTCATCACTGAAGATTAAAACAGCAGTGCGGGGGATCTGCTGAATGTCGCGGCATAAATTTGTTCATGTGTCTAAGTCTCTAACTGTTAATTCTTGCACTACCTGAATCTTGTATGGGTGAAATTTAAGGTCTCTATGCAGTATTCTGCGGACACTACTGAAAGATAATCCTAGTGAAGCGGCATGTTTCCGAACAGAACGCCGAGGGGATTGTTGAATTGAAGCCCGCACTCTATCCACGTTTTCCGCTGACGTTGACGTCCTAATTCGGCCTTGTGGTCTTGTTTTTAATGCTGATGATGTTGCTCTAAAATTTGATACCCAATTTCTGATTGTTGGTCCAGTGGGAATGGGATCACGTCGACCAATAGCAAAATGTAAACGGAACGCACGCTGTGTTGTGATCACGGAGCCGCCATTTTTAATAAACTCTTCAACTACGAACGCACGATGTTGTCCCGACCAAGCCATTGCTCACACTAAAACTGCATGTCATGGCGCGTCTAATGACACCATCCCCACCCTTCTACTCCTTCCCTTCTTCGTGCAACGTCCTTCCAAAACCGGAAAGTTCAATATGACTCACCCTGTAATATGAGAACCTTCACCGATACTGACGATGTTCTTAATTCTCGTTTAAAGCTAACTGGGGTTAACACAAATATCCTACCACATATTTTATTTTAAAATATATTTAAAATTTACAATGGTTTCTTTACGTGACGTGACGTAACGTTGTTAAGTGTGTGCGTTGTATGGATGTTTTATTAAGCTTGCAGTTAAAGACTAGCTTAGGCAATTTGTCACGAACGGGATCTTGTTTTATGTTCGGGAAAAACCCTTAGCTGTTTTATGAAGTGCACTGATGCCACAAATACAAGTTTATTTGTATATTAAATTAAAGTTTGCAACGATTCATTAACTGTTTCGCATGTTTTACGTTATCTCCCTCAAATATGTAACTATGATGTGATATCGGCATTATTTTACCCTCGTCTTGAAATTCATAAAATTCATAGGCTGTGGAAAGCGAGGAAAATACTTTGAAAATTGTCAGGAGCGTATCCTAAAAAAGTTAGCAAACAAGAATCTATGTGAGGGTCTGCGTAAGTTTACTCCGGATTCAACTTGTAAGTTTGACAAAAGTGAATGTAAATTTTAGAGCACAGGTGGATTATGACAAGTGGGTTTGACTTTGCAGATAAACAGAAGTCGGACTTTCGACAATCTGAAGGCATCTGGCAGGTCCTTTTCGTACCCCAGGGGAGTTGCTGGTCTCCTACTGGGCGCGTCCCCCGGGTGGCGGATAGGGGGAAACCACTCGCTCTCGCGGGCGAGTGGACCGGACTTGTCCGGCGCGGACCAAAACAGTAGGCATGGGCGTGCCTTTAGTCCTTTGTTAAGGACACGGCCTAGGGGAGCACACCCCGACAGAAAAGCAAAACCGACAACAACATGGCAGACTACGGAACTACAATACTACCCCAGGCCGGTAAAGCCCGTAAGGGACAATCCGGCCGTGCTACGGCACGCAAGCCCGCGAATTCTGGGGGGGGCGAGTTAGTTTGTTGTGTTGCGGGTGAGGGGCCCGAGATGGGCGGAGATGTGGAGGGCGTAGGAGTTGGCGTGGCCGCAGGAGGCGGCGTGGAGGATGCATCGGTGTCTGGTGCGAAGACAGTGGTGTCCCAGAGGGACGGAGATGGATTTGTGGTGCCCAAGGTGGGCGGCGAAGAGGAGTTGGTGGACGGGTTGCCTCAGACTGACCGAGGCGCCCCGAAGGAGGCACGAGTTGTGCTCCAAAGAATGGATGTTGAAGCGGTGGCATCGACCTTGAGAAGGAGTACGAGGTCAAGGCAGAGTTCGATCTCCTCCGGGAGCAAGTTCTGGGGGGTGTCTGACTCAAGGGACACGGACTCCGAGAGCTTCACGTCGGCAGGGTCACAGCGGACGAAGGCGAGAGCGACCTACCTAAAGGAGCGCAGGAAGCGGCCCCGTCACCGTAGTGACCAATCAGGCTCTTCCGGAGAAACTGAGAGGCCGGCGTCGAAGGTCGCAGATACCAGGACCAGAGGCCCAACAACTTCGGGCAAGTCGGTGACAAAGGAGGAAGATCGGGACAAGGCAGCACAGGAGCTAGTGGCAGCTGCTGAAGAACTCCGCAGTAGGGCAAACTCGAGTTTGTCAAACATGTCCCTACTGTCGGAAATAGAGCCGGAGGAGACCAGCCTGACTACCGACCTAACGAGCCAGGTGAAGGACAGTCTGGCCGTCATCCAAAAGGTTGCCACCAAGTCCGGCAACCTTAAGGGGACCTTTATCAAGGCCCTAAAGGAGGCGGCCAGATCCATTGCCGTGGCGGTAGATTCACTGGTCCAGCGCACGGCCACGACGGAGGTGGTCCAATTGCGCTCTCAGAACGCTCGTCTCCAAAACGAGCTGGCTGAGATGCGCAAGGAGATCGACCTCCTACGGAAAGATATCCGTGGGGAGCAGGAGCGACCAGCGCAGCCCACACCAAATCGTGGAGCGACTGGGCAGGAGGTCCCAGGCGAGATGATGCGAAGCATCATGGTGCAAGTTGGCACTATGGTTAGCACCCGCCTGGAGGCCTTAGAAGAAAGACTGCTGCCGGCGAGGGACGTCCGGCCGCCGCTGGCGTCTCGACGAGTTCCGGCGGAACCGGCGTCAGTACGAAAGGAGGCGAGGGTGGCCACTTTAATGCCACCAGCAAACCCGGCCCCTTCAAAGGGCCAGCAGCCGCAGGCTAAAGGACAGGGGAAAGGCAAGGGTAAGGGCAAGAAACAACCTGCCCAAGCCGTGGAGACCCCTGCCCCGCGGCCTTTGCCGCCAGCTCCGACGGACATGTCGGAGGGCTGGAGCGTTGTTGCCAAGAAGGGTGGCAAGAAGAAGGCGACTACCCAGCAACAGGCTCCACTGGCGGCGACGAAGAAAAAGCAGCAGCAGCCGAAGCAAAAGAGGAAGGCGCCGAAGCTCCGATCTCCGCGCTCAGCGGCCATCACGCTGACACTGCAGCCCGGCGCAGATGGGAAGGTGACCTACTCACAAGTCCTCACCCAGGTCAAAGAAAAAATTAAGCTGGAGGACCTGGGCATCAAGGATGTGAGGTTTAGGGTCGCCTCCACTGGAGGCAGGATTCTGGAGCTGCCGGGCGCAGGCAGCGCGGAGAAGGCGGATATACTGGCGGAGCGCATGCGCAGTGTATTGGACGCCAAGGACGTCCGAGTCACGAGGCCAGTCAAATGTGCGGAGCTGCGAGTCAGTGGCCTCGATGACTCGGTGTCCTCGGAGGAGGTGGCGCTGGCGGTGAGCCGAGCAGGTGGCTGCGAGGCTGGAACCGTCAGGGTCGGGGACGTCCGCCGGGACCGGAATGGTCTTGGCGCAGCGTGGGTTCGCTGCCCCGTAAGGGCAGCGAAGAAGGTGAGCGGCGGCAGGCTGCTGGTTGGATTCGTCTCTGCACGGGTCCAACTTTTGCAGGCCAGAGTTCTGCGTTGCTTCCGCTGCCATGATGTGGGGCACATGGCAGCGAAATGCACGAGTGACGTGGACCGAAGTGATTACTGCTTCAGATGCGGGAAGCCGGGGCACAAGAAGAATGGGTGCTCGGCTCAGCCTCACTGTTCCGCATGTGAAGCAGCGGAGAGGCCTGCGGACCATTTGGCGGGGAGTGCTGCCTGCGCCAAGGTCCGCGAGCAGGCCAGAAAGAAAGGGAAGAGGAAGAAGGGAGGAGAGGTTGCGGCGAGACCTGCAGGTCAAGCCGCGTCGAAAACCCCAGTGAAGGGTGCGGAGGTGCCAATGGAGGAGAATTAAGAATGGCTCTCCGCATCCTTCAGGCGAATATCAACCACTGCGCGCGGGCCCAAGACTTATTGGTCCAAAGCCTGGCGCAGTGGTCGATACAGGTGGCAGTTGTTTCGGAGCCTTACAGTATACCACCGAGGGACAACTGGGTCGCTGACAACACCGGGGTGGTGGCTATTGCCACCCAGGTAGCTGCGGGCTCTTCGCCCTTCTCGCGAGTTGAGAAGGGGATGGGATGCGTCGCGGCGACTGTCGGTGACCTCGTTGTGGTAGGCGTCTACTTCTCCCCCAATCGAACTTTATACGAGTTCGAGGATTTTTTGATCCAATTGGGGGAGATGATAGACCGCCATCGTCCGGCTGGCGTGTTGGTTGCAGGAGACCTGAACGCCAAGTCGGACATGTGGGGCTCCGCAACGACGAGTGCGCGTGGTGCGACACTCTCCGAGTGGGTGGTTGCTTCCGGTTTGTCTGTCCTCAACAGGGGGACGGCCAATACGTGCGTGCGACGGCTGGGGGGGTCCATCGTGGACGTCACGTTCGCGACCCCGGCCTTAGCGCGTAACGTTAGGGGCTGGCGAGTGCTGGAAGACGTGGAGACCTTGTCGGACCATCTATATATCAGGTATGAGGTTTCCACACATCCGGCGGTGCCGTTAGCTCCTGGTCCAAACTCTCGCGAGGGCGGACCGCGGTGGCAACTATGGCGCCTCGACAAGGAGTTGTTGGAGGAGGCTGCGATAGTGCAATCCTGGCTGCCCCAGGGAACGGTGTCCGTTGAAGACGCCGCGAACTGGGCGCAGGGGGCTATGACGCGTATCTGTGACGCGTCTATGCCCCGATCCAGAGGCCGCCCTCCGTGGCGGCATGTGTACTGGTGGTCGGGCGAGATCGCTCAATTGCGATCATCATGCATTGAGGCGAGACGCCAGTACACACACTATCGCAGGCGGCGGGTACACCGGACTCAGGAGGAGGAAGACCGGCTGTACCTCGCCTACGTCGAGGCGCGTACGGCGCTGCAGGAGGCGATCGGTCGTGCGAAAGGCGAGTCGCACGACCGGATGCTCGAGGGAATCGACGCGGACCCTTATGGGACCCCGTACCGCATGGTGCGGGGTAAACTCCGGTCATGGGCTCCACCCGTGACTCAGTCACTCCAACCGGACGTTCTCCGTGGAGTGCTGACGTCGTTGTTCCCGCGGCGGGCCAGCTTTACAGCACCAGCGATGGCCCGCTCTGCAGCGCCCCAGGAGGAAGAAGAGAGTGTCGCACCACCCGTGGAGGAGGAGGAGCTCGAAGAGGCGGTTCGCCGATCTCGCGTCAAGAGCACTGCCCCAGGCCTGGACGGCGTCCCTGGCCGAGCGCTAACTCTGGCTCTCCCCTTTTTGGAGACCAGAGTAAGAGGGCTATTCACTGCCTGTCTGGCTCAAGCCATAATTCCACCTCTGTGGAAGACAGGCAGGTGTGTCCTCATTCGCAAGGAGGTGCGCCCGGCGGATTCTACGTCCGCCTACAGGCCAATCGTGCTCTTGAGCGAGATCGCCAAGCTCTTCGAGCGCGTAGTAGCGAGGAGGCTGCTACGGCACCTGGAGGAGTCAGGCCCGGATCTCTCGGACCTGCAGTATGGCTTTCGCCGTGGTCGTTCGGCGGTGGATGCCATACTCAAGGTGAAGTCCCATGCGCAGGACGCAGTGGCTCAGGGCGATGGGGTACTGGCGGTGTCTATTGACATCGCCAACGCCTTCAACTCCTTGCCCTGGCCCTGCATCAAGGAGGCACTGTTATATCATCGTGTGCCTCCATACCTGCGCCGCGTCATCGGGGCTTACCTGTCCGGGAGGTCTGTGGCCTTTCCTGCTCCAGGCCTTTCCAGGCCTTTCCTGGAGGTTTCGTGCGGTGTTCCACAGGGTTCGGTTCTGGGTCCGCTCCTGTGGAACATCGGCTACGACTGGGTGCTGCGGGGCAGCACCCTTCGAGGAGTGAGCGTCGTCTGCTACGCCGACGATACCCTCGTGTTGGCGCAGCAGAGGACGGTCCGGGAGGCGGCGGTTCTCGCCACGGCCGGAGCGGCCGTGGTGATCGGGAGGATTCGTCGTCTCGGTTTGGAGGTCGCCCTCGACAAGTCCGAGGCGCTCTATTTTCATGCTCCGCGAAAGGGCCCACCAGCTGGGGCCCACATCGTCGTCGGCGGTGTTACTATAACCGTCGCGCGGAGCATGAAATACCTCGGACTTGTCCTGGATGGACGGTGGAGTTTTCGGGGCCACTTCTCCATCTTGTCCCCAAATCTCCTGATTACAGCGTCGGCTCTGGCGCTCCTTTTGCCCAACGTCAGTGGGCCGTGCGTGTCGAGCCGTCGGCTGTACACCGGAGTGGTCAGGTCGATGGCGCTCTACGGTGCCCCCGTTTGGGCGGACGCCCTGGATCGGCAGAACGTCACCCTGCTGCGGCGTGCGCAGAGGGTGATGGCCATCCGGGTGATTCGGGGGTACCGGACCATCTCCGGTGAGGCGGCGTGCGTGCTGGCTGGAGTCCTGCCGTGGGACCTAGACGCTGTGGCTCTTGCGTCGGTCTATTGCCGGCGCAGGGAAGGTCTGGCTGAGGGGCTCGCGGCAGAGCCAGCACTGCAGGAAGAGGAGCGCAGTAGGGCGCTGGAAGTGTGGGAGTCCCGGCTGGCAACACCAACCGCCGGCCGGTCGACGATCGAGGCAGTTCGTCCGGTGTTCCGCCAGTGGTTAGCGCGGCGTCACGGCGTCCTAACCTTCCGCACCACGCAGGTACTCTCGGGGCATGGATGCTTCGGGAAATACCTGTGTGGGATCGCTGGGAGGGAGCCCGACGCTCGCTGCCACCACTGCGACGACTGCCTCGAGGAGACGGCCCAGCACACGCTGGAGGTGTGTCCAGCCTGGGCGTCTCAACGCCGCGCTTTGCGCGGCGTCGTTGGGGACGACCTCTCGCTGCCTGCCGTGTTGAAAGCCATGGTGGGCAGCGAGGCGTCGTGGGACTCGGTCGTATCCTTCTGCGATGCAGTAATGCTCGCGAAGGAGGCGGCGGAGCGGGCGAGGGAGGAATCTTCCGAACTCGCCATCCGCCGCAAACGGCCGGGTCGCCGGAGGGCGGCACACGACCGTCGCCTTCCGCCCTAACATCGGCCAGAGGGCGGTCAGAGTGGGGCTTTCTGACCGCCTACTCCCCTGGCCCGGGTAGGTGCGCGTGGTAGCTCCGCGCGCTACTCAGAGCAGGCCGTCGGGGGTGCCCACCACCCCTTGACTCCAACGGCGAGCCTTGCTGGCACCCGCCGCCCAGGTCCGCGGACGATTGGGGCAGTGCCCGAGACCTGGGCTAGTGGCGGGTAAGGAGCACCGTCAGGTTTTTAGTGGGTAAACGGAGGAACGATCCGGAGTCCCACATAACCGCGTCCGGGTCCCCACCCCGGGCGGGTATCCGTAACGGATTTTCCTGACGATAAAAAAAAAAAAAAAAAAAAAAAAAAGGTCCTTTTCGTCCAATGTACAGGGATAACTGTACCAGCCCTTTCATCAACCACTAGTACGTGTTTTATCAGTACATACACTAAAATTGGAACGATACAGATAAGATTGGCATGGCCCCTGGCAAGGACGCAAGGATGACACGAAAAATCATGTCCTTTTCGATGACAGGCAAAATGACTCCCTTTGTCAACTCTCCGATAAGTAGATGTATCGCAGATCTATTCAAACAATCATGACAAACGTCTTGCATACAGACATTGATATCTCTGGATCTACGGGGGCTGCCAGAGAAAGAACCAACGTAATAAATAAACTAATAAATCATCAAATTCTATGGGGGCTGTCTCCGAGCGTATCGGAGGCAGTGGCAGATGGTCTGGGCTCCGTAGGCCCTTCTCAGTTTAATTACATGGGAATGGATCTGCCATTTACCTCCAAGCCTCTAATAATTCTTCCATCAAGAGGAATTTTAAAGCAGTTCGAGACTGCACTGTCATTGAATATATCTGTTCGGATAGAGAAACTTTTTAAATAAGGCGTTTTGGATATTTTAAATGCAATAGAGATAGATTGAAGTGTTTTTTCGATAATATTGGTGACTAAATAGTAGTACTATTGCTACTACTATTACTAACTGATATTCAATCTAAGCATTTGAATCAATTTAAAGCTTCAGGATATCTTTCAGACTAAGCTCTTATTTTCAAGTGCCTCAACAGTTACAAAAAGAGAATTGCATAATAATAATCAAGAACTTGTAATCGGCGTACTGTCACGTAAGCGCCAGGAAAAGTCACTGAAAATATCTTGAGGCTGGTTTACGGTAAAACGGTCGTGAAAATGATATGCCTGTCCTTGAGTCTGTCTTGTGCATTCAAGGACGGTTTTCTGTGCTTACTATTTTTATAACACAGTTTTTCAATTTTCACATCTTCGGTCCAAGGGCATTTGAGTAATGATTAGGTTGTCTTGATGTTTTTCTTGTAATATGTATTGCACATATGTACAAAGAGCTATCAGAACAGAGTCTGGAATAGAAAGGTATCGTATGGTATACCATTGTACAAATGATTACCTACATATATTGCTTGGCACGTTGAACTTGACTCCTTCGTTTGTTCACAAGGACGTCACGTCATAAGGTGTCATTCTAATTACTTCCAAGTCAACAGATGTGTTAATCACCTGTGAAGCCAGTAGATTTCCAAAGTGGAGATATATAAAGGAAAAGATTTAGTTTGGTGGATTACAATGTTAAGCAGGTCATTGGCCCGGAACACCTTATAAACTGACATATAATGTTGGTTGAGAGACACAATTAAACAAACAAATGATATGGGACAGTTGAAAACAGAACCAGATAAATAGGTATGTATTCCAACTAAAAGGTTATGTTTGCAATAATAGCAGCTGTCTAAATGTTCAATCTGCAACTCGTGTTTGTAATTTCATCATCCAATGAAATCAAATGTATGCACGATATATGAAAGGAAGAAAATGATCGATCTTTCGCATGACATATCACTTGTGTGAGACAAAGAATAGTCATGACGATACATAGTCATGACAGCAAAATATATACCACAGAAGTTAAATGTATTTCGAAAGTAAAGTAGTATGGGACGCCTTACTTTTTGGAATCGACAGTTGCGGAAAGGTATGTTACGATGATTATCGAGATCCATTAGTAGAACTCTGAAGTGTTTTCGCTCTTCCAGAGTGATATCGACGGGCGTGGGTATTTCCACTTTCAAGCCTGATGTCACGAGTTTTTATACTAAACTAAACGCGACTCGGGAACACACTTAGTGGCATCTAATGTGGTGGAGAGCTCATTAGTAGCCCTACCTACAACAATGGCCAACGAGCAGACCAATAAAGACCATTGATGATAAATATTGTTGTTCGTAGATCAGAGCATTGATCTTCCGTCGCTCCTTCAATATAGGGAATTACGTCTGGAAGTAAGTTGCTGGGGTGACAATACAAAATAATAATAATATAAAATTTGGTCAGAAGCAGAGAAATTCCGTTTAGGATGGAGACTGGGGTGGAGAGAATCAGGTGTTAAAACTTATGACCATTTTGGTAGCAGTGGTTAAAATTTTACAAAATGAATAATTTTAATGCAACTGTTCTAGTGGTACCGGTATATTAAGGTGTTTAGGCGTCTCTTTATATAGAGAGACTAGTTTATCAAACAATATTTTTTGTATAAATGTCAAAGTTTAAGAGCAATAAAAGTGTAAATTTTCTAGTTATCTCTTTTTAGGGCGTTAAGTCGCAAAACTGCGGAACCCAGATGACTCGACTGAGACTGCTGGCTTGGTTGTGTGGGAAGCCATTCACACATTCCCATATATTCATTCATTCACACACACAATTATTCAGTCACTCATTCACAGTCACACATACACACAGACAAACACACACACACACGAATTCACACTTTATTTATTCTCTCTTTCATACATTAAAATTATTATATAAACAAACAAACATATTACATATATTTATTTCTTTTCATAATAAATTAAAATATAAAATTAAATATAAATACTTACCGGCCGGCGAATGTGCAATGGAAACACGCAAAAAGGTAACGGTATCGAACCTCAGCTGATGCTCCTGCGCACCGCGCCCCGCAGTCAGTCGAAATCACGCTCCGACGCCGAACGCACGTCGCTCGATACTAGCTTTTGCATACGTACCACGCTTTATCATTTCATTGTATAATTTCTTTCATCCGCTTTCTTCTGTATCTTCTCTTTACTTCTTTCACTGTGCTTATAAACTATACTTGCTTGTGTTTGTGAACTCTTAACTGTGCTTGTGCCTAAACGTGTGAACTTTTGTGTCGTAATAAACTCATTGTTATTATTGTAAGTGACTTTTAATTTTATCTTTAAATAAATAAGGACACAACTATAAACAATTAGTGTTAACGTCCTAAAGTGGTGACCCCGGTTTAAGAACGTTTGAATCTATCGTTAAATTCAAAATGAGTTTTAACAACGAAACTGCCGGTGATTCGAAAAATCAAGTGCGCGTTTCCACTGATCCGTCAAGTGAATCATGTCGTGTCGGAGTACGAATTCCGCCGTTTTGGCCTCAAGAGCCGGCATTATGGTTCGCTCAAGTGGAAGGCCAATTCGCTTTGGCTAATATAATTACGTCACAGCACAACTGGATCATGTCTATGCCGCAGAAGTGAAAGATATTATTATCGCTCCACCTGAAACAAATAAGTATGAGAAATTGAAAACGGAATTAACAAAGAGATTGTCGGCCTCGCGTGAAAAAGAAGTACAACAATTGCTTATGCACGAAGAGCTAGGTGACCGCAAACCTTCACAATTCTTGCGACACCTGCAACACCTGGCAGGACCTAATATTCCTGAAGATTTTCTGAAGACCATTTGGACCAGCCGCTTACCCAATAGCATTCAAGCAGTCTTAGCAGCGCAACCAACTACACCTTTAGCAACATTAGCTGAAGTAGCAGACAGAGTGAATGATATTGTTCCCCGCACTCCAGTAGTTGCCAGTACTTCTACATCGACGCAAAACACCCTGGATCACATGGCGAAGATGATTTCGGAATTGACAAAGCAAGTACAAGCTTTAACGACCCATGCTTCGAGAAAACCACGACCAATATCTAGAGGAAGAGACGAGCGCAAGCGTAGTTCCAGCAGATCGCATTCTTCGTACCGAAAATACCCAACCTGCTGGTATCACGCGAAATTCGGGACAATGGCTAAGAAATGTGTCAAGCCTTGCGATTACAGCGCGGGAAACGCTCCGGGCAGTCGCTAATGGCGACTGACGATTGTCCGAGTTCTAGTCGCCTGTTCATCACTGACCGCAACACTAAAACACAGTTCCTCATTGATACTGGCAGTGACATCTGTGTTTATCCTCGAGTGGCAATTAAAGAACGCAGGCCAAGAACTAATTACCAAATCTTCGCTGCAAATGGGACAGTAATTAATACGTACGGCTACAAACATCTGGAATTAGATATCGGCCTTCGTCGGAATTTTGCATGGCGATTCGTGGTAGCGGACGTTACCAAGGCCATCATCGGAGTCGACTTCCTTAGTTTCTACAACTTAGCTGTTGACTGCCGACACAAACGACTGATCGACAACGTGACCACGCTCCAAGCATCAGCTACATCAGCCAGGTCAGATACTATTTCTTCGATCCGTACGATTTGGGGTGAGTCAAAGTATCTCGACATTTTACGAGCATATCCAGAAATTACGCGACCATCTGGAACACCTCGTCTGGTGAAACACAACACTGTTCACCATATCAGAACAACGCCCGGTCCACCAATATCATGCACCCCACGACGTTTGGCACCAGATAAATTAAAAATAGCCAAACAAGAATTCGATGCCATGATACAGAGTGGTATAGCCAGACCATCAGAAAGTCCGTGGGCGTCACCCTTACACCTTGCTCCAAAAAAGGACAACGGATGGAGACCATGTGGTGATTATCGGATGTTAAACGCTCGTACAATACCCGATTGCTATCCAATTCGCCATATCCAAGATTTCGCCCATAGTATTAATGGTTGTACTGTCTTCTCCACCTTGGATCTAGAAAAGGCCTATCAGCAAATCCCAGTGTTTGCAGAAGACGTTCCGAAAACAGCAATCACCACGCCTTTCGGACTCTACGAATTTCCATTTATGACATTTGGCCTGCGTAATGCCGGCCAAACTTTTCAGAGATTCATAGACGAGATGACGAGAGGTCTGGAATTTTGCTACGCGTACCTGGATGACTTTTTGATTTTCTCCCGTGATGAAGAGGAACATGAACGTCATCTACACCAACTATTCAAGCGTTTACAAGAATACGGCATGGTCATAAATACCTCTAAATGCGTTTTCGGCGTTCAAAAAGTACAATTTCTGGGATACACAATATCAGCCGAAGGGACAAAGCCATTGGACTCCAAAGTAGAAGCCATAAAATCTTTTCCTGAGCCGAAAAACATCAAGCAACTGCGAAGATTTTTAGGAATGCTAAATTTTTACAGGAGATTTATACCATCAGCTGCACAAATACAAGCTCCTTTAAATAATCTTCTCGTTGGCTCAGTCAAAGGATCACACCCAGTCAACCTACAGGACGAAACATTAAGAGCATTCGAGGCTTGCAAGGACAGTTTGTGCCGTGCCACATTATTAGCACACCCAGACTGTGAAGCACCCTTGGCACTGGTCACTGACGCATCTGATAAAGCCATAGGTGCCGCTCTTCAACAGTACAAGGACAAAGCATGGCAGCCACTAGCGTTCTTTTCACGCAAACTAAGCTCAACTCAGTGTAAATATTCACCTTATGATCGGGAATTACTCGCAATTTATGAGTCTGTCCGATACTTCCGTCATATGCTGGAAGCAAGAAACTTTTCTATTTACACTGACCACAAGCCCATAACGTTTGCATTCCACGCACGAAAAGAGAAAGGTTCTCCTAGACAACAACGGCATCTTGAATTTATTTCTCAGTTCACTACGGACATCCGACACATTTCGGGGAAAGAGAACGTAGTGGCTGATACACTTTCAAGGATCGAGGAAGTTTTCACTCCTATTGATTATAAAGCACTGGCTGAATCTCAAGCTGAGGATGAAGAATTAAAGACGCTTCTTAAGGAAGGTACATCTTCATTGCGCCTCAAGAAGATTTTCTTGCCTGATTCACAACTCAGTCTTTATTGTGACGTCAGCACAGATTTCACTCGACCATTTGTGACGAGCCAGCACAGACGCCAAGTTTTTGACAATCTGCATGGACTCAGTCACCCAGGCGCCAACGCCACAGCCAAGCTTATTGCTCAACGTTACGTATGGCCCGGCATAAGGAAGCACTGCAGAGAGTGGACACGATCATGCGACGCCTGTCAACGTGCGAAAGTCACACGCCATGTCTCATCTCCCTTAGGCACCTACGATCTACCTCAAGTGAGATTTCAACAAATCCACATCGACCTCATTGGACCACTACCAATTTCTCATGGATTCCGTTATTGCCTAACTGTGGTCGATCGTTTCACAAGATGGCCTGAAGTGACACCCATAACAGATATAACAGCTGAGACTGTTGCAAAGGCCTTGCTAACATGCTGGATATCGCGATTCGGTTGCCCCACTGATATAGTTACAGACCGAGGAACTCAATTTGAATCGAGTCTTTTCAAACACCTATCAGATTTAATAGGCTTCCAGCACAAGAAGACAACTGCGTACCATCCAGCCTGTAACGGACTAGTTGAAAGGTTCCACAGACAACTTAAAGCTGCTATAGTATGCCAAGCTAATGATAACTGGTCGGAAATTCTACCGTTAGTTCTACTCGGCATACGTTGCGCATATAAAGAAGATTTGAAATCATCTTCAGCCGAATTGGTCTACGGCGAAACGCTGCGACTTCCGGGACAATTCTTCACCAGTCCTACTGCCAGTCCAACAAACGACGTAACTGACTTCATCGCCCGCTTACGCTTATTTGCGCAACATCTGAGACCGCAACCAGCATCTAGACATGGATACAAGTCAACTTTTATCTTCAAAGACTTATCTACATGCAGCCATGTCTACCTACGTGATGACGCAAAACGTCGCTCATTACAGCCAGCTTACAGTGGACCTTATGAAGTACTGAAAAGAGACCAGAAGACATTAACACTTCTAATCAGGGGAAAATCCATCAAAGTAACTATAGACCGAGTGAAACCAGCCTATATACTTGATGAACAACCAACAACAAAGTCACAGCGATCTGAAAAAGAGCTTATAGGAAGGCGTACCCGATCAGGCCGCCAAGTACGCTTCCCAAATTTTTTCCGCCCGTAGTAACGGGCTCCGCGGGGGAGTGATGTGGGAAGCCATTCACACATTCCCATATATTCATTCATTCACACACACAATTATTCAGTCACTCATTCACAGTCACACATACACACAGACAAACACACACACACACGAATTCACACTTTATTTATTCTCTCTTTCATACATTAAAATTATTATATAAACAAACAAACATATTACATATATTTATTTCTTTTCATAATAAATTAAAATATAAAATTAAATATAAATACTTACCGGCCGGCGAATGTGCAATGGAAACACGCAAAAAGGTAACGGTATCGAACCTCAGCTGATGCTCCTGCGCACCGCGCCCCGCAGTCAGTCGAAATCACGCTCCGACGCCGAACGCACGTCGCTCGATACTAGCTTTTGCATACGTACCACGCTTTATCATTTCATTGTATAATTTCTTTCATCCGCTTTCTTCTGTATCTTCTCTTTACTTCTTTCACTGTGCTTATAAACTATACTTGCTTGTGTTTGTGAACTCTTAACTGTGCTTGTGCCTAAACGTGTGAACTTTTGTGTCGTAATAAACTCATTGTTATTATTGTAAGTGACTTTTAATTTTATCTTTAAATAAATAAGGACACAACTATAAACAATTAGTGTTAACGTCCTAAAGTTGCAGAGATGCTAGATGTATCCTTTGTATGTAATAATTGAGTATATTAGAAAATTAAACTATGGCAACACTGTAATGGAAGTGTCTTGTTGCTAAGTATTCTTGTTGTAAGACGTGTGATTTTTTCTTAAATATATTTCTTTATCATTATTTACAAACGCCTTATTAATAAATAACCCATAATCCATCAGGTTATGGGCCCAGTCAACTCTGTAAGTAAAATTGTTATAAAAATCAACAAAGAAAAAGCAACAATCGTATTTGAAAGAAATTGACAAGATAACCTAAAATGGATTCCACGCGGTCTATGAATTTGGAGAAATTTGATGGAAATAATTTCCGGCAATGGAAATTTCAAATTAAATGTGCTTTAAAAGCAAAAGGGATTGATATTTCAGTACCTAAAACATACGAAAATAGTGTTGAATGGTCAAAGAATGATGGCATGGCAATGTTTATTATAACCTCTTCAATGGACTTTAAGCAAATTACATTAATAGAAAATTGTGAAACTGCTACGGAAATTATGACAAAACTTGAATCAATATATGAACAAAAGAGTGAACTATGCAAAATGTTGATCCATGAGAAGTTTTACCAATATAAAATGTCTACAAATGATAGTGTAGCTCAACATATTTCAAAAGTGGAATCACTGGCCAAGCAGTTGAAAGAAAGCGGCGAAAGTGTTAGTGATTTGGCAGTAATTACTAAAATACTTGGAACTCTGCCACATAAATTCAGATCACTCCGTCAAGCGTGGATGTCTTTGGATCCAGCTCAACAAACTCTTGTCAATCTCACTGCTCGTTTATTAGATGAGGAAGCTAGTCTGCAGTGTGAAGAAGAGCAGGAAACCGCTCTCCTTGTGGCTAACAAAGGATGGAAGAATAGTACAAAACAAAATGAGTTGAATAGAAATGCTAGTAGTTCAAATCAAAATAAAATTACCAAACATAGATTTGAATGTTATAATTGTGGAAAAAGAGGTCATTTTTCTCGAGAATGTCGTGCTCCAAAGAAGTCCAAACCCAGAAAACCTCAACAAGAAGGTGCAGATTTATTAGCGTTCAATATAGAAACCAGTTTTAATGAAACTGAAGAGGATGCTTGGATTTTAGATAGTGGTGCCTCTGCACACATGACTTATAGGAAGGAGTTCTTTGTAGAATTATTTGAGTGTGAACAAAAATCTTTGACATTGGGAAATGAACAGTCATTGGAAGTGGCCGGCATTGGCAAGGTGTTAATCAAAAGATATGTTAATGGACAGTGGGAGAATAGTGAACTGCAGGATGTATTGTATGTTCCAAATTTGAGAAGAAATCTGTTCTCAGAAGGTGTGATAATGCATAAATCATATACTATTATAAAAAAACATTCCAATGCTTCCATATACAAAGACAATGTTTTGGTGATGAGCGCTTCAATAACAGAAAATAATTTGTATGAGTTAAAGATAAAAGCTGTTATTTCGAACACCTGTAACCTAGTGCAAAGTGATCAAAATAACATTAAAGTGTGGCATGAAAGATTGGGACATGTCAACCTAAAACAAATCAAGAACATGAATACTAAGAAGGTGGTAGAAGGTCTGACATTGAATAACATTGATATAACTGATTTTGTATGTGAAGCATGTGCATATGGGAAGCAGTGTAAATTTCCATTTTATAAATCTGTACGAGGGGAACTACAACCAGGTGACCTTGTATATAGTGATGTCTGTGGACCGATGAGTTGTATGTCTATCCAAGGTATGAAATACTTTGTGTTGTTTAAGGATGCTGCTACGAGTTACAGACATGTTTATTTTATCAAAAATAAAAGTGATGTTATGGAAATATTTAAGAAATACAATGCTATAATTAAAAATAAATATATGCACAGTGTCAGAATATTACATACTGATAATGGAAGAGAGTATGTGAACAAAATTTTCAAAGACTATTTAAACAAAGAAGGTATAGTTCATGAGTGTACTGCGCCTTATACACCTGAACAAAATGGTCGTGCTGAGAGGGAGAACCGTACTATTGTAGAGAGTGCACGTTCAATGTTGTATGCAAGAGATGTATCACTGACTTTATGGGCAGAAGCTGTGAATTGTGCTGTGTACATATTAAACAGGACCTCCTCTAGCCAGACTCCTCAGAAGACACCTTTTGAATTATGGAATGGCATTAAACCATCAATAGGCCATATGAAGGTGTTTGGAAGTATAGGATATGTCCATATTCCTGATCAATTAAGAACTAAGCTTGAAAAGAAGAGTGAGAAAATGATGCTAGTTGGATATGATAACAACAATTATAGAATGTTCAACCCAGAAACTAAAAAGGTGAAGATATCAAGAAATGTTATTTTTGATGAACACATCATTCCAGAGACAAGGAAAAATATTACACAAATATATATTGAGGATGAAGAGAGGACACTAGGACAAGAAAATAAAATACAAGAAACCAGCGTTGACAATACTTTAGTGGAAAGTTCATCATCTGAAAGTGATCATAGCATGTTGAGTTGTAACAGTAATGACCCTCTATATGAACCATCTCAAGAATTAGATGATGATTTAATTAAGAGGAATATAAACTTAAGACCTAGGTTTAAAAGATTGTATGAAGCAAACCTAGTTGAACTATCATTGCCTCAAACATATGATGATGCAATGAAGAGTGCTCAAAGAGATAACTGGTTACAAGCTATCAATGAAGAATTGCTTGCACACGAAGAGAATAAAACATGGACTCCAATTGAAAGGTCTGGTCAACGTACTCTTACTACAAAGTGGGTTTTTGCTATAAAAAAGGATGATAATGATCAGGTATATTTTAAAGCTCGTTTGTGTGCTCGTGGATTTAATCAAATAAAAGATGTTGATTATCAAGAAATATTCTCTCCAACAACGAGGTACGACTCAATTAAAAATATTCTTTCTATTGCAGCTAAATATAATTTAGAAATTCAACAGTTTGATGTGAAAACAGCTTTTTTGAATGGGTATCTAGATGAGAATATTTTTATAGAAGTACCAGAAGGAATTTCATTAAAAAATGATTGTATTTTAAAACTTAATAAATCTTTATATGGTCTTAAACAGGCATCTCGATGTTGGAACAGAAGATTCACTGAGTTTTTATTAAAAATAGGTTTTATGCAATCACAGGCTGATAATTGTGTTTATGTAGGTTTTTTTGATGGGGTAAAAGTATTTATAATCATTTATGTTGATGATGCACTTGTAGTTTCTTCCAGTCATTCAATTATTAAAATATAATAGAACAGTTAAAGCAAGTATTTAAAATAAAAGTATTAAAATTAAAGTATTTTGTGGGAATGGAAGTTCAGAGAGTAAATAATTCTATCTATATTCATCAAAAAGATTACATTAAAAAAATAATAGATAAATTTTGTATGACTGATTCAAATCCTGCTAGTACTCCAGCAGATGTAAATGTTGTTCTTTCAAAGAAAATGGATGAAAGTATTATAAATTTTCCTTATAGAGAAGCCATAGGCTCTTTATTGTTTTTAAGCTCTGTTTCAAGACCTGATATTTCATTTGTTGTAAATGTTTTGAGTAGATATGTAAATAATCCAAGTCAGCAACATGTAAATGCACTTAAACGTGTAATTAGATATTTAATAAATACTAAAGATGTATGTATAAGTTATGGAGAAAGTAGTGATCTTATTGGCTATTCAGATTCAGATTTTGCAGGAGATGTAGATATGCGTAAGTCTACTACTGGTTATATTTTTATTATGAATGGGGGACCTATAACATGGTGTAGTCAGAAACAGAGGACTACTGCTCTCTCCACAACTGAAGCAGAATTTGTAGCTGCTTGTGAAGCTGCAAAAGAGATATTGTGGCTGCAGCAATTATTGTCAGACTTGGGTGAAAATGTTAAATATGTTCCATTATATGTTGATAATCAGAGTGCAATAAAGTTAATTAGTAACCCTGTTTATCACAAGAAAACTAAACATATAGATGTAAAATTTAATTTTATAAGAGAAAAGGTTGGGTTGGGAATAATTTTGCTGAATTATATTCCTAGTAATAGTCAATTAGCAGACATATTAACCAAGGCATTACCAACTCAAGCTTTCATCTACTTAAGAGATCAGATTTTATCTACTCTTCATAACATTGTATAAAACTGAATTATATGTATATGTTTTTTTGTTAGTAAAGTTTTTTTTTAAGGATGCCAGTTTAATTTTAGTGGGAGTATTGAGTATATTAGAAAATTAAACTATGGCAACACTGTAATTTAAGTGTCTTGTTGCTAAGTATTCTTGTTGTAAGACGTGTGATTTTTTCTTAAATATATTTCTTTATCATTATTTACAAAGGCCTTATTAATAAATAACCCATAATCCATCAATCATAATGATAATTTAAACAAAATCTTTCGCAGGTGTGCTGTCCATTAGAATTGGCGTCCGGTATCATATGGTTCACGATCTTACTTTATCACATTGGTAATTGTGATATTATATATCGAGTATTTGGTTCCAAATTGAAGTTCTAAGCTCTTTGGTCATCTAAACGTCGATGTGTCTAGTTGTTATTATATTGTAGTATAATATTGCCTAGGGATAGTGGTTTAGTAAGACAATTAGATACATACAACAGAGTTTAATTATTCTTTATTTTTATCATTTGGGGGGAGCCTAGGTAAAGTGACTCGCAAATAATTATCGGTATTTGAATAAAACTTTATTAAGGGACATTTCAGCATCTCCGTGAAATTCCAACTTAGCCGTAACTTAATTAGTATGAGCACTTTCGGTGATATAAATATTAACATTAAATATAAAGATATAGTATTATCATCTTATGAGGCTGCAAACAGAATAAATTATCTCAACATGTTATCATTGCACGGAATAGTACCAGGGCATACACTGCCAACTAGAGACAAAAATTGCTTGGACCATTTTATGTTAAAAATAAATAGGCTAATAACTTCGGCTTCTATCGCTATTTTACACACTAGTATCACAGATCGGATGTAAGAGGCGATGTAAGAGGGACCACCAATAACCAAGGTCCCTAACTGTCAACCTCACCTGCACGTGGTACATCCTGCAAAACAACGGACGAGGCTCTGACGACCGAATCGTGGCGGTATAACCACATAAAAGCTGGAATTTCAAATGCCAAACCTGATGACGGGCAGCAGCGTCATTAGTGTAAAGATTTTAGCAACTGCGGTCACCAACCCGCCTGCCAAGCGTGGTGACTAAGGCAAATCCCCCTCAAATGAGTCACGACTTAAATCTAGGGCCCCCAGTTCCCGGTAGTCGCACTATTCCTGGCCACGGTACCGGCCATGGTAACGGTGCGATGGGGGGTGCTAAGAATCCCCGGGCTACGACAGGGTACCAAAAACAACGGCTACATTTGGCAACGTTCAACGGACGCTCTCTACGGCTTAACGAACACCTGACAGAGCTGGAAGTAGAACTAAATCACATAAACTGGCAGATAGTGGGTTTATCAGAAATCCGTAGACAGGGGGAGGACACGATAACACTGGATGCCGGTCATTTATTCTACTTCAGAGAAGGCCACCTACCATCCCAAGGTGGCGTTGGTTTTATGATCCACAAGTCACTCAAAAACAACGTCGTAGAGGTTGGCAGTGTATCGGCGAGGGTGGCGTATCTTGTCATGAGATTAACCGATAGGTATCGCCTCAAGGTTATACAAGTGTACGCCCCTACGTCCACACACCCTGACGACGAAGTCGAAGCCATGTATGAAGACATAGCGAAAGCTATGTCTCATACCAATACCTACTACACGGTTGTAATGGGTGACTTCAATGCCAAAGTGGGAGCACAAGAATATGGTGAATCGAGGATAGGCACATTCGGCTATGGGCGTAGGAACTACCGGGGACAAATGCTGGTAAACTTTCTAGAATCTCAGAGGCTATTTTTAATGAATTCTTTTTTCCAGAAGAAGCCGCAAAGGAAGTGGACCTGGCAGAGCCCTGATGGTTTTACTAAAAATGAAATAGACTTCATTATGTGCAACAAGCGCGAAATATTCAGAGATGTTTCTGTGATCAACAGGGTTAATACCGGAACTGATCACCGTCTTGTAAGAGGCATCCTGAATATAAAAGTCAAAATGGAAAGAGCGAAGCTGATGAAGTCGACTCTTAGACCAACTCTACCCCAAGTCGAGGCCGACTGTGAAACCTTTCAGTTAGAGTTACAAAATCGATTCGCCATGCTGGAATCCACGCAGGATATTAACGACGCCACTAACAGTTTGTTGCGTGTTATCCGCGAAGTGGGTCGAAAATACTTTCGACCAACGAGCAACAGACAAAATTCGAAGCTATCAAATGAGACTCTGGAGCAGATGAGGAAACGACGCGAACTTATCAATACTACACAGTCTGAGCGTCAGATACTTAACAGGAAGGTAAAAATGCTAATCAGGCGTGATTTAAGGCGTTCGAATGCCCGAAACATCGAAGATACTATTGCACGCAACAGGGGTCCAAAAGTCTTAGCCAGATCTCATACCTCCTGTTGTCATCTGACAAAACTCAGAACATCGCAAGGAACTACCGTCACCTCCAAGCCAGCAATTCTCACTGAAATCGAGAAGTTCTATGGGGATTTATACTCCACAAAAATACCACCTTTGTCCCACAGCGTGGATGACCCGCGAGCCAAACTTTGCCGCCACCTATCCGACGAGCTTCCTGACATCAATATGGGCGAGATTAGGATAGCCCTCAGACAGCTTAGGCACAACAAAGCTCCAGGGGAGGACGGAATAACCACAGAGCTTTTCAAAGCAGGAGGTAAACCTGTTTTGGTAAATCTAGCAAGGCTCTTTAATTCTGTCCTTCAGAACGGCATTACACCGGAGGCATGGAGCAGGGGTGTAGTGATATTATTCTTTAAAAAGGGTGATAAAACTTTACTAAAAAACTACCGCCCCATAACACTCCTGAGCCATGTATATAAGCTGTTTTCGAGGGTTATTACGAACCGTCTTGCCCAGAAATTTGAAGATTTTCAACCTGTGGAGCAGGCTGGGTTTCGAAGGGGCTTCAGTACCGTAGACCACATACACACTCTCAGGCAGATTATTCAAAAGACAGAAGAGTACAACCAACCTCTATGCCTAGCGTATGTGGACTACGAGAAAGCTTTTGACACGGTCGAGACTTGGGCTGTTCTTGAATCCTTGCAGAGGTGCCTTATTGACAGTCGGTACGTCCAGGTGATAAAGTGTCTATACGAAGCCGCTACCATGACCGTCCAAGTACAGAACCAGGGCACAAGACCAATTAACTTACATCGCGGGGTAAGACAGGGAGATATTATTTCTCCGAAACTGTTTACCACTGCTTTGGAGGACGTCTTTAAGACGCTCGACTGGAACGGACGGGGTATAAACATCAACGGGCAATACTTATCACACTTGCGATTTGCCGATGATGATAGTCATCATGGCGGAAACTCTGCAGGATCTGGAAGAAATGTTGAACAGCCTGGGCGATTCTTCAAGACGGGTGGGTCTCAGGATGAATCCTGATAAAACGAAAATCATGTTTAATGTACATGTATCCCCGAGACCAGTAGTCGTAAGTGGCGCTACACTTGAAGTTGTGCAGGACTACGTATACCTAGGCCAAAATATTCAACTTGACCGGCACAATTTTGAGAAGGAAGCGCAGAGAAGAATACGCCTTGGCTGGGCCGCGTTTGGGAAGCTACGTCATATTTTCGAATCGTCTGTCCCTCAGTGCTTAAAAACTAAAGTTTTTAATCAGTGCGTCCTACCGGTAATGACCTACGGAGCGGAAACATGGACACTTACCGTAGGCCTAGTCCACAAATTAAAGGTCGCTCAGCGTGCGATGGAACGTGCGATGCTTGGAGTTTCTCTGGCTGATAGAATTCGAAATGAAATCATTCGCCAGAGAACCAAAGTCACCGACGTTGCGCGTAGGATCTGCACGCTAAAGTGGAATTGGGCCGGCCATGTCTCCAGACGAAACGACGGTCGTTGGAGCCGACATGTGCTAGAATGGAGACCGCGATTAGGCAAGCGTAATGTAGGGCGCCCTGCAGCGCGATGGACAGACGAATTAAGGAAGGTGGCTGGCGGCGCATGGATGCGAGCTGCCCAGGATCGAAGTAGTTGGCGGTCTATGAGGGAGGCCTACATCCAACAGTGGATGGCAAAAGGCTGAAAAAAAAAAAAAAATCACAGATCATTATACAACGTTTTTGTCTCTTTCTAAAATAAAAAAAAGACATGAAATTAAAAAAATGAGATCCACGATTGATTTTGAGCAAGCGCATAAGTATCTTTTAGAAAGTAATATATCTGACTTACTTTTCTGTAATGACCCAGAATCCCTAACTAAACTTTTAATATACAAATTAATTGAGTCGATAGATAAAAATACAATTACCGTTCAAGTTCCAAATAGTAAACGCATCTTAAAACCTTGGATCACTCCAGGCATTTTACGTTGTATAAGAAACCGCAATAAATTACAGAAAAAACTTAAACACGATTCACATAACGAAATACTTAAGTTAATATACAATAGATATCGAAATTTCTGTAATAATCTAATTAAAAAATTAAAAAGAAAATATGAAAGGGAATTAATTACTAAAAACATTACAAATAATAAAACTCTTTGGAATAATATAAAAATTATAACTTATTCTAATAGATCGGAGAATCATAGTACCAATTTGTTGAACACTAAGTCGTCCCCCTTACAATCTGTTAACTACATAAACGAATATTTCGCGCATATTGGAAAAGATCTTGCACAAAAAATACGGCCAAATTACAATATTACTTATAAAAGCTACCATATACCGGCGTCAAGTCAAGGTAAATCATTCGTTCTATTAGATACAAATGCGGATGAAGTTCATAGTGTGTTAATGAATCTTAACTCGGATAGTGCGTCAGGTTGGGACAATATTCCAACACGGTTTCTAAAACATATAAGTAAGGACGTTGTCCCTATAATCACACACCTCGCTAACCTCTGTTTTGGAAAGGGAATTTTTTCCAAATTTGCTCAAACAAGCGATCGTCACCCCTGTCTACAAGGGTGGAGACAAAAGTTTTTTTTTTTTTTTAATCTGTTTTTATTTAGGGACTTTTTAAGTAAAATACAAAAATGTCAGTCCCATCGTTCCCTAAACCAAAATTAAAACACACAAACATAACAATTTTAAATTAAATCTAAGAATACTATTTATACTTAAATCTATACAGCATTTTAGCCGCTACCGAAGCAGGCTCAGACAACAAACTATGAAAAACACCAACATCCATGACATTCATATTACAGGAACGGACTAACTTCTGACGAGCCTCGGCATTTCGGACACATTCCACTAAGAAATGGTGAACATCGTCATCCACTCCACACAATTCACACTTTGGGGTACATACCCTTTTCATAAGGAAACCAAATTTCTTTAGAGGAATATGTCCAGAACGCAACCTAAGGCCCATAACAATTTGTTCCCGATTCAGTTCCTTCTCACTAAACCACGGAATATGAGGAAGATCATTTTGAATAACTCTATACCATATTCCCTTTAATTTAGATCTTTCATTAAAATACTCCTTCCAAATGTCCCTAACTTCCCTTCTATACTTTACCAAAACTTCCGAAAAGTCGGGCAATATATTGACCTCTCTCCCTTCCACTAAAGCCCTCTTTGCCAATTTGTCAGCTTCCTCATTTCCCCTCAGTCCAAGGTGAGAAGGAACCCATTGCAGTTTTACAATAATATCTCTGGCATATAACTTAGTAATCTCATTCAATATCTTATACGCCACTGATACTCCTCTCTTACCTTTAACACAACTTCCTAAATGAAATAATGCACTCTTACTGTCACAAAAAATAACAATTCTATTACAATTAAGAGTGGAAACATATACAATTGCCATAAATATTGCTACAAGTTCCGCTGTCATAACTGTTACGGTTTTTTTAAGTTTATACATTTTACTAACTAAACCAACTGCATCAAAAAAGGAGCATCCAACATTAGAAATATTTTTAGAACCATCTGTATAAATTGCATACCACCCAACATAATTTTGATTAATTTCCCGAATTAGTTCATATTTTGATACATTAATGTCTAAATTTTTTTTTGACGTATTTATACAATTTAAGTCAGTTTTAACAATATTTCTAATATTTATGTTAGACAACCAAGTACTTAAATTAAACATTTCATCTAGAGTTGAAGAACTAATATTTTCATCTTTTATATTTAAATATATGTTAGGCAATAATGGTTTCTTTTTCCTAGTCCAATAACTTTTACTACATAATAAACTTAATTGTGAAATGTTGTGGATGGTTTCGTTCTTGGCTAACGCTTGACAATTTAAACTGTATTTTATAGCTAGAAAACGTCTCCTTACAAAAAGTGGAGGAATGCAAAGATCACTTTCCATGACATGTATAGGTGTAGATCTAATGTAACCACCAATAACTCTCATTGCCATATTTTGTAATCTATCCAATTTCTGTAAATGAGTGTTAGCACTGTTATCATACAAAAAGGAGCCATAGTCTATTCTACTTCTAATTAAAGCCAAATAAATTCTACGTAAATGCTGAGGGTGTAATCCCCATCCTGAACCAGCCAAAACTTTGAGTATTCTAATAAATTTTACAGTGGAGACAAAAGTGAAATCAGCAATTATAGACCTATTTCTGTTCTACCATCAATATCCAAGATAATAGAAAAACTTATTAATAAAAGGTTATTACAATATTTAAAACGATTTAAAATAGTATCCGATTCACAATATGGTTTTCGACAAGGTACCTCCACCGAAGATGCAGTTGTTGCATTGACCAAGTTAGTAACAGAACAACTTGATGGTGGTAAGCAATGTCTGACTGCTTTCTTGGATATAAAAAAAGCTTTTGACACTGTCTCTGTCCCAATCCTTGTAAGTAAGCTTGAACACATTGGGGTTCGTGGGATACCCCTTCGATTGCTGCAAGATTATCTCTCAAACAGAAAACAAAGGGTAAAAGTGGATCAATACATCAGTGAGGATGTGGGTATATCTTACGGCGTTCCCCAAGGCAGTGTGTTGGGGCCTACACTTTTTACTATCTACGTAAACGAGCTCTGTAGAATGCAACTCAAGAACGCAAAAGTATTCTCGTACGCTGATGACACTGCTATTGTCTTCACTGGTGACTCCTGGCACGACATACGATCTAACACAGAAGCAGGTCTGGCCAAAATAGCCGCTTGGTTAGACAAAAACTTGCTCACACTAAATGTTACAAAAACAAATTATATTTGTTTCAGTATTAGTAACCGTACACAGCCCAACAATGATTTTAATATAAAAGTACATTTCTGTGGTGATACTGAAAACATTGGCTGCAATTGCCTAGATATAAATAGGGTAACATGTACTAAATATCTAGGTGTTGTACTAGACCAGCGACTATCTTGGCATCCGCAAATTGATCAAGTTGCAAACAGAGTCAGAAAATTTAGCTGGTTATTCAAGACCCTCCGACATGTGATTCCCAAAAACATTAGTTTTGGGAGTTCAAGGCGGCCCAGAAATCTTTTGAATGAGTTGTATGTAGCTTTGGTGCAATCAGTGCTATCTTACTGCATCCCTGTTTGGGGCGGTGCTGGTAAAACAAAACTTATCGAACTTGAAAGGACTCAACGAGCCTTGATTAAATGTATATATTTTAAAAAACTCAGTTTTTCAACTGAGAATCTATACCAGGAAAGCACATTGCTCTCAGTAAGAAAGCTGTATGTAACACAAACGGTACTGAAAGTTCATAGGTCGATCTTCTATGATTCTCTTGTGCAGACTAAACGAAGAAAATGTAACATTGTTCAAGTACCTAAGACAAGGACTAGATTTGCCTCTATGCAATTTCTTAAACGATCTGTACAATTATACAATGTGGTCAATAAACACATTTATATTTATCCAAAAAAAAGTCGAGATTGCAAAAAAGCTATTACTGAGTGGATAAAAACACTTTCTTATCATGACACTGAGACCTTATTACAACACATTAATTAAATATACAAATACATACTCACATACACACACACACACACACACACACACACACACACACACACACACACACACACACACGCGCGCGCACACACACGCACACACACACACACACACACACACACACACACGCACACACACACACACACACAATCACACACACATAATCAATCACAATTCAAATGTGATTAAGAAATATTTGAATTGTAACTGAAATAATTATATTTGCATAAATATGAAAAATATATTATACATATTTGTTATTGGAAGGGCGGGAATTCCTAATACAGGCATAACTTGCTTAAAAGGAATTCTCAACCACGAACTTTTTTGTTGTTAATTTTGTTTTTGCAAATAAAGTATTTTTATTTTTTTTATTATTTTATTTCCCATAAATATATATAATTTAACATAAACTTAAAAATCGAGGTAATTGATAGATTTCAAATATTTTCGAAAGATTATATTATTATTAGGTAAGCCAATAGAAAGCGAATATTGTAGCAAATTAAAGGCAGTGAAATATAATCAATTTAAGAATGACTTGACTGAATAAATTGTTTTTATGAGTTTTCTTGTATTGGTGTGGTGTAATTAACCAATGTTACTCATTATGTACTTCTTGTTATTCTTATACTTTTCCAGTATAATAATTCATATCACATAGCGTCGTTGGTGGTCACCAGGAGTTATAAACACGTCTCTCACAGATGCTGTGCATCGTCACATCCCAAATAATAGTACAAGTTTTACCCAACAATAAAACTTGTATTATTGTGGAGAGACGATGCACAGCATCATTTTAAGTCCTCCAGGTGAGAGACTTCTATGAGGTAAGAAGCGTATTGGCGCCTTTTGCAACAGGCGCCCCACCACCTGGTACCACACGTGACTTACGGCAGAGCGCTGATTGGTCGAAAAGACAACCGGAAGTCAAATATCATTGGAAACAGAACGGGAAGTATACAACGCTCTCTCACAGATGCTGTGCATCGTCTCTCCACAATAATACAAGTTTTATTGTTGGGTAAAACTTGTACTATTAAAATTGTAATAATATTTTATACTTAGCTTTTTCTACTTGGACTAACGGACTCGCCAAATGCTAGAAAAGTGATTGTTGTCATCCCTTTTGCTTCAGCACTTGGCGCCATTGTTAGTCATAACATGGCGCCACTTGCCAGCAGGAAGATCATGTGACAACTTTACAATTTACTACTTATTAATTCATGAATTTTTACAGTTTAAATTATAAGTAATATAATAAAATTATAATTTTAATTGAATTATAGCTTAATTGTATTTACACTAATGTTAATTAAATCATTTTGAATTTAAACGAGGAATAAAATTTATAAAGTGTCGTGAAACAAAATGGCCGAAAAATTTAATACTGTTATGATTTTATTATTTAACGATTGTAAAATTAAATAACTTGTACTACAATTTAGTGGAGGAGTGAAACAAAGCGATATGGGAGTGAAAGTGGGTGACTTGAAGGTAAACTGCCTGTTGAACGCAGATGATGCAGTGCTTATTGCATCATCAGAATGCGAGTTGCAGGCATTGGTCACTATCCTGAAAGATGGGTGTGAAAATAATGGTCTAAGCCTGAATGCGAGTAAAACTAAGATTCTGGTGTTTGAAAGAGACGAAGAAAGAACGGAATGTAAGATCATGATTAACAGAAAGAAATTAGAACAAGTGAATGAAGTGGTATATCTGGGAAGTATGTTTAGCAGAGATGGAAGGTATGATATGGATGTTGAAAGGCGTATTGCTGCCGGTAACAGGGTTAACGGTGCCCTCGCTGCGTTGATGCGACGGCGGAACGTGAGCATAGCCGCACGTTTAGCTGTGCACAATGCAGTGCTGGTACCGACGCTGCTATACGGCAGCGAAACGTGGGTATTGCAGAAGAAGAATGAAAGAAAGATGAATGCTGTGGAGATGAGATCTCTTCGAAAGATCCGAATCCGCAATGAAGAGATACACAGAATGGCAGGTATTAGCGAGAACGTCATAGTAAGAATGAAGAAGGGCGTGCTCAGGTGGTTTGGGCACGTCGAGAGGATGAGTGATGGAAGAATGGTAAGAAAGATTTATGAAGCAAAAGTGAGTGGTAAGCGAGGCAGGGGGAGACCTCGGTTGACCTTCGAAAACACAGTATCGATGATACTGGAGGAAGGTCACCTAAAAAGCATGAGGACCCCCCGGAGGGCGTGTATGAAGAGGTTGATGACTGTGGACGAGGCGAAAGAAGTATGCAGGGACCGTAGCGTTTGGCGCTCCGTTCTCTCTGACTACCCCGCAAGGGATACAGCGTGAAGCTAAAAAAAAAAAAAAACAATTTAGTATTTCTTACTTTATTTATTATAACAATATTATTATAAATTTTCTTATATAATTGTATTATAGTTGAATTATATTTACAAAAATGTTAACTAAAATCAAATTATAATGTAACAGGAAGTTAACTTCTAATACAAATTAGTATTTCTTACTTTATTTATGAATTTATTACTATTATAAAAATCATTATAAATGTAAAAGAATTATAGATTAATTATATTGCCAAAATGATAATTAAAATTAAATTAATATTAAACAGGAAGCTAACTTCAATTACTCAAACTTAGTATTACTTATTTTAAACACAGAAACTTTAAATTATTAAGAATTTATCTTGAATTTCATTAACAACATAGAAAAGTAAAATACCATTTAATAAATATTAAACAAGTAATTTAGTTACTTAATATATAAATTCCTAAATATCAGGAAAACACATCATTTTTCCTTGGCTTGATAGTTATCAATCAAAATTTATTGTAATAAATGAATAATTTTAAAATAATAGATAAATATTTTGTCTAATTTACAATATTATACAACATATTTTATTACATTGAAAAATCTTAACATGAAATGACTTGTTATTTAAATTAAATAAAATATATTTGAGGGCAAATGACTATGTAATGACTTTATTGTTATAAATATAATTATTATATTTAAAATTGTTAATTAAATGATTATTTATAATTGCGAAACTGTTATATATTAAAATATAATATTTAGTGGACACTGTTTTGACAGTGTGGTTTGAAGATATTGAAAATTGATTTAATGTTTAATTATTTAAATTAAATTATAAAATATTCAAATTAAAAAGAATTAATTAATATAATTATTCTAACTGTAATTTAATGTTTTAACTAATAAATAAAATTCATATAATTTGCATCCTGTAAAGTGATGCCATGTTTTAAACTATCTTGATAAAACATAAAGTTTGTTTGTTTATTAAACTATTTGTAATTTGTGAAAAATAAATTGTTTAAAGTATTGGAAAATTCTTTGTAATATTAATAAGGAATATTGAACAACTTATTATGAATGTTATGATAAATGTTGAAGTTGTGTTTGCCCTGTATAAAGACCTGAGTTTTGTATGAAAGAGGTTATTCTGTACTAAGCCGTTGTGGGGAAATAAATAATATTTGTGTCTAATATCTTGTATTTTTATTTATGAAAATGTACTCTGGACGCCTGAGTGGCGTTTCGCCGACATACATGTTCAATTGTCTTGTTTCCTAGGAGTAGTTCCTATTTTCACGATTATTCGAGATGATGAGAAAGTTTAATCTATTTTAAATGTTGACTTTAGCACGACGATAATTAATTTAAAGAATTTTCGGCAAAAGAGCGTTTATACCAAAATCATAAATTATTACACCCTACAATACATGTTTATGTTTACGACCCACAGACGTTAATTACTTTGTCGGAACTTAGATATAAACAAAAATGATTCTTATCATGACAATCGCGGGAATGTAACGTTTAGTTTCGTTAACCATGAGATTGCGTTTCAGTACAAAGGCCCTCTGTGAGCTCTTATTGGTTACTCCCTCTAGGCCACCAGAGGTTTCTTCAGACTGGGCGGACCATCTGGCTCATCTATTCCCACCCTTTTCTGTCACCATCTCATTTTCATGGGTGGGGCTAGAACGTCCTGTGCAGAGGGTTAAATAAATAAACAGTGGGGCCAGTCGTGGCGCAGTGGCACGAACGTGTGTGGTTGTGGGTTCGATTCCCACTCGAGTAGTGGAAATATTTAATATTTCCATTTCCTTCGCTCTGGTATCCGAAGCAAAGTGCGGCGTTAAGTTCCGCCACTTAATACGCAACGCCTCCCAATTCAAAAGTATGATAAAAAATAGAGACGCTATGTACAGTTTACAGCCATTCAATATTTTTTAATTTAAACGAGGAATAAAACTTATAAAATGTCAAACAAAATGGCCGCCAAATTTAATATTGTTGTGATTTTAAAATTTAACCATTGTAAAATAATTAATTTATGATATTTTTAAAAAAGAATATCGACAGTTTATTTTTTTCTTCAATATACTATTGTGGCCTTATTTTCTTAGTACTTCTAAGAATTACCTAAATTTTAAACAAATTCTTTATATATTGACGTTTTCATAATTAAAAAAAATGTAATTAACAAAATGTTTTTATATCAAATAAAGAACACCAAGTTATATCTAAACGACCAGTACAAAAATCCGTACTTACATTATAAATACGATAGTCAAATTTTGAATGCATTTTGGAATGAAAGTAGTAAGTTCATAAAATATACTAAGAACTTTACAAAATGGCCGCCGACAAAAATGTGATAAATAAAGATTACAACAAGTTAACATAAAATTAAATAAAGTATCTTGCAATTATATTAATTTATAGTACACATGCAATATATGTATTTCTGATATAAACAAAAAGCGTAAACTTACGTCAATATTAATCAAAGAAAATAATATTTAAGTTACTTTAAACAATATTTTTTTTACAAATTTAAATATTAATAAAAAACAAAATTAAAAATTTTGAAAAAACCCACGACGGTTTAATTGTAATTGTAAAAGGATAAAATAACTATAAATCCCCCGCCTAAAAGAATATATGTAACGAGATGATGGGGACGGCTTCGTCGGGGGCTGTCATTACTTTAAGTTTGCACAAACCTTCTCATAGGTTTTCTTGCTGTTAAAACAGTTTTGGCAAAATAAATAAATATTAAAATGAATTTACAGTTTTGATAACTGGTATTTTAAAGACTTTAAAACAAAATCCATACTGATAGCTACTATATTTAAAATAGAGGTTGCAACTGGCAGCCCCCGACGAAGTCGTCCCCATCATCTCGTTACATATATTCTTTTAGGCGGGGGATTTATAGTTATTTTATCCTTTTACAATTACAATTAAACCGTCGTGGGTTTTTTCAAAATTTTTAATGTTGTTTTTTATTTTAAACTTTTTAAAGTGAATAGATATACATTATATATTATTACATAATATTGAAATACTTTATATTAATCTTCATGCAAATCCAAAAGAAATTATAAACCCAATGCTTTCTGGTTATCAAATGCTTATTGCAGCGCCTGGCAGATTGTCACCGTAACATTTCCACGAAACTTAAATCTAACCAAATCAGTGAAAATCACAAAACCCACTAGTAGTTTTGATTTTGATCAAACTAATTTATACTGGAGCGCCCCGCGGTAGTTCGTGGTAGATATGGCATATAAAAACACGCAGTTAAACCATAACCTATCACGGAAAACCGCATCTAAATAGGTTTCACACAAAAAATAAAAGCAAATGCTTACTGCTGCGCCCCCTGGTGAGGTGTCACCATGACACATATACGAGAACTCGCGCTAATTAAGCCTGATCCTATCTTTGATAACTGCATCCAAATCGGACTTGTAGTTTTAGCTTTGCATAATTAAATGTTTAATGCAGCACCCCCTGGTGAGTTCTTGACGTAAAAAAAACCTAAAAACTTACACCAAGTAAAGGTAACTCTAATACTAAAAACTCTGCCTAATCGGACTAGTAGTTGTGGTTTTGCATTAAATATTACAAACAAACGTTTACTGCAGCGCCCCCTGGTGAGTTAACACGATAAAACATATCCAAGAACATGCACTAATTAAACTTGAGCTTATTATTGAAACTGCATCCAAATCAAATTTGTCATTTTATCTTTGCACTGTAATAAAACGACAAGCTCACGACTAAGACTGTCTTTATTTCTGTTATCCACTTATTCACATCTACCTTACAAATACATATATAACATCTTCCCCTTACAAAAAAAAATTAAATAAAAATAAACTATAAATAACCATCACCACATATATACCTAAATATTAAAAAAAAAAAAAAAAGAAAAAAAAAAAAACATATCTTGACGATCTTAAATACAACTTAAAACTAAAGCAAAAACTAATTAATCCTTCTTGTTTTTAAATAATAATGCTAATTTTTCCCGCGCTTTACATGCCGCTAATCGAATTCGTGCCTCATCCGTCCCACCAGGCGATACATCAACTGCAAATTGTTCAACATTTTCTGCATCCCTCCACTCTTCGTCACCCATTACCTTCTCTGCATCATCATATTTTTCCTTCCTCTCTAAGGAAGGAGAAGATGATTCTTGCAGCAATATAGTTTTTGGCGCCTTAATGAGGTGACGACGATTTCGTCTGTATATTCTACCCGAATTGTCGGTAAGAAAATAAGACCGTGGCTGCGGAGCCGGACTCTGAACAATCATACGACTTCTTACTTTATTATTAACTGCTATTACCTCCTCGCCAGAATTTAATTCAGGTAAGTTTCGCGCCGACCTATCATAGTATTTTTTAGCATACATACGATTTTTAACTATATTTAGATAATCGTCACTATTATTACGATCAGGTTTTAATTTATTCTCTTGTATAGGAAGTTTTGTGTTTAATCGCCGACCCATCAATAACTGTGCTGGCGAGCTCACTCCGTTACGTGGAGTAGCTCGAATGTTAAGAAGTCCTAAATGGAAATCTGTCCCTGAAATAATAGATTTTTTAATAATATTCTTTATGGTTTGCACAGCTCGCTCACTCAAACCATTGGCTTGAGCATAGTAAGGCGAAGTTGTTGTGTGCTGAAAGCACCAATCTAATGAAAATTGCCTAAATTCTTTAGACATATATGCGGGTCCATTATCAGTTACTAAATCAGATGGTATTCCATGTCGAGCAAATTGATCTTTCATAGCGTTTATTACAGCTTTCGATCCTATATTGTTTAATTCACTTACTTCAATAAAATTTGAAAAATAATCAACCAAAAGCAAAAAATATTTTTTATGGCAAACAAAAATATCCGACCCAACTCTTTTCCATGGCAGACTCGGCACTGCATGTGGTATCATAGGCTCCTTCGAGGGTGCTGCAGCGTGATCAGCGCATACTTTGCACGCTCGAACTGTGCGTTCTACGTCACTCGACATGCCGCCCCAAAACATTACATCACGTGCACGTCTTTTACACCTATAAATCCCCAAATGACCCTCATGCACACATTGTAACATTGCCGCCCGTAAGTCACGAGGAATAAAAACGAGATTGTCTTTAAATATTACCCCGTCTATATATTCAAAAGAAGTCCTATACGGCCAATGATTTCTAACTATTTCATCTACGTCAGTTCTATAACGCGGCCACCCATATAAAATATACTTAATTAAAACTTTACATTCTAAATCCGTACTAGTTGCTTTTCTAATACAATTAAATTTATTATTACTAAACTGTACATGGCATATGAGGAAACACTCTTGGGCTTCAAGTTCAGTTGAATATTTGCTATCCATTATATCTGAAAGAGGTGCTCTCGACAATGTGTCAGCAACATACATATATTTTCCAGGTTTATAAATCACATCAAAGGTATAGCATTGGATACGCAACATCATACGTTGTAATCTTGCCGGTACTGAATGCAAAGGTTTTTTAAACAAAGATTCGAGAGGCTTATGATCGGTTTCTATTGTTATATTACCACGTCCATATACATACTGGTGAAATCTTTCAAGTGCAAAAACTATAGCAAGCATTTCTTTTTCTATTTGTGCATACCGAGACTGAGTTTCCGTTAATGTGAGTGAAGCATATTCAACTGGTCTTCTATTTTGCAATAGCGCAGCGCCTAGTGCTTTTGAGCTTGCGTCTACTGTTAAAATAATTGGCTCAGTAGGCGAATACAATACAAGTACAGGTGCTTGACAAATCATATCTTTTAATTTTAATATGATAGATTCATATGTGCTATTCCAACACCATGCAACATCTTTTTTTAATAAGCTTCTTAAGGGAGTTACAATATTAGCATAGCCAGCAATAAACTTAGATAAGTAATTTGTCATTCCTAAAAATCTCTCCAAAGATTCTCTATTTGTCGGACTAGGCATTTGTTTTACAGCCCTTAACTTATGTGTATCTATATGCATACCATCAGCACTAAATGTGTGACCTAAATAAATAACTCGTTGAACACTAAATTCACATTTATCACGGTTAAATTTAATACCCACTTCTCGAGCCCTATCTAAGAGAAGTTTCAATCTCAAATCATGCTCTTCCATTGTACGACCGTGTACTATTATGTCATCAATAAACGAGTGAACTCCATCCAAGCCCTCCAGCAACTGGCAAACTTTTGCATGAAATACTTCGCTAGCACAACTTATACCGTAAGGCAGCCTCAAAAATTGATAACGGCCAAAAGGAGTGCCAAATGTACATAAATCAGCGCTTTCATCATCTAATTCTATCATCCAAAAACCCGACCTCGCATCTAACTTACTAAAATATTTGGCATCATATAATGCAGAAGCTATATCCGTGAGAGTAGGTAATGGATAATGAGCGCGAAGTATCGCACGATTAAGAGGCCGCGGATCGAGACAGACACGAATGCTACCATCTTTTTTCGCTGGTAATACAATAGCATTCACCCAGTGAGTCGGATGTGACACTTTTCTTATAATACCCATTTTTTCCATATTATTTAATTCACATTTTAATTTATCTCTTACACCAAATGGAATTTTTCGAACAGGACATACTGACGGACATACTTTTTTATCAATCATAATTGTATATTTACCCGGTAATTTACCTATACCCTGAAATAAATCGCTATAACTATCCACATTCAAGGAATACACACGTTTAATTAATCCCAACTTTTCACAAGTATTTTTACCTAGCACACTTTGACAATTATCTTTACATACTACAAAATGAATATTATAAGCGTTATTTTTATACATCCAAAACATCTCAATAGAACCCAGTATAGGTATATAATTTCCACAAAAAGATTGTGCTGTTATGCTACATTGTTTCAAATCACTTAAACAATATCCTAAATTTTCAAAATTTATAAAAGATAAAACATTAAGATCAGATCCCGAGTCTAATTTAAACTTCACTGGCATACCATTATTACATAAATATAATATTTCAAACCATTTACTATTTTCATTTTTATCACAATAATCATTTATAGTCGACACGTAAAATAGTTTATCTTTACTTACATCTTCGCATAGCTCATACACTTGATGTTTACCTCTCATTGGACACATCTTTTTATAATGTCCTTTATTATTGCACATAAAGCACTGTACATACCTGGCCGGACATCGGTGGTTATTACCCATGTACGATTTTCCACACGCAGCACAACACTTTCCCGGCACACATTTATCACTGTTGTAAGCAATATCCAAACGACGATCTGCATTATTACTATACTGTGCGGCCCGCACGCTCACGCGGCCCGTACTCGGCGCCGCCCCTGCCGCGACCCCGTCGCCGCTGCCGCCGCCTCGCCTCGGTGCGCGTGCACCGAATAACGCGTCCACCGTTCGAAACGCCGTCGATGATTCCATACCCTTTGAGATTTCTATTTGTTTATTCTCTGCAATTGATATTTCGTTCGCCTGACAAATTTTAATAGTTTTTTCTAAGCTTAGTTCCTCCGTTCTTAGTAATCTGTCACGAACTGTAGTATCCGATAAACCACAAACGATGCGATCTCGTATTAATCCGTCCTCTAAATGCTCAAACTCACAATGTCGACTCAATAAGCGCAACGCAGTGACGTATGCATCGATAGATTCGCCCTCTTCTTGAACACGTGTAAAAAACCGGAATCTCGCCATTGTCGTATTATGTTTCGATGCAAAATATTCATTATACTTTTTAACTACCAAATCAAAGTCGTCCTGGTTTTCATCTTTAACAAATTTAAATGTTGAAAATATATCGTATCCATCTGGTCCTATTAAATTAATGAGTAAACTGGTCTGAACTTCCTTCGTATCTCTGTAAACTCCCGATGCCTTTAAAAACACTTGAAATTGCGTGTACCATTTACGCCACGCGTCTGCCCGATTTGCAGGGCCACCTTCCAATATTAATTCTGTTGGAGGTCTAGCGTGTTCCATATTTTCTATTTTCAAATTTAACACCGCTGTCACCATGTAATAAAACGACAAGCTCACGACTAAGACTGTCTTTATTTCTGTTATCCACTTATTCACATCTACCTTACAAATACATATATAACATGCACAAACAATATTTTACTGCAGCGCCCCCTGGTGACTTGTCACCGTAATATAAATTTAAAAACATGCTTTAAGTAAAGCGGAATCTAATACTGAAAACTCTTGACAATCGTACTAGTCGTTTTGGTTTTACACAAAAAAATAGAAGCAGCTACTTACTGCAGCGCCCCCTAGAGAGTTGATACATACATGAAAATATGCACTAAGTAAACATACATGACACATATAAAAATATGCACTAAGTAAACTTGAATCTATCATTGAAAACTGAATTCAAATAGGACTCGTAGTTTTAGTTTTACACAAACAAATGTACTTACTACAGCGCCCCCTGGTGAGTGGTCACAGTAACGCATATATGGAAAGAAGCACCAATTAAACCTGAATTTATCGTTGAAAATTTCATCTGAATCGGACTAGTAGTTTTTGCTCTGCATAAACAAATGTTTACTGCAGCGCCCCCTGGTGAATTTTCATCGTAACAAAAAAAGAAAAATCTTAAAATATGCAGCAAGTAAAGCTGAATCTAATTCTGAAAACTCTAGCCAATCGGATGAGTAATTTCGGTTTTAGACAAATAAATACAAGAAAAATTTTGGTTTTACACAAAATAACTCAAACCAATGCTTACTACAGCGCCCCCTAATGAGTGGTCACTGTAGCACATATATAAAAAGATGCACCAATTAAGCCTGAACCTATCTTTGAAAGTTACATGTAAATCGGACCAGTAGTTTTTGATTTGCATAAACAAATGTTTACTGCTGCGCCCCCTGGTGAGTTTTCCCCGTAACAAAAAAAGGAAAAACTTAAAATATGCATCAAGCAAAGATGAATCTTTTTATGAAAACTCTTTTCAATCGGAGCAGTAATTTCGGTTTTAGACAAATAAATACAAAAAAAAGTACAAACAAATGCTTACTGCAGCGCCCCCTGATGGTTTGACACGATAAAACATATCCAAGAACATCCACCAATTAAACCTGAATCTATCACTGAAAATCTATTGAAATCAGACTACTATTTTTTGAGATAATTGAAAACATTCGTTTTCACGTAAAATGCGTACTGCAGCGCCCCCTGGTGAGTTAAGGCAATAAGATATATCTAAGAACATACGCCAATTGAACCTTAACCTATCATAGAAAACCGTATCAAAATCGGACTTATAGTTTTGGAAATAATAGACATAGTAATTTGCACAAACACACAAACAAACAAACAAACAAACAAACAAACAACCTCTCACCCCAAACACATATACAGTCGCCGTTCCGTCGCGGGTAAAAAAAATGATGACTTACATGGCACCTGCACCTCCTTCTCCGACACAACACACACTTTAAAGACCCGATCGCGAATGTTCAAGTATCGACAGACTCTACATGTTACATATTCTCTGCGAAGAGACCGCGCCAGAGCGCTGTCCGATACCGAATGCAAGCAAGTAGGGATGGTAGAGATTTAAAATCGATTCCAATTTTATCCAAGAATTGATTCGGTGTTTAAAAACTCGACTATTTAATTGCCAATTATCTTTAAACAAAAATTGACTATTCATGAGAAAGTACATAATTTATTTACTAAAATCAACACTTCATGAGAATTTATTATCAATTTTTAAGTATTTTGTGTTTTTTATTTATATATATATTTCACAAAATATACACGTTCTCACTCTAAAATTATTTTCCAAATTGTTTTTTTAAAAAACAGATTGATTCTTGGATTTGTTTGTGAACCGACTACAAGATTCGATATTCATAACGCCGGAACTGGAATTGAAAATCGATTCTTTTGTTTTCAAATCGAATTTGAATATATTTCCACCTCTACAAGTGATGTAACTGCTGCATTGTTTTTGAAAACGAAATATTTCAAGAAATATATTCCTTAAGTAGAGTCGTTACATCTAACTTGATTTTATAAAAGCATTAAAAAGGTGCGTTCTGTACAACTTTTTGGTGCAAACGAACTATTTTCGATGCATTTTAACTTTGTAGCAAATAAATATTAAATAAATAATAGTTAAAAACTAATATACAGTTATTAAATATTCGATTCGATTTCGCATAAGCTTCTATGAACTTTATTTAACATATTAGACTTTTGTGTAAACGACACTTTTGCTAATTGTAGTACTAACATTATAATAATAATAATAATTATACTAACACACATTTACTTACAGACAATCATGTTCATATAATTCAAAATAAAAAGGCCCAGTACATAAGTATGCTACAACTTATATTCTTTCTCTATTTGTTATTCTATTAATAACATACCTAGAAATTTAAGTACTTTTGTTTTTTTAGCATGTTCCTATTTGAAAAAAGACATTTAATGAAAACGTATAAAAAATTGAACGCAGCGGCATTCGAACCCGCGCCTCCTATTTATGTTAATGTTATTTATAATTTTATAACTGCATGTAGTTCGTCTTTTCGCGCTTATTCGTTTAGAGAGTTTCTATTGAAAAAAAATCCAAAGTGTTTTATATGTATGTATACATTTTTAAAAAAACTACATATTCTGAAAGTTCACTTTCGAAATTATCACGACGATTTTAAATTATCTTTGAGAAATACAAGTGATTTTATATATTTTTTTCCCACAACATTATAATGATTTGTAATAAAGCTAATAATTATTGCATGCTATAAATTTTTATGTTTATGACCTGATGTTAGCTACTTTGTCGGTATAGAGATATAAGCAATAGTGACTCTTATTGTAACCCGTTTACCGACGACATTTGTGTGCATACAACGCTTAAAGTGTTGTAAATCACCACATTGTAATTCTGTACAAAAGCCTGCCGCGAGCTTTTATTGGTAGAGACGATATCTATACTAACCAATGCCGCGTGTCGGAAATATATCTAAAGCGGCGGTGCTCTTATGCCCTCGAGCTCCGAGCTCCGTTCTTATAAGTTTCTAAATAAGCAGTAACTACATTGCAATGAGGCCATGAATTTAATACAAAGATATTACGATAGTAATAATAAATTATTTAAAATATAGTTATGTTGGCTCATGGCATGAGATCGGTACAAGTAAATGATTAACCAGCATTAAACTTTAATTATCTTTTTAAAAAGCCCACTCGCGTTCCCGTAAACTTGTATATAAATATTAATTATCTAATATATGTAAATATAGACGCGCTGTTACTCGCTTTTAAATTTTCTGTTTTCTTACTACAACACACAGGTTCGTTATTTGACAAATTATTACATACATTATTTACTCACCTGTAAACGAAAGAAACAACATTTAAAGGCTTTATATCGGGTCTATGTCATTAATTCTGTAGGCGAGCTTCTTACAAATAAAATATCTTGAACTATTATAGCGGCACGCACGGCACAGCCATCATATGGCTGTTTTGACATATTTCAATAGTGACATGTTACAAGTAGTGCCTAATTAAAAAGGTTTATTATTTATTTAAGAGCCCGTAACCTTTCCAATGTTACCTGATTAAAAAAAGTTAAGTAAAACAAAAATAAAAAACGTTTACTTGATATATGTATTATTATTTATTATTTATTTATTTATTAGGAAGCCAAAGTTACATACTACGAATACATTGGAGTACTTAAAATTTATACATGCTTTGTCACATAGTATGTCTCAATTACAGGCTAACTCTACATGTTAAGAAAATTGTTGCTCACATCTTATTTATACAACAAATAATGATAAAAATTAAAGTTACTAATAATAAAATATAAACAGAAAGAGGATCTTAAGAAAAAAACTAATACAAAAAAAAATAATAACAAATATAACCAAAAACCTCACAAAAAAAAACATTTCTATTACCAGAGATATTTCAGATAATTTTACTTACTATATTAACTATGTTATAAAAGGTAAATTGTTAGACATTTCCTAATGAGTATAATATTTTTTAGTTGGGTTTTATATTTATTTATTTATTTATTTATTGGATCGCCAACAAAGTATACACAAATACAACCATTTCAATTAATACAATTAAGATGCTATGTGCTACCTCAGTTACAGGCAACCACTTCATGCTAAAACAGTAACAGAGTGCTTGTAATCACAGAACATTAACATTTAGGTTTAAGTACATTATAGTTTAAATACAGTGCATGAAGAAACAACTAGAAGTAAAATCTAAGCTTAATTAATTAATTAAACATTTTTTAATTGTTTTTTTGAATTCAAGAGGCCTTCCCGAGAATATATCAATATTAGTATTTTTAAAAAGAGAGTTAAACTTTAAAGTCATTCTATTCAAAGGTGAATAATGAGCGAGATTACTTTTGCATTTTTTTGTATTGAATGGAGTATACACGAGCCTTCTTGGGAGTTTATATGGTGCATTAAAGTATAGTTTTGAAAGTAATTGCGGGCTGTCTATATCTTTATTTACAATTTTGAACAGAAATGTATGGTCAAGTATTTCTCTTCTTTTTTGTAGAGAATCAAGGTTAAAGTATTTTAATCGGTCAATGTAATGAGGGTGCGTTTTAGTAATATTACAACTGTAAGACAGGTGCCACAAAAACCTCTTTTGAACCCGTTCTATTCTTTTATTATATACTTCATAATGTGGATTCCAGACATTGCTACAATATTCTAGGGTACTGCGTACTAAGGTATTATAAAGATTAATTTTACTTGACACTTTTTTAAGGTCCCTGCCATTACGCAACATGAATCCCAGCGTTTTATAGGCCTTATTTACTATGTGATCCATATGTAGGTGAAAGCGGAGCTTTGAGTCGAATATAACTCCTAAGTCCCGAACACTGGTAACTTCCTTTAACTTCTTGTTTTTAAAAGTATAATAGTATACTAAGTCTGATTTGTTTCGTGAAAATCTAATAAAATGACATTTCTCGATGTTCATAGACATGTTGTTATAGTCGCACCAGTCGCTAAGTTTGCCCAAGTCTTCATTCAGCAATTTAGCGTCATTAAGACTGTGAATAGGTTTCATAAGTTTAAGATCATCGGCAAATAAATAGTAACGAGAATGGTTAAAACACAGTGTAAGATCGTTAATAAAAATGTTAAAAAATAATGGCCCAAGGTGGGAACCCTGTGGAACTCCAGATAAAACACTAAATGATTCAGAGAAGTATCCTTTAACGGCTACAATTGACCTTCGTTCACTTAAATATGAAGCACACCATTCTAAAACCCGTCCACATATACCGTGTCCTAAAAGCTTTGAGAGCAGTATCTTATGGTCAACTCGATCAAACGCCTTGCTGAAGTCGGTATATATGACGTGGACTGGCACTTTAGCATCGATCGAGTCACATAAATCCTCGACGTAGGAAATTAAGTTAGTATTTGTGGAACGACATTTATAAAAACCATGTTGATGCGGTGAAATGAGTTGTTTTACATGCCATGCAATATATGGATATAACAGAGATTCCAGTACTTTACCAAGAATTGATAACAAGGATATCGGTCTATAATTATTTATTTGATTGGGGTCTCCGGATTTAAAAATAGGTATTACTAAGGATGTTTTCCAATATGTAGGAAAAATACCCGTGGAAAGTGATGTATTAAATATATGGTAAAGCGGGGCCGTCAATGCATCATTATAGGAACATAATGATTTGAACGAACTGAATATAGGAATGAATGAAATGAGAAAGAATTATGTTTTCATAAATTTTGGGTTCTAAGTTTATATTCGATAAAATTATTGAATCTCATCAATAAAGTACCGTATTTTTTTCCTCCAAAGTTATACGTTTTCTAAATAGGTAAAGTTTGAAAATTTGTTTGTAAGGGGTAATCTTCGGAAATACTGAACCGATCATGGGAACTCTTTCACAATTAAAAAGCTAAACTATTCCGGAGCGCTGTAGGATGTATTTTATTATGATCGAACGGAAAGCTTAGAGAATCCAAAAGGCACCTTTAATAAGGGATAAAAGCTGCAGATCAGGCGGCCAAGGCGCGAGCGAGTCGCTAGTTTTTTATTATTTAAGTAGATATATGTAGCTATTTTCCAATATTCTACTGCATTACATTTGTTTAAATCTTACATATATTTTGTTTTTAAGTTTGGTTAATCAGTCACTTTAATTTAAAGCTTTTCCAAAAACTACTAGTATATGTCGGAGAAACGCCACTCAAGCGTCCAGAGTCCATTTTTACAAGGAAAATACTTGTTGATAGACACAAATAATGTTTATTTCAGTACAACGGCTCAGTACAGAATAACCTCTTTCATACTTTTTTTTTTTTTTTTCTTTTTTTTCGAATGTGTAGTATGCTGTTGGCCAGAGCGGCCTCGACAGCTTCACCGGGCTTTGGGGGAGGCCGAGCTATATGAGCTCTGACCTTGGCTTGGAATCCTCGCTTGTGAGGAAGCCATTAAATGACGACGACGGCATGGCAAGGGCGTCTCAGTTGAGACTCGAACCTCGACTTGCGACACCGTTTTAGTGGGGGACTTTGCTTCGCTCTGTCCGAGCTAGGCCTAACTAGGGGCGCTGGTGCCCGGGGCGGTATCGGACCGTTGAATAACTGGGACCTCGTCTCCACCGGCGGGGACGGTGTGTGTATCGTGTGCGTTTGCGTGTGTGTTTGAATTTACCTAACACTTCTGTAATGGCGTCAGTTTGGGTGAGAAGTTCCCTAGGCCTCGCGGGGCGTTTTTTACTGACCGTATAATCGCAGGCGCTTACCACCAGCGGGTTCGGATGCGTAGCTGCTTTTTCGAAGTAGCTACTGGAGAGTTTCCGGCAGTGCTCTTTTACCGAATCGAGCTTAGCGTCTTTGTGCAAATCTAAGTTACGTACGTACCACGGGGCGCCCGTGGCGTAGCGCAAGAATTTATTTTGCAAAATCTGAAGTCTACGAAGGTCTGTGTGTCCGAATACAACACAGGCGTACGCGAAGATGGGCCTGACACACGTTTTGTACAGGCAGATCTTGTTGCGGAGGGACATCTTACTTTTGGCGCAAAGTAATGGATATAATCTACTTAATACGAAGCTCGCTTTGCGGCGGACGTACGTTATGTGCTCTCTGAAGGAGAGTTTCCTATCTATGATTACGCCGAGGTATTTCGCGGAATTAGCCTCGGGAATCGGTTTGCCTAGCAGACGGACGGTTGGTATGTCGTCGGTTCGGCGAAGAGGGAAATATACTAAGGAGCTTTTCTCCGGATTGACTTCTATCCGCCATTTAGTTAGCCATCTACCGAGATGGTTCATGGCTTTTTGCAAATTGTTCGCTATATTGACTGACACTCTGCCGGAAGCGTAGATTGCGGTATCGTCCGCGTAGAGAGCGAGATTGCTCCCACCGACTTTCGAGGGTGAGGGGTGCCTTCGACCCGATATCTGAACGAACGGTGTGAGAGATAGTCTCTCAGAATGTGAACGAGCCTATCGGGGAATTGCGCGTTCATTAATTTGACTAGAAGGCCGTTGTGCCAGACTTTGTCGAAAGCCTTGGCGACGTCTAAGAAAATTGCCGCTGATGGCATCAATCTCGCTCTTAATAACAGGTGTTCCGTGAGGCGGTGTGTACCTGGTGAACGCTGGAATGTTTGGCTCTAAAGCCGAATTGTTCGGGCGGGATGAGATTCTTGGCCTCGACGATGGCCTGAAGTCGCGAGAGTAGTATACGCTCGTATATTTTGCCTACAGCGCTGAGAAGACTGATGGGGCGATAATTGGCGGGTGACGCGCGCGGTTTACCCGGTTTGTGGAAGCCTATAACGATGGCTTCTTTCCACTTTCTAGGGAACGAGCACTCTTGCATGAGTGTATTAAAAATAGTTACGAGGAGCGTTACTAAGTGAATCGGGAGACACTTCAGGACCCTGTTTGAAACGCGGTCAGGACCTGGGGCTTTCTTAGGCTTAAGGCCTTTAATGATATCTTTGACCTCTTCGACGGAGGTCGGGCGAATCGGTTCTCCTACTGGTGATAACGGCGCCCACGTTTCTACTTGTGCGTCCACCGCGGCGACGTGTTTTGGATCGCACGGTAGTTCCGAAGGGGAGCATTGCCTTTCGAGGCAGTCGGCTAGGCATTCGGCTTTAGCTAAATCGTCGGCGGCTATCGTTCCGTCCGGACGTACTAAAGGAGGCATTGTTACGACCGTGTCGTCTTTGAAGGATCTCGCCAACTTGTAAAACGCTAGATGAGATGGCGAGATTTTCGCGAGTCGGTGATCCCAACTTTCCTCTCTGAGCTCCGCGAACCGGGATCGAACCTGTCTTTGGAGGCTCCAGAGTTTCGAACGGTGTTCGGCACTGGGAAACGTGTCGTGGTCCCTAGTTGCCTTATTTTTGCGCGTAATTAAACGTTTTAAATCGCGAGGGGGATTGTAGCGGCCGTCGGGGCGCACTTCAATCTCCCTTGAACAATTGTCGAGCGTGGAATTTAATCGCGACGTGAGTTTATTGATTGCAGTCTCGGCTGCTTCTACTGATTCGAGTCTGTCGGGTGACGGGTTGTCTACGAGTTCGGAATCTGCATCGCGTATGAGATCCGAGAACGTTTTCCAATCTGTAACTGTGGCCTTCGCGGGAATCGATTGACTATCTGGCCCTAGTTTAACTAAAACAACTCGGTAGTGAGACGCTGCACTGAATAGACGTGTTTAACTTATTTGTCGCAAAATAATATAAAATAAAATAAAATAACGGTTTCAGTGATAATTAAAAATAAAGCTTCATAGCAAAGACATACGGTTCATTATCATAATCTATTCATCGTGACATACTGCATTGTAAAAGTGACCCGTGCGCTCGAGTCGCTATTGGATCGTTGACGTTATCTTGGATTTAAGGATGAGTGTTCAACGATCAACGAAGAGCGGAAATAATTCGATTGCTAAATTACGTTCATCGGAAGAAAGAGATAACATAACTATAAGAAAAAGAAAAGAAGATGATTTTTTTAAAGAAGAATTTACCAAGCTGCGAGAAGAAATAAAAATATTATTTGAAGAATTTAGCAGAACTCAAAAAGAAAATAACAACAAAATCTTTGAAGACATGCTAGAAATAAAGAAAGAAATTCGAGAGATAAAATATTCATCTGAAAAATTGATATTAGACCATCAAACTTTAAGAAGGGACTTAGAAGCAATGAAAGAACAAAATACAACACTTCAAAATAGAATAAATAATTTGGAAAAAAATATTCATTCACCCATAGTCAATAGAACATCATCCTCTAATCCGCTACCGTAAATAAAATAAAAAACAAAAGCTGTGCTCCTCCAAAATTAATTATAAATAATGAGACTATTACTGAAAGAACCAACATATGTGAGTGTTTCAATCATTACTTTTTATCTATAGGCAAGGTGTTAATGGAACAAATCTCGGCTAAATATCACAATTATCACACTTAAAGCGAAACTTTACCCGTACAAAATTACACACAAAATCTTGAGCTACTCAAACCTTGTACAGAACAAGAGGTAATAAATATAATTAATAGTTTAGATTCTAACACAAGTACAGGGATTGACGGGGTTACAGTAAAATCAATAAAATGTATCAAAAATTAAATAAGTAAAAATTTAAGTCACTGTATAAATAAATCCATAAGTATAGGAAGTTTTCCAGATAGTCTTAAAATTGCACGAGTAACTCTAATATATAAATCAGGAACACAATCAGACCCTGGTAACTATCGACCTATTTCTGTGTTACCCCTTTTGTCAAAAATATTTGAAAAAATCATTCATAATCGCTTAAGTCAATATTTTTAATGACATAAACTTTTTCTATCACAAGCAATACGGTTTTCGTCCGAAAGCAGGAACGCTTTCTGCTACAATTGATCTCATCACTAAAATAAAAAATAACATTGATAGCAAAAACATTGTAGTAGGAGTATTTATTGATCTAAAAAAAGCATTTGACACGGTTTCACATTCTATATTATTACAAAAATATAGAAGAGTTGGAATGGCTGGGACCGCGTACGAAATTATTTCATCTTATCTTAGCAATCGTCAACAAATTGTAAAAATAGATAATTTCAAAAGTAAACCAGCTCCAATCACATGTGGAATACCACAAGGTTCCATACTCGGGCCTTTACTCTTTTTTATATTTATTAATGATATTGATCAGTTGCCACTAAGTGGAGAAATAACATTGTACGCGGACGATACTTGTTTATTTTATTTTGGAAAATCAATTCACAGTATTATTGAAACAGCTCAAAACGATTTAAATATCCTAAACGAATGGTTACAGTACAATTTACTTACTTTAAACGTCTCAAAAACCTCATATATGATTTTTTCGGCCAAAAATAAAGCTATTCCTTCCCATAACGAATTGATACTTAATAGTCAAATTATCAAACAGTCAAATAATGAAAAATACTTGGAATATTGGGATTAATTTTAGATAAAAATTTAACTTGGAAACCTCATATAGATTCTATACATTCCAAAATAACTTCGCTTACTGGAGCTTTACGTAGATCTGCACGTTGTATCCCTCTAAGAGTACGAAACATTATTTACAATACTTTAGTTACACCAATATTAGAATATCTTATAGAAATCTGGGGCAACGCGGCTAAAACACACATAAAAAATCTGCAGGTGTCTCAAAATAAACTTATCAAGGTGTTATTTCATATGGATTATTATATGCCTACTAAAGATTTATATAAAACAACTAAAATTTTATCTATTAAAAAAATGTATAAATATAAATTATGTATACTGATTCGTAAAATATTAACAAACCTTACTCGTTCACAAATTACTTTTAAAACCAAAACCCATTCTTACCACACAAGGAACAGATATAAACTAGAAACACCTAAAACTCGAACCAAGTACGGCATAAAAACTATTTCATTTGAAGGAGCACAGCTGTATAACTCTTTGCCTCTAAATGTTGTCAATTCAAAATCTCTTAATATATTTAAAAAACGATTAAGAACCCATATACTAGATGATTTCACTGATATTGTTTAATATCACTACTGTTTATTATTTGTAATATCTAAATTGTAGTTATAATTTTAAAATTTCCTTTGTAAGCGAACTGTGTTCTTTTTGGAAATAAACTTCTTTAAACCTAACCTAAAACGGGTCTATGATCTGAGTCTAATTCTGAGATTGACTCGATGGAGCGCAGCCTGAGGGAGACGCCCTGCAGGATGGCTAGATCGAGTGTCGAAGGACGGCCCCGTGGCCCAATCCTCTTTCATACAAAACTCAAGTCTTTATATAGGCAAACACAAGTTTAACATTTATAATAACAGTCACTTCCGTTAAAAGAAATAATTTAAACAATATTATAAAAAATAGTTCAATATTACATATTAATATTATAACGAATTTTCCAATACTTTAAATAATTTATCTTACATAAATTACAATTAGTTTAGTAAACAAATTTCATTATTTGCTAAGAAAGTTTAACATGGCGCCACTTAACAGGATATAAATATTTATTTATTAGTTAAGATATTAAATTACAGTTAGAATAATTATAATAATTTTAATTCTATTTAATTCGAATAATGATTATTAAAGAATAATTAAATTTAAATAATTAAACATTAAATCCATTTTCAATATCTTCAAACTAAACATCAAAACAGTGTCCATTAAATATTACATTTTAACATATAACGGTTTTGCAAATATAAATAATTATTTAAATAACAATCTTAAATATAACAATTATTTATAACAATAAAGTAATTACATAGTCATTTGCGCCCATATATACAAAATGATCGACAAAATTAAAACAAATAAAAATTAAAATAATTTAAGATAAAATTCTGTACAGTAAGTGTCTTGCAATTATATTAACTTATATACTAGTGGAAATAATTAAAGGATCGGAATTTTTTCCAAATTTTTTGACGTTTTTTAAGTGGCTGTATTTTCCTCAAAAATGGTCGCATTGAAATAAAAAAACAAGTATTTTAAAGCTTAAAGTTTCTAGTTTTGAGATCTTAGGATGAAAAATATTATCAAGCGACGTGTTCCACTATATCCTAATGAATACTGAGAGAGTAAAAAAAGGTGATTTTTCAAAGTCGAAATCGCGATCTTTTAATTTTCTGCAAAAATTTGATCGCATGAAATAATAAAACGGCTCGATGGATTAAATCGAAACCTTGTGGGGTTTTTTGAATATATTGAACTGTAAAACGCACAGTCAACATTACCAGTTTTCTCGATATATTCAACTTAGCGCCTGATTCCCAAAAGCCACAAAAAGTCTTTTTTTTAATGATTTTTCAAATAATTGTAAAGAAGAAGATATATATTTTTTTCAAAAATCCGTAGCTGGTTTTTATGGAAAATTTACTGTAGATTTTAAAATACTCCTTATCTTTCTTGTGCAATCAACGGTTACTGAGATATTTATGGTTAAAGTCAAAAAGATATCTCAGCGAGAAGTATATGTATGGCTTTTTTAATAACAGCAAGTTGAAGCTAGATACCGATCAATAGAACAAGTTATCCGATCCATATAGTGGTTAAGTTGAAAAAAAATGTAATAGAGCAAAAAAATACAGCCACTTAAAAAACGTCAAAAAAATTGGAAAAAAATCCCGATCCTTTAATTATTTCTGCTAGTGTAGTACACAAGCAATTGGATGTAATTTTCCTGTAATCACAGGGTAGCGTCCGACTGTCAACATTAATGGTTATGAGTTCGATTCCCACTTGAAGGAATTATATTGTATTTAAATTGTTTTCATTTCACTGCTCTAGTAACTGAGACAATGCGCGGCGCTGAGTGCCACCACTGAAAACGTAACGTATCGACTGTATGTACAAAGTGGAGAACGGAGTACTATTTGGTACTAATTTCTCTCTTATCATTCTGCTGTGTGAGAAAAATTGTAAAGCTTTTTATGTTTATATAAAATTAATTTCATAGTTTTCCTGCATCTCTGGCTGGATAGTCACGAGATTACCTAGTGTATAACACTGTCCTCCATTTTCACTCGAAAGCGATACACTACTTGATGTGTACCAGAACGAAGAAATGAAAATTTAAATATAATCATTCTCTGAAAATGAATCGATCCCACAGTCATCTCTTTATAGTCGGATGCCGTTCTCAAGTGCGCCTCAACGACCTAATGAGTAGGTTTTGCTTAAAATATAGAAATAAAATATTTGTTTTAATGGAAATAGAAATATTGAAACAAAGTAAGTCCTGAAGTAGAGCCAATGCGAAACGTTATTGCTTTTTTTTTTTTTTTTATAAAAAAGGACAAGGCAAACGAGCGTTCGGGTCACTTGACGATAGGTGAACACCGTCGCCCACGGCCCCGTGCAACACCAGAGGAGCTACGTTGCCGGCCTTTGAGCTGGAGGTAAGCGCGCCTTTTGAAGGTACCCATGTCGTATCGACCTGGAAACACCGCCGCTGGTAAGCCATTCCACAGTTGAGTGGCGTGTGGAAAGAAATGACGACGAAACCGCACAGTACTGGAGTGCCAGGTGTCTAGGTGGTGAGGATGATATTTCAACCTGGCACGTACTGTGCGGTTGGAGAATTCAGCGGCAGGTATCAGGTCAAACAGTTCTCCAGAACACTCCCCGTGATACAAGCGATAGAGAACGCATAACGAAGACACGTCTCTACGCAACGCCAAAGTGTCAAGCCCAGCACAGATTCTTGGGTCCCTGATAATTCGAGTGGCTCTGCGCTGTATGCGATCAAATGGATCGAGCTGATACTGGGGGGCACCGGCCCAGAGATGAGAACAGTACTCCATATGAGGCCGCACCTGGGCCCTATAAAGGGACAATCGGTGTTTGGGCGTGAAGTACTGTCTAGCTCTACCGATGACACCCAGCTTCCTCGAGGCCAACTTGGCCTTACTTTCCAAATGATCGCGATACTGGCACTCACTCGAAACTTTCAGGCCCAATATGCTGATACTGGGCGCGGCATGGAGGGGAGTGTTCTGGAAAAGTGGTGATAGGACAAATGGGGTTTTCTTAGTGGTCAACGCGCAAACTTGTGTCTTCTGGGGGTTGAATTGAACCAGGTTCCTTTCAGCCCATAAGGAGACATTCACGAGGGATGCCTCAACAGAAGACACAAGTTTTGTTCGGCTCTCGTCGACGTTTTCCCGAGAAAGACCTGCACGGCCGGTGTATACGGCGTCCACCGTGCTGTCGTCCGCATAGCAATGAATGCTAGGGTCTTTTAACATGTCATTGATATGCAGAAGAAATAGCGTGGGGGACAGCACACAGCCCTGCGGGACGCCAGCGTTCACGGGCATAAAGTCAGAGCAAAAACCGTCGACAGCGACCTTGATGCTACGCCCAGTGAGAAAACTGGCGACCCACTTGCATAAGTTCTCGGGAAGCCCAAAAGATGGTAGTTTCGCTAGGAGCGCCCTATGCCACACACGATCGAAGGCTTTCGCCATATCCAAACTAACTGCCAGGCCCTCTCCCTTGCTTTCAATAGCAGCAGCCCAGCGGTGCGTTAGGTAAACCAGAAGATCACCGGTTGAGCGACCATGGCGGAAGCCATATTGACGGTCGTTGATCAACTGGTGATCCTCTAGATAACCCAGAAGCTGGCTGTTTATAATGCTCTCCATTACTTTGGAAAGCAGGGAGGTGATGGCGATAGGCCTGTAGTTAGTCGGATCGGAGCCATCGCCTTTCTTCGGGATCGGGTGAATAAGAGCGCTCTTCCACGAATCTGGGACTACGCCGGTTGAGTAAGAGAGCCGAAACAAACGCGTTAGCGCCAGCGTCAACTCAGGAGCACATGTTTGGAGCACAATAGGAGAAATGCCATCCGGTCCACTCGCCTTTTGGATATCCAAGGAACACAGAGCTCGACGAACAGCCTTTTGGCTAAACTTTACGTCAAGCATTGCGTACTGGCACCGCGGGATGGTCGGCGGAGTAGTTCCTTGGTCATCCAAAGTCGAGTTCGAGGCGAAGAGAGCGCCCAGGAGATCGGCTTTCTCCTTCGCCGTGTGGACCAGGATGTCATTCTCTGTGCGTAACGGTGGAAACGAAGGCTGGCTAAAGTTGCCAAGCACAGCCTTGGAGAGGGCCCAAAACTGCCGCGTTCCCGACGGGTACCTCTCAAGTTTCTCACCGATTTTGGTGATATGCTGGGACTTTGCTCTAGCAATTTGCCGCTTAAAGTACCTAGAGGATCGGTTGTACTTCCCTTTTAAGGCTTTCGCCTTCGGATCCTTAGCGACTAGTGCCGCGGCCCAGGCTTGATAAGCTTCGCGCTTACCAAAGGCAGCTTGTTTGCAGGACTTACCAAACCAAGGCCGTGATTTGCCACCGATGGGCACTACAGAGCTAGGAATATAAAGTTCCATACCCTGTAGAACCACGTCGGCGACAGCGGCGGCACAGACACTGGGATCATCAGAAGAGAAGCACACCGCCCCCCAGGGATAAGATGAGTAAAATGTACGCATCTCATCCCAATCTGCTGGCTTGTAGTGCCAGACACGGCGAGTCGCGGGTGTTCTGCAACTGCTGCGTTTAATTGGCACCACACTCCGTACCAGGCAGTGATCAGAGGACCCTAAAGGGGCCTCGACTGATACCTGGTACTGTTCCGGATGTGAAGTCAGCAGAAGGTCCAATAAGGAGGCATTGTGGCTGTCCACGTCCGGGATTCGTGTAGATGAATCAACCAATTGGGACAGTCCATTTGCTATAGCAAAGTCAAATGCAGCCCTCCCCGCGTGGTCGGTGGTGCGTGATCCAAGCCAATCGGCATTATGGGCGTTAAAATCACCAAGTATCACGACCTCAGCGGAAGGGATCTGTGAGAGCATATCATCAATGGCCGATTGCATATGCTCCATGAGTCGATCCGTTTCCGCGTTACCACTGTGGGACCTGTATAGGCATCCGTAGATGCGGACACGATCGTCGGAGTCCAGGCGAAGCCAGATGGTAGACAGGTCCCGACCTTCAAAGTTAGCAAGGCGACGAAAACTCAAATCCTCCCTTACAAATACAGCGACCCCGGCGTGAGGTAGAAAATTATGTTCTATTTTGTAGCCAGGATAGTGGAGGTAGGCTGTATCGCTCGGTCGGGTAATCTGAGTTTCCGTCAAAAATAACAAGGCCGGCCGTGCCGTCTCAAGGTGGTGGTGAACGGCATTCAGGTTAGAATGTAGGCCCCTGATGTTACAAAAATCCACATTGAGCGTGGTGGGGGTTGCCGTGGAGCGTACGCCTCGTTTGCCTTGTATGTGTTTGTAGCGCGGTTCTGTGCCCTCCCCAGAATTCGACGGGCGGCCTGAGTTTAAAGACTCAGGGAGGGATTCTCCAGCATCGGTGATGTTGGTACCCTCCTGGGGTAGATCCTCTTTCAGTACCGCTGTCATGATGGGGGGGAGTTGGGCTCCGGTGCCCGGCATCACCTGGTGCGAAACGCAGTGGCATAGAGCCACTGCTTAACGCCGGTTTCAGATGCCGGGGGTGGTGGTAGTCCGGTCGAGTCGGCCCATGCGAGTTACCATTACTGGCAACTAGACTCTACCACTCGTATTTTAGTCGCCTCTTACGACACCTCCAATACCAGGGTGATCCTATTCTATGCCGGGATCACACGGCTAAAAATGCTTATGAAAAAGGCACGGGCGGCCATAAATCAATGTCCGCTTGTTTATTATTAGTATAATATTTCCCCCGAGGAAGATTCGTTGCATAATTTTGCGTAATGTAAAATAGAGTAAATTAGGTACGTACTGTGTTGACTTATATTTTAAAATCATAAAAAGAAATAAAAGAAGCCAAACGTTGAGCTGCATCTCTTGCGGAGTAGTCAGAGACTGACTACTCCGCAAGGGATGCAGCGTGAAGCTAAAAAAAATATAAAAAAAATAAAAGAAATCTATTAACCTATACATATATCCAGCTGACTATATAATGCTATACTACACTATACGATGCTCTATAACTCTAGTTTATATTGTTACTACTACCTTACTACAACATTAGTTTATATTACTAAATAAAACTATAACGAAAGTAATATTGGAAACCGGTGCCATTAAACCACAAATAAAGGTCAAAGTCTGTTAAAAAATTGTATCTTTTCTATATTTTATTCTATTGACAACATAAATAATTAACGCTTTTTTAAGATGTATGTATTTATTTATTTTACAAATGTAATGTATAAGGTTATGTTACCAATTTTGAAACTTAACTTTATCATGACGATGTTTTAAATTTCCTTTAATTCCCACGAATTTAGAAAAAAATCGATTTAACTATAGAAAAAATTATCGCATACTATAACATATTTTTATATTTATGACCCACAGACGTTGGTTACTTTGTCGGTACATAGATGTAAACAATATCGACTCTTATTACAGTCCTCTACAGCTGACAATCGTATGTTATTCGTATATTATAATTCTTGTAAATGCATTTGTGTACAAGAGCACTGCGCGAGCTTCTATTGGTTGGAGCCTTTTATAGTAACCAATAGCAGCGTGTCGGAATTATTCCTAGAGGAATTGCGTTTGGACAATGGAGCTTTACATTCATACCTATATTATAAATGCGAAAGTCTGTCTGTTTGTCTGTCACGCTTTTGCGGCTAATTCACCAGTCGGATTTGGATGAAATTTAGAATGAAAGTAGGAAAACATCCAGGGTCGAATATAGGCTACTTATTTTTTCAATAATCAACCTTTAAAGTATTGAAATAGGGAGCGATTTAGATTTTTCTTATAAACGAGAGTTTATAAGAAAAATCTAAATCGCTTGACTGGTTGTAATGTTTTTTTGGATAAATATAGTTGATAACCGTGTGGACTGCTAGTTTATTATAAGTTTTATAATTTTTAAAGTAAATTTATTCTCGTGGTGACTAAACGGACACAATATCATATAATTATTAAAATTATATTGTACGTAGAAGGCAGCCGCTGCTTATATATAGCTTTGCTTTCGAAAGTACTACGTAAATATATAAAGTGCATTAAAATATTAAGTTAGCATCTAAGTAATTATAGATATCAGTTATAAGTGGTTCTCACTCTTATTATTATGGCATCTTCTTTTATACGTTATTTGTTATCCTTTACAAGTTCATTTGTGAAGATATTTCCCACAAGTCTCTTTATGTCAAAGAAATGCATTTTATCTCAATTTTAATATTAAGGGACAACGTATATTTTTTGCATATTAATCTTTATTCTTCACATATAAGAAAGAACCCAAGGCTGCTAAAAAGTGATGTGACGTGTATGGTAGAAAAGCAACGCCGAAATTGATTTACAATATACCTTTCTAAAGAATATTCATAAAAAATATCTATAAGAATTAAACATAAATATAGAGACGCTCTGTTCTTTACTTTTAAATATAAAATGAGGTTAATATTTAATAAAATTTAAATAAGTAATAAAATTGCAGCCACGTAACATGTTGAATGGCGATAAACAAAATGGCCGACAAACGTGAATATTATCATGAATTTCAAGTTATAAACTAAATATTTTTATAATATATTCTTAGATATTTAAAAAAAATAACATGTTATGTTCCAATATACATTTTTGTTTTTATTTTCGATTACTCTATGTACTTGTAACGATTCTATAAACTTTTGTTTATTAAGTTTACTAAAACAAACTGCTTAATATTATAGACTTTTTATTTTTTATTGAACAATTAAAATACACTGTGTCTTAATATATAATACATTCTTATAAAATCTAAATGATATCGTAAAATACAACTCACAAAATGACCGACTAAAATGAAATGAATATGTATATCTCAATTTGAACTTCTTTACAGTATTTCGGATTTGTATTAATTCAGTGCACATGCAAGTTAACATATTTTTGATTAAGTCATTTGTAAAAAGTGGTAGATTCGTTTTTAATTTAAATATTAAAAAAGTAAAATATGTTGTCAAGTCAACCGGTTTTTAAGTATTATGGTAACATATAAAGTAATTTTAAGTTACTCACGTAGCACCTGCTCTTCCGCCTCCATCTCCACACAACACACACTTTAAAGACCCCGATCACGAACTATTCAAGTATCGACTACATGTTACATACTCTCTGCTAAGAGACCGCGCCGGAGCGCTGTCCGATACCGAGTGCAAGCAAGTAGGAATGGTAGGGATTTATTTTATTTTTTTTCGACTGTGTAGTATGCTGTTGGCCAGAGCGGCCTCGACAGCTTCACCGGGCTTTGGGGGAGGCCGAGCTATATGAGCTCTGTCTTTGGCTTGGAATCCTCGCTTGTGAGGAAGCCATCAAATGACGACGACGGCATGGCAAGGGCGTCTCAGTTGAGACTCGAACCTCTACTTGCGACACCGTTTTAGCGGGGGACTTTGCTTCGCTCTGTCCGAGCTAGGCCTAACTAGGGGCGCTGGCTGGACCGTTGAATAACTGGGACCTCGTCTCCACCGGCGGGGACAGTGTGTGTAACGTGTGCGTTTGCGTGTGTGTTTGAATTTACCTAACACTTCTGTAACGGCGTCAGTTTGGGTGAGAAGATCCCTAGGCCTCGCGGGGCGTCTTTTGCTGCCTTATCCAGGCGCCAATCGCAGGCGCTTTCCACCAGCGGGTTCGGATGCGTAGCTGCTTTTTCGAAGTAGCTACTGGAGAGTTTCCGGCAGTGCTCTTTTACCGAATCGAGCTTAGCGTCTTTGTGCAAATCTAAGTTACGTACGTACCACGGGGCGCCCGTGGCGTAGCGCAAGAATTTATTTTGCAAAATCTGAAGTCTACGAAGGTCTGTGTGTCCGAATCAACACAGGCGTACGCGAAGATGGGCCTGACACACGTTTTGTACAGGCAGATCTTGTTTCGGAAGGACATCTTACTTTTGAAGTAGGGATTTAAAATCGATTCCAATTTTATCCGAGAATCGATTCGGTGCTCAAAAACTCGGTTATTTATATTATCTCAAACGACTATTTATGATCGAATACATATTTTATTTACTAGCATCAACAGAGAATGAGTGTTTACATATTATAAGCATTCAATCTTTTAAATATATTGGTTTTTCTTTTTTAGTTATAGATTTCCAAGTGTTACGTTAAACTGATGTTTCTTTTTTTTATTAAAATAATCAAAGTCAAATAATTTTATTCAAAGTAAGAAGTTACATGCTTCATTTTTTGAACGTCAAACAATTTACCACCGGTTCACTAAAGTTAATGCCTCAGACCTGAGAAGAACCGGCGCAAGAAACTCAGCGGGACGATTTTTTTTTAATATACCTATTTTTTTTAAGTCAAGCATTTACAGATAATTATATATTGACAATGATAACATTGGAATAGCCTGGAGCGAGCATTTCATTCCCAAGGCGTGTTATCGTTGAAAAAATCATTAATTAGGTAATAACCCTTAACACACAAACGTCTCTTCACAATTTTTTTGAATTGTGATATGGAACATTCTTGGACGTTTTCTGGGATCCTATTGTAAAAGCGTATACATTGTCCCATGAAAGAATTACGGATTCGATGCAATCGGGTTACAGGCGCAGTAAGTTTATGTTTATTTCTGATATTTATGTTATGTGCATCATCGATCTTGGCAAAATCATTAATATTTTTTTTGACATATATTATATTTTCATAAATATATTGTGACACAACTGTTAATATATTAATTTCTTTAAACTTTTGCCTTAAGGAATCTTTAGGACCTAGGTTATAGATTGCGCGAATAGCCCGCTTCTGCAAGACAAAGATTGTATTAATAGCGGCTGCTGGCTGAAGATTGTATTAATACCCCAGAGTATAATGCCATATGACATAATACTATGAAAGTAGCTGAAATAAACAAGCCGAGCAGTTTCTACGTCAGTTAATGATCTAATTTTCTTAACTGCGAATGCTGCTGAGCTAAGTCTATTCGCCAATCCATCAATATGAGGTCCCCACTGTAGTTTGGAGTCAATGGTGATACCGAGAAATAAAGTACAATCGACAGGATCCACGGCATCACCATTTAAGAGTACATTAGTCTGAACAATTTTTGTATTGGGAGTTCTAAAAATTGTACATTTGGTTTTTTTATTGTTCAGTAATAAATTATTAGCACTAAACCAATGTACTATCTTCGAGAGAGCATTGTTTACATCGTCATGTACGGTTTGTTGTCTTTTCATTTTAAAAATCAATGAAGTGACATCCGCAAACAATACTATCTCATGGGTCCTTTCGACAAGAAATGGTAAGTCATTTATATATATTAAAAAGAGAAACGGACCAAGAATAGGCCCCTGTGGGACCTCCATACTGATTAGCGATCCAGAAGATTTCTTGCCATTCACATCAACCCTCTGAACCCTGTTAGATAAATAAGAGGTCAGAAGATCGAGTGCACGTCCTCTTATGCCGTAGTGGTGTAGTTTCATGACCAATGTTGAGTGTTGAACGCAGTCGAAAGCCTTAGACAAGTCACAGAACACACCAACGGCATCTTGCGACTCCTCCCAGGCCTCATAAACACTCTTTAATAGATACCTGCATCTGCATCTTTAATAGATACCTGATACCAGCATCGGTAGTAGAGCGTCCTTTAGTAAAGCCATGCATTAAATTGTGTATATTAAAATGCAGTAATATTTGGTTTAAAATAATTTTTTCAAAGATTTTACTAAACGAAGGCAGCACAGAAATTGGTCGAAAATTATTAGGATCGGATGTGCTACCTGATTTAAATATAGGTGTGACTTTACTAAATTTCATTAGGTCAGGAAACACACCACAATTTATACAATTATTAAAAATAGCAGCAAGATGGGGAGCAACCACATTTATGATATGACTGATTAATTTGACAGAGATACCCGATAGATTTGACGTTTTCTTGATATCTAGGGAATTAAATGTCTTAACAATATCTCTTGCATTGACTGATTTAAATTTGAAGTCTATATTATATTTGTGAACACTCTCCTTAAGCAATGATTCGGCGACGGTGGTGGAAGATATAAGTGCTTTAGTTGTTGAAACTGGAATATCTGTGAAGAATTTTTCAAATATACATGCAACTTCTTGATCACAGCTGGTGGTTAGACCATTATCTATTTTTAATTTAAAATCCCAGCTGCGATCCTTTGTCTTTCCAGTTTCACAATTTATTATGTTCCATGTCATTTTAATTTTATCAAAAGAATTTTTAATTTTGTTCTTAATATGTAAGGATTTTGCCATGGAACATACTTTCCTAAACAATTTAGAATAGTTCCTAACATAGATTTCAAACGAGTCTTTATGGTTATATGTTTTTTCATTATAAAGTTCATATAACCTTTGTCTGCTTATAGCATGCTTGAGCATATAACATTTTATAAGTAAATCCCACAGTCGCCCAATCGTTAAATGACAAGAAACTCCTGAAATTGACTGTTTTAGAAGTAAATATAGCGTTGAACTCATTTCTAATAACTTTAAGAGTATTAGAATTTTTATCATATTTTAAAGTAATAAGTTTTGCAATAATATTACTTCTAAATTTTTCTATCCTATTACTTGTCATCGGTATACAAACAATTTTTTGTCCTTTTTGAATTTTATTTCTACCAAAGTTAAAAGATGCCATTTGTTATGGTCTGAGCTTAACATATTAATTATAGCCTTTTTATTTTTTTTTATTTTTATTTAACAGAAAGCCAACGCTGTATACAATTTTCTTATTTATGAATATTATGTATATTTTTCTCTCCATTCTTAAAATTTCCAATTTAGCAATTGTATACCTCAATTATAGGCTTACTTAGCATGCATACAATATGTAGTAAGTTACAAAAGAAAACGAGAAACAGTACAGTTAAGAAAGTTTTCAAATTTAAATTTAAACAAAAAAAATAAATAAAAATAAACCAAGATTACACGACCAAAACAAACAAAAAAAAATACATGTCGGCGCAAGGCGTAGCGCCTCCCTGTTATTCAATAATCCCGTCTATGACTCAACTTGTCAGGTGTCAGATGGTCGGTATGACTAATGCGTAAAGGCAGAAACTTGTTAATAAGAAAAGGTATAAAGCAGTCGTTGGACTGGCTGTTGCATAGTTGACGTTGAGCTTCGGTAGTGTTAGTTACTAGGCGGGACGCCCTGTCCCTGTGTGTTTCTAATATAACGTAATTAAGTGTAAGTTCGGTGGTGAGAGGAGCTCGGGCAGTGGATTCAGTTGCTTTCTTCTCTCTCCTGCCCAGCGGGGGAGAGGGGACACGACATCAGGGCGAGGCCCTCTGGACGTGGTTTTCTTCGCCACCCACTAATATAGGTGGGTCCCTGGATTAGACCAATGGCCTGTTATAGGTAGTGGAACTGGAGTGTTCCGGTGGAATGAATGAGGGTCAGACGGGAAGAGCTACGAGCTGTCTGAGCGGTCCGCCCAGCCGGGTGAGACCCCTGATAACTCAGGGGAGGCCCAGCTTAGACGACCAGCTACCAAGACAGCAGCTCAAGAATCTGGGGAGGAAAGGAGGTCCCTTGGGAGACGACGTCGTTCCGGTGGTCTAGAATGCCACGGAGCGATGTCCCGGATATGAGGGTGATCCGAAGACTCCGCTCGGTGGAACTTTCTTAAGGTCAAGTCCTGGATGTGAGCTTCCAGGCTCTCGATACGGAGGTCTCTATGCAGAGTGGCATTCCTCACGTACCAAGGAGCCTGAGCAGCACGTCTCAAGGCGATATTTTGTATCACCTGAAGTGAGTTCCTGAGGTTGGTGTTGGTCAGCGCATACCACGCTGGTGCTGCGTACGTCAGATGGGGTCTGACGTACGTTTTGTAGAGAGAAACCCTCGTACGCAGCGGAATGCGGGATTTAAAGATTGGTTGAAGTAGGTGCATGGCGGTCTTCGCAGCTGCAGTAGCCTTTTGAATGTGGGGTTTCTAATCAATCTACATACATAGCCGTTTACGTATTTGAGCCATGATATGTGATTCCTATATGTGTCACTTATATCATAAGTGAGTTATATCATCATTCCTTTAGATATTCTACATCAGAAGTGAGATATTATAATATCATTTTTATCTTTCACATCTTACATCAGAAGTGGGATCGAAGGGCCTAAAAGTAGCGTAATATATCGTGTGTATAATGTTGAAAATATCGCGGAGTGTTAAGTGTTGTAAGGAATAGAAGGTTTAAAGAAGCTGAAGTGATGGTCCACATCACGTTTGTCACTACTGGCCGATGCCAATACTGCGGGAAGTATAATCATCACCGGGTGAGCTCGTTCTATTTTTTGCTTAATGTTAAATGTGCAACGTGCACACTTTTGATGGAATTTGTGCTATAGAAGGTAGATTAAGAAACTTAACGGCTTATCTTGATTATTTAAGCGGCAACATAGTGTAGAAATCGGTATAGTAGAAAAAATTATGTTCTTTTGTTTAATAGAAATGTAATAAAGAGGGTAACATTGAAATAAGTCTAACGTGGCGATAGTTGAAATTGAAATAGGTAGTTAACGTAATCCCAGGGGAGTTGCTGGTCTCCTACTGGGCGCGTCCCCCGGGTGGCGGATAGGCGGAAACCACTCGCTCTTGCGGGCGAGTGGACCGGACTTGTCCGGCGCGGACCAAAACAGTAGGCATGGGCGTGCCTTTAGTCCTTTGTTAAGGACACGGACAGGCCGGTAAAGCCCGTAAGGGACAATCCGGCCGTGCTACGGCACGTAAGCCCGCGAATTCTGGGGGGGGCGAGTTAGTTTGTTGTGTTGCGGGTGAGGGGCCCGAGACGGGCGGAGATGTGGAGGGCGTAGGAGTTGGCGTGGCTGCAGGAGGCGGCGTGGAAGATGCATCGGTGTCTGGTGCAAAGACAGTGGTGTCCGAGAGGGACGGAGATGGATTCGTGGTGCCCAAGACGGGCGGTGTAGACGAATCAGTGGACGGGTTGCCTCAGACCGACCGAGGCGCCCCGAAGGAGGCGCGAGTTGTGCCCCAAAGGATGGACGTTGGAGCGGTGGCATCGACCTTGAGAAGGAGTACGAGATCACGGCAGAGTTCGATCTTCTCCGGGAGCAGGTTTTGGGGAGTGTCTGAGTCAAAGGACACTGACTCAGATATTTCGATGGGGTCGGAGCGCTCTAAGGTGAGGGCGTCTTATATTAAAGAGCGACGGAAGCGGCCCAGGCAAAGTGGCGGGTCAGGTTCCTCTGGAGATGGAGGATCTGAAAGGCCTGCGCCTAAGATCGCTGCCAGCCGGAAGGTGAAGTCGCTGGCTGAGAAGGAAGAAGCTCGGGCCAGGACAGCGGAGGAACTGGTGACAGAGGCCGGAAATATCCGCAGTAGGGCGAACTCCAGTTTATCGGAGATGTCCCTACTGTCGGAGGTAGAGCCAGAGGAGATCAACCTGACTATCGACCTAACGAATCAGGTAAAGGACAGTCTGGCTGTCATCCAAAATGTTGCCAGCAAGTCGGGCAACCTTAAGGGGACCTTTTGCCAGGGCCCTAAAGGAGGCGGCCAAATCCATTGCCGTGGCGGTAGATGTACTGGTCCAGCGCACGGCCACGACGGAGGTGGTCCAATTGCGCTCTCAGAACGCTCGTCTCCAAAACGAGCTGGCTGAGATGCGCAAGGAGATCGACCTCCTACGGAAAGATATCCGTGGGGAGCAGGAGTGACCAGCGCAGCCCACACCAAATCGGGGAGCGACTGGGCAGGAGGTCCCAGGCGAAATGATGCGAAGCATCATGGTGCAAGTTGGCACTATGGTTAGCACCCGCCTGGAGGCCTTAGAAGAAAGACTGCTGCCGACAAGGGACGTCCGGCCGCCGCTGGCGTCTCGACGAGTTCCGGCGGAACCGGCATCAGTACGGAAGGAGGCGAGGGTGGCCAGTTTAATGCCACCTGCAAACCCGGCCCCTACAAAGGGCCAGCAGCCGCAGGCTAAAGGACAGGGGAAAGGCAAGGGTAAGGGTAAGAAACAACCTGCCCAAGCCATGGAGACCCCTGCCCCGCGGCCTTTGCCGCCAGCTCCGACGGACATGTCGGAGGGCTGGAGCGTTGTTGCCAGGAAGGGTAGTAAGAAGAAGGCGACTACCCAGCAACAGGCTCCACCGGCGGCGAAGAAGAAGCAGCAGCAGCAGCCGAAGCAGAAGAAAAAGGCGCCGAAGCTCCGGTCTCCGCGCTCAGCGGCCATCACGCTGACTCTGCAGCCCGGCGCAGAGGGCGAGGTGACCTACTCACAGGTCCTCACCCAGGTCAAGGAAAAAATCAAGTTGGATGATCTGGGCATCAAGGATGTGAGGTTTAGGGTCGCCTCCACTGGAGGCAGGATTCTGGAGCTGCCGGGTGCAGGCAGCGCGGAGAAGGCGGACGTACTGGCGGAGCGCATGCGCAGTGTTTTGGACGCCAAGGACGTCCGGGTCACGAGGCCAGTCAAATGTGCGGAGTTGAGGGTCAGTGGCCTCGATGACTCGGTGTCCTCGGAGGAGGTGGCGCTGGCGGTGAGCCGAGCAGGTGGCTGCGAGGCTGGAGCCGTCAGGGTCGGGGAAGTCCGCCGGGACCGGAATGGTCTTGGCGCAGCGTGGGTTCGATGCCCTGTAAAGGCAGCGAAGAAGGTGAGCGGCGGCAGGCTGCTGGTTGGATTCGTCTCTGCACAGGTCCAACTCTTGCAGGCCCGGGTTCTGCGTTGCTTCCGCTGCCATGATGTGGGGCACATGGCAGCGAAATGCACGAGTGATGTGGACTGTTCCGCATGTGAAGCAGCGGAGAGGCCTGCGGACCATTTGGCGGGGAGTGTTGCCTGCGCCAAGGTCCGCGAGCAGGCCAGAAAGAAAGGGAAGATGAAGAAGGGAGGAGAGGTTGCGGCGAGACCTGCGGGTCAAGTCGCGTCGAAAACCCCAGTGAAGGGTGCGGAGGTGCCAATGGAGGAGAATTAAGAATGGCTCTTCGCATCCTTCAGGCGAATATCAACCACTGCGCGCGGGCCCAAGACTTATTGGTCCAAAGCCTGGCGCAGTGGTCGATACAGGTGGCAGTTGTTTCGGAGCCTTACAGTATACCATCGAGGGACAACTGGGTCGCTGACAACACCGGGGTGGTGGTTATTGCCACCCAGGTAGCCGCGGGCTCTTCGCCCTTCTCGCGAGTTGAGAAGGGGATGGGATGCGTCGCGGCGACTGTCGGTGACCTCGTTGTGGTAGGCGTCTACTTCTCCCCCAATCGAACTTTATACGAGTTCGAGGATTTTTTGATCCAGTTGGGGGAGATGATAGACCGCCATCGTCCGGCTGGCGTGTTGGTTGCAGGAGACCTGAACGCCAAGTCGGACATGTGGGGCTCCGCAACGACGAGTGCGCGTGGTGCGGCACTCTCTGAGTGGGTGGTTGCTTCCGGATTGTCTGTCCTCAACAGGGGGACGGCCAATACGTGCGTGCGACGGCTGGGGGGGTCCATCGTGGACGTCACGTTCGCGACCCCGGCCTTAGCGCGTAACGTCAGGGGCTGGCGAGTGCTGGAAGACGTGGAGACCTTGTCGGACCATCTATACATCAGGTATGAGGTCTCCACACATCCGGCGGTGCCGTTAGCCCCTGGTCCAACCTCTCGCGAGGGCGGACCGCGGTGGCAACTATGGCGCCTCGACAAGGAGTTGTTGGAGGAGGCTGGGATAGTGCAATCCTGGCTGCCCCAGGGAACGGTGTCCGTTGAAGACGCCGCGAACTGGGCGCAGGGGGCTATAACGCGTATCTGTGACGCGTCTATGCCCCGATCCAGAGGCCGCCCTCCGTGGTGGCATGTGTACTGGTGGTCGGGCGAGATCGCTCAATTGCGATCATCATGCATTGAGGCGAGACGCCAGTACACACACTATCGCAGGCGGCGGGTACACCGGACTCAGGAGGAGGAAGACCGGCTGTATCTCGCCTACGTCGAGGCGCGTACGGCGCTGCAGGAGGCGATCGGTCGTGCGAAAGGCGAGTCGCACGACCGAATGCTCGAGGGAATCGACGCGGACCCTTATGGGACCCCGTATCGCATGGTGCGGGGTAAACTCCGGTCATGGGCTCCACCCGTGACTCAGTCACTCCAACCGGACGTTCTCCGTGGAGTGCTGACGTCGTTGTTCCCGCAGCGGGCCAGCTTTACAGCACCAGCGATGGCCCGCTCTGCAGCGCCTGAGGAGGAAGAAGAGAGTGTCGCACCACCCGTGGAGGAAGAGGAGCTCGAAGAGGCGGTTCGCCGATCTCGCGTCAAGAGCACTGCCCCAGGCCTGGACGGCGACCCTGGCCGAGCGCTGACTCTGGCTCTTCCCTTTTTGGAGACCAGTGTCAAAGGACTATTCACTGCCTGTCTGGCTCAAGCCATAATTCCACAGCGGTGGAAGACAGGCAGGTTGGTCCTCATTCGCAAGGAGGGGCGTCCGGCGGATTCTACGTCCGCCTACAGGCCAATCGTGCTCTTGAGCGAGATCGCCAAGCTCTTCGAGCGCGTAGTAGCGAGGAGGCTGCTACGGCACCTGGAGGAGTCAGGCCCGGATCTCTCGGACCTGCAGTATGGCTTTCGCCGTGGGCGTTCGACGGTGGATGCCATACTCAAGGTGAAGTCCCATGCGCAGGACGCAGTGGCTCAGGGCGACGGGGTACTGGCGGTGTCTATTGACATCGCCAACGCCTTTAACTCCTTGCCCTGGCCCTGCATCAAGGAGGCACTGTTATATCATCGTGTGCCTCCATACCTGCGCCGCGTCATCGGGGCTTACCTGTCCGGGAGGTCTGTGGCCTTTCCCGCTCCAGGTGGAAGGTGGGAGGAGATGGAGGTTTCGTGCGGTGTTCCACAGGGTTCGGTTCTGTGTCCGCTCCTGTGGAACATCAGCTACGACTGGGTGCTGCGGGGCAGCACCCTCCGAGGAGTGAGCGTCATCTGCTACGCCGACGATACCCTCGTGTTGGCGCAGCAGAGGACGTTCCGGGAGGCGGCGGTTCTCGCCACGGCCGGAGCGGCCGTGGTGATCGGAAGGATTCGTCGTCTCGGTTTGGAGGTCGCCCTCGACAAGTCCGAGGCGCTCTATTTTCATGCTCCGCGAAAGGGCCCACCAGCTGGGGCCCACATCGTCGTCGGCGGTGTTACTATAACCGTCGCGCGGAGCATGAAATACCTCGGACTTGTCCTGGATGGACGGTGGAGTTTTCGGGGCCACTTCTCCATCTTGGCCCCGAAACTCCTGAGGACAGCGGCGGCTCTGGCGCGCCTTTTGCCCAACGTCAGTGGGCCGTGCGTGTCGAGCCGTCGGCTGTACACCGGAGTGGTCAGGTCGATGGCGCTCTACGGTGCCCCCGTTTGGGCGGACGCCCTGGATCGGCAGAACGTCACCCTGCTGCGGCGTGCGCAGAGGGTGATGGCCATCCGGGTGATTCGGGGGTACCGGACCATCTCCGGTGAGGCGGCGTGCGTGCTGGCTGGAGTCCTGCCGTGGGACCTAGACGCTGTGGCTCTTGCGTCGGTCTATTGCCGGCGCAGGGAAGGTCTGGCTGAGGGGCTCGCGGCAGAGCCAGCACTGCCGGAGGAGGAGCGCAGTAGGGCGCTGGAAGTGTGGGAGTCCCGGCTGGCAACACCAACCGCCGGCCGGTCGACGATCGAGGCAGTTCGTCCGGTGTTCCGCCAGTGGTTAGCGCGGCGTCACGGCGTCCTAACCTTCCGCACTACGCAGGTACTCTCGGGGCATGGATGCTTCGGGAAATACCTGTGTGGGATTGCTGGGAGGGAGCCCGACGCTCGCTGCCACCACTGCGACGACTGCCTCGAGGAGACGGCCCAGCACACGCTGGAGGTGTGTCCAGCCTGGGCGTCTCAACGCCGCGCTTTGCGCGGCGTCATTGGGGACGACCTCTCGCTGCCTGCCGTGTTGAAAGCCATGGTGGGCAGCGAGGCGTCGTGGGACTCGGTCGTATCCTTCTGCGATGCAGTAATGCTCGCGAAGGAGGCGGTGGAGCGGGCGAGGGAGGAACCTTCCGAACTCGCCATCCGTCGCAAACGGCCGGGTCGCCGGAGGGCGGCACACGACCGTCGCCTTCCGCCCTAACATCGGCCAGAGGGCGGTCAGAGTGGGGCTTTCTGATCGCCTACTCCCCTGGCCCGAGTAGGTGCGCGTGGTAGCTCCGCGCGCTACTCAGAGCAGGCCGTCGGGGGTGCCCACCACCCCTTGACTCCAACGGCGAGCCTTGCTGGCACCCGCCGCCCAGGTCCGCGGACGATTGGGGCAGTGCCCGAGACCTGGGCTAGTGGCGGGTAAGGAGCACCGTCAGGTTTTTAGTGGGTGAACGGAAGAACGATCCGGAGTCCCACATAACCGCGTCCGGGTCCCCACCCCGGGCGGGTATCCGTAACGGATTTTCCTGACGATAAAAAAAAAAAAAAAAAAAAAAAAAAAAAAAAAAAGGTAGTTAACGTAATGGTATAAAGGCGTACGTTGATAAAAGTAGATGCTAATAAGTGTAAGAAAGTAGAAAGATTTACGTGCTTTGGTTTTATAAAATTGTATTAGTAAAAAAAAGGGTAGTGTTGAAATAAATATAATGCAGTGATAATTGTTGAAATAAATAGATGTGCAATGATATAAGTTCCGTGTATAAGTGCCGTAAGTGTATTAAAGGGAGTAATAGAAAAAAAAAAGTAGTAAATTTATTATAAAAGGTTTAAACGTAAGAATCATTGATACATTCATTTTTATGAATTTACTGCCACTGTTTAGTAATTAACAGTTTTATGATTTGTTAAAGTTAGAAGTTCAACAAGATTTGATGTACTCTCGAGTTCTTTATTTTACCCATGTTGCGTACAATAGTTCTTTTGCAGAGCTAATGCTTGATGCGACGTTTGTTTTAGTAAGGATGGGATCTTATCTCGAGATTTCTTCAAATTATGTAGTGGTTAGTGGCTGACCGTGTCGGCGGGTATTTATGATAAGTGTAAAGTCGGTTAAAGCGAGTAAAAGAACGTAATAAAAGACAAAAACAAAAAAAAAAGAAAAAAAATGTAGGAAAAAGTCATTGTAGGGAATCTGGTCCAATGACTCGGCTAAAGGGGTCTCCGGTCTAGAAGAGCCATTGAAGGGAATCCGGTCCAATGACACACCTAAAGCGGTTTAGCACGTTCAGTCTCCGGTTCTAAAACTGATGAGAGATCTGCGAACTGATGAGGATTGGTAATTGCGATCTGTGTGTGATGGATAAGTGTAATTAATAATTGTGTAAGGATTTGCCGGTCATACGAATTATTGTAACTTAACGTTATAACCTAAAAATACCAGTTAAAGATTTATGAGTGTCAGGATGATCGAACGGTTTGCTATCTTGTACCTTGATGCTCGGAAGACGCTCGAGGACGAGCGTACGTCAGCATGGCCGTGTCGGCGCAAGGCGTAGCGCCTCCCTGTTATTCTATAATCCCGTCTATGACTCAACTTGTCAGGTGTCAGATGGTCGGTATGACTAATGCGTAAAGGCAGAAACTTGTTAATAAGAAAAGGTATAAAGCAGTCGTTGGACTGGCTGTTGCATAGTTGACGTTGAGCTTCGGTAGTGTTAGTTACTAGGCGGGACGCCCTGTCCCTGTGTGTTTCTAATATAACGTAATTAAGTGTAAGTTCGGTGGTGAGAGGAGCTCGGGCAGTGGAGGTGAGTGTTTATGCATTATAAAGAAGCTTCTTAAGCCTGCACTTGGGTCACAAGCCCCAGGCACTGCCTGAGAGTTCCTCTCCCTATAGTCGCGAGGGGTTCGGTGCCCCGTAGTCTCTATTACGTATCAATATGCGTTCGTGTAGTGTGTAATGTTATAATACGCTCCTGGCCCGTTGCCTACGCCCAAGAACCATTCCTGACGTTTATCAATCTACATACATAGCCGTTTACGTATTTGAGACATGATATGTGATTCCTATATGTGTTACTTATATCATAAGTGAGTTATATCATCATCTTTAGATATTCTACATCATCAAGTGAGATATATTATGATCATTTTTATATCATCACATCTTACATACAAATAAATGTACAAAATCACCAACAACAAATTCACTATATAAAACATACACACAATAAAAATAATAAAATACAAATCAAAACTAAAAAGTATGACTAAAATTAAACAGTGATTTTTTTTTATACGATGCTTAAAAGATGATACAGACTGATTTTGGAAAATATCGATATCTATATCTCCCCTGTTTAACATGTTATTATAGTTTATTAATATTCTATTTAATGGGGCGTTCATACCAAGGTTAGTTTTAGCAAAACGCTGTTTAAAAATTTGTTTCTTTTTAATGTGACTCCTAACGTTATATCTTGGTACTGCTAACCCCACTCTACTTAATACATTTGAGCTTTTGATATTAGCATTTATAATTTTATGTAGAAAACAGACATCTATTAAGTCTCTACGATTAGACAGAGAGATACATTTATAAATTTTTAGATGATCACTATAATTCTTATTATGTTGCAATACATTGTCCTTATAGGCTAATTGCCGTAAAAACTTTTTTGAATTCTCTCTACCCGATCCTTGTGAATTTGATATAGAGGATTCCAAACAACAGCACAATATTCTAATCTGCTACGTATCATTGAATTAAACAGTGCTATTTTAGTTGTTGACCTCTTAAATTCTTTTGTAGCTCTCATTATAAAACCTAATAATTTCAGTGCTTTGTTGATCATGTCATCTAAATGAGGTATAAAACTCAATTTGCTGTCTAATAAAATCCCAAGGTCTCTTATTTGGTCCACTTTTCTAGTACATTGCCGTTAATATTGTAATTAAAATTGATGTTTTTTACTTTTCTTGTGAATGTTACAACAAAACATTTCAAATGATTTAATTTCAAAGAGTTATGATCACACCATTCCGAGAGTTTATCTAAGTCTTCTTGAATGTATATAGAGTCATTGATGGTTTCTACCTTTCTATAAATTTTGAGGTCATCAGCATACAATTGGAATTGACAATGATTGAAACACTCCTGTATATCGTTTATAAAAATCCTAAACAATATCGGGCCTAAAATAGAGTCCTGCGGTACACCGGAAGTCGATGTGAACGAGCGTGATTTGTATCCTCCGATAACAACATTCATTTCTCGATTTGTCAAGTAGGTTTTTAACCATTTAATAAGATAGCCACTGATGCCGTAACCAATAAGCTTTGTCAATAGCCTATTGTTTCGCTTTAGTGATCGGTATAAATACAGTCTATTTGTTCTGAATTATCTAATGCCATCGATAGATCATCAACAAATATCGCCAGATTCGACATGGTGGACCTCTTTTTGACAAAACCATGTTGGTTTTCCATCATTGTTGACTTCATATTCCACTCAAGCACCGGACAGATAAAAGATTCAAATATTTTAGAGAATACAGATAATATGCAAATTGGCCTATATTTTGATATATCTTTTCTATCTCCGGATTTGAAGATAGGCACTATGAAATTCAAAGAAATTCACCAATACATACTGATTTATTGAATATCAAGTATAAAGGCTTAGACAAATACACAGCACATTGCTTAACAAATATAGGAGGTATATCATCTGGTCCAGCTCCTTTGTTTACGTCGAGACTTTTTAATTTAGCAATAATGTCATCCTCAAAAATCTTAATACTAGCAGATTCTGAATAATGAAACGGCATTGTGGTCCCAAATGATTGAGAAGAATGCGTTGCAAATTGGTTACAGATGTCACTTCTGTGGCGAACATACACATTTACATAATAATATAATTATTTATATACATACATATATTTATTATATTATAAAACATACGTAAAAATAAATAACAAAATTTTTACATAAATATAAATAAATACAATATAATAATTACACTTTAAATATACATATATAATTATATATTTAATACAAAAATACAACACTTATTTATATAATAAATTTTATACATATTATATTAAATCGACGCACATAAAACTCGCGACAAGTTTTATATATATGTAACTCGGACCGCTCCCAGCGCCCGCGCACCTGCGGTCGTCTCCGGAGCCTCGCATTTTGTTTCAAATCAGTCACGATCCACACGCTAGACGCGAAACCCGTGCCACTTTTTATGCGCTCGGTAGCTTTTACGCTTACGCTATACGTACTTATATAGTTATAGTAGTAGTTAATAGTTTTGTGTTATTCTTTCGTACTGTGCTTTATATAAACTTTTGTATCTTCGCTTCCATCTTCTGTATGCTTACTCTTTCTCCTTCTGTGTGTGTGAACTGTATGTGTGAGATTAAAGACTGTCTATCCATGTTTAAATTTTAAATAGTTTTACTCGCTTGTTTTTCCGATAGACCTATCATACATCTCCTATAACTGGTGACCCCGTGGAACATTAAATACAATGAGTAGCGACGGTGAGACCGCGGAATCGGGACAATCGGTGAGAAGTGCACGTGTCCGCCATCGCGTTAAAAAGTGCGAGCGTGCATCAACGGATCGAGACCCATCCGCGGAGTTATGCCGCGTTGGCGTCCGAGTGCCACCATTTTGGGTCGAAAAACCAAAGATTTGGTTCGCTCAAATTGAAGCGCAATTTAATTTAGCGCGCATAACGGACGATAACACCAAATTTTACTACGTTCTGGCGCATTTGGACGGGCAGTATTCTGCCACAGTGGAGGATATTATAGAAAATCCGCCTGCTTCGGGAAAGTACGAAAAATTAAAGTCCGAATTAATAAAGCGACTTTCATTGTCGAGGCAGAAAAAGGTCAAGCAGCTTTTGCAGTCGGAAGAGCTTGGTGACCGTAAGCCTTCCCAATTTCTACGACATCTGCAGCAGCTGGCCGGACCGAATATGCCCGATGACTTTATCACTGACGTGTGGACCAGCCGCTTACCAAGCAACCTGCAAACAATTATCGCTTCGCAGGCCAACATGACGTTGCAGGATCTGGCTGATTTGGCAGATAGGGTGCATGACATTGCATCATCATCACCGCAGCTGGCGGTGGTTTCAGTATCCAGATTGGAGTCGGCGATGGACATGATGGCTCGACAAATAACCGAGCTAACGAAACAGGTCAGCGAGCTCACCACCAGACACCATCGTCCGCGTTCCAGAAGCCGACAGATGCCACATCAGAGGACTCGATCGACTTCTAGAAAATCAATTTCAAATTACAAGAAGTTTCCTGTATGTTGGTACCATTACAAATTCGGTAACCTCGCGAAAAAGTGCATATCCCCCTGTGACTACGAGTCGGGAAAAGTAAGCGGCAGTCGGTAATGGCGACGTCCGATTGCCCTTCCACCACTGGTCGCCTGTTCGTCACCGATCGCGGTTCGAGGATGCAATTCCTTATCGATACGGGAAGTGATTTAAGTGTTTTCCCTCGAGCTGCGCTTCGTCAACCCCGTGTGCGAACTGACTATCAATTGTGTGCAGCGAATGGTACTATAATTAACACCTATGGTTATGTACATCTTAAACTCAATTTAGGTTTACGTACAGACTTTGAGTGGCGTTTTGTAGTAGCTGATGTTTCCAAAGCAATCATTGGTGTAGATTTTTTATGTTATTTTAATTTGTCAGTAGATGTTAGAAATAAACGCCTTTTAGATAATAATACTAATTTGTCTACGATAGCATTAATAAATGTAGCAGACTGTTTAGTGTCTAGCGTTAAGGTCATGACCGGTAATTCTAAATACAACGATTTACTTGCAGAGTTCCCGGAGATTACACGACCAGCTAGGCCGGTGCGCATTATTAAACACACAATTACTCACCACATTCGCACAACATCAGGCCCCCCAGTGTCTTGTTCCCCACGAAGACTTGCTCCAGAGAAGCTTAAGATCGCTAAGGCTGAGTTTGAGGAAATGTTGGCAAACGGTACAGCTCGACCATCTGAGAGTTCCTGGTCGTCACCATTGCACCTAGCCCCCAAGAAGGACAACGGCTGGCGTCCTTGTGGTGACTACAGACTACTCAATGCTAGGACAATTCCGGACAAATATCCTATCCGACATATTCAGGATTTTGCACACAATCTGTCGGGTTGCAAAATCTTTTCGACAATAGATCTAGTTAAAGCATATAACCAGTTACCAGTTTTTGAGCAGGACATCCCTAAAACAGCCATTACTACTCCGTTTGGACTCTTCGAGTTTCCATATATGACTTTTGGCTTACGGAACGCAGCTCAAACTTTCCAAAGGTTTATAGATGAAGTGACACGTGGCCTAGACTTTTGTTACCCTTACCTCGACGACATATTAGTATTTTCCAAAGACGAAACTCTTCATGAGAAACATCTTCGTGAACTCTTTACGAGGCTGCAAGAGTATGGAATACTAAAAAATGTCTCGAAATGTCAGTTTGGGGTAGCTGAGGTCACTTTTCTAGGTTACCATATTTCACAAAATGGTACAAAGCCTTTGGAAGGAAAAGTAGAGGCTATAAAGAATTACCCAGTTCCCAAGACAGCTAAACAGCTTCGCAGATTTCTGGGAATGGTAAATTTTTATAGGAGGTTTATACCTCGAGCTGCTCAGATCCAAGCTCCCTTAAATGCTTTACTTACGGGTTCCGTCAAAGCATCACAGCCAGTGGACATATGTGGAGACTCGTTAACCGCTTTCGAGGAGTGTAAGGCTAGCTTATGTAACGCAGCTATGCTAGCGCACCCTGACTCAAATTCGAAGCTGAGTTTGGTAACTGATGCATCAGATCTTGCCATCGGAAGTGTCTTACAACAACTAAAAGACGGACATTGGCAACCATTGGCATACTTCTCTCGTAAATTAAGCCCATCGCAAAGGAAATACTCACCTTACGATAGAGAGCTTCTAGCTATTTACGAGAGTGTCAAATATTTTAGACATTGGTTGGAAGCAACATCATTTACGATCTATACTGACCACAAACCACTATGCTACATGTTTAGCGAGCGTAAAAATAATTGCACTCCTCGTCAGTATAGATACCTAGATTTCATATCTCAGTTTTCCACCGATGTTAGACACATTGCAGGTAAGGACAATGTCGTGGCAGATACTTTATCACGCATTGAGGAATTACACTTGAAAAATGCTGTTGTGCAGCGTTCGAGAGTAGACGTGTAGCAACTATTTTTTAAATTAAATAAAAATTAAGCCACAGGAAAACAAACCCAAATACTTACGAAATAAAAGTTATATATCAACTTACACTTCAATGTGACTTACGGCATCTGTCAACAGTGTCAACACAAGCGTCGCCCCTCCAATCCTTCGGGTAAGCGAGACAGTTGCGATTATCTATTTACCTTATCGCACACTTATCAATAATCTTCGTGTGAAAAAAGACCTTAGTGTCACAGAAGTATTACTAAACACAGTAAATAATTGCATAAAATGAGTACTTCACCTAGTGCTGGTAGCAGCGGTGGATCGCATCCCGATCTGTCGAAGTTAAACGAACTAGCCGAGCGACAAGTAACATTGCGTAAACGTAAACAACCAGAGACGGACTGCGATTGCAAAAAGGAATTAATTAAGTTTCGTAATGAAATAACTAAACTACTCACCGATTTTACAAACACCCAAAAAGAATATATGATGACAATGCGGGAAGATATTTGCCAAATAAAAAACCAAGTAAATGATATTCAATCTTCAACTGAATTTCTTACTACAGAACATAATAAAATAGTAAAAGAATTAACAGAGCTTAAGAAATTTAATACCTCTTCGGACAGTAGATTAAATAAAATTGAGAGCGACATTGTGTTGTTGAAAAAGGAATCGTCGCCAACAACTAACGGCTTGCTAGAAAATCAGGAAAAAACTATTCGAGAAATTCACGATAGACTTGAACGTCAAACAAATATAATCATAGCGGGAATCACAGAATTGCAATCAGATAAACGCGAGACAAGGCAGGCTTATGATAGAAATGCAGTCTTATCTATATTCAATTCTCTTGTTAAGGACCTTCCAAACCCGCTAAACATTATGAGGATAGGAAAATACAAAGCAAACTCAAATCGCCCTATAAAAGTATGTTTCGACTCTAAAGAGGTACCCAAGCAATTAATTAGTAAAAAAAGCAACATTACCGACAAAAACATAAAAATATACCCCGACCAAACCCCGGCACATCAAATCTACTTTAAACAACTAAAGGAGGAGATCTTAAAGAGACAGCAAAATGGCGAAGAAAACTTGGTAATAAAATACATACGTGGATGTCCCAAAATAATATCAGTCCCAAAAAACGACAGAACTTAAATAGTCCACCCAATGACGCTCAAAAAACCACAACTGATTGTAATACCAATATATCCTATCAAATAATCGAGACATACAGTCAATTACAGAACAATCAATTCTCATTGAATTTCTTCTACTCTAACATAAGAAGCATTGTAAAGCCTGGTAAACTGGATGAGCTCAAGTGTATTATCAAGTCTGTTAATTTCAAATTACAACTCATATTATTGACCGAAACCTGGATAAAATCGGAAGAAGACGCTGCTAATCTGCAAATACCTAATTACACACATTATTATAACTACAGAACAACCGGTAGAGGAGGAGGAGTGTCAATTCTGTAAGTTACTTCAACATTACTTCTACTTAAATTATGCAACATGTGTTAAATATTTATATAATTTTATATTCTAAGCCGAGCGACAACAATAAACATGTACTGTAAAACTATCAATAGGTACTCACGACACAGGAATACCTAGTGTGGGTACCACCGGACATTTCAATGTATAATGTTGTTTTTTGTTAATAAACATTTTTTCATTTTTTTTCATTTTTCAATTTACGTACATGATGACCTAGACCATAGTATTGCAGACGAACAATACGTTAATGGTAACAATTACTTATGGATTCAAATTAGCAAACTCAATCTCTATGTTGGTATCATTTATAAACCTGGAGATACAAACACTAACCAATTTATAGAAGATCTTGAAATACAACTAAATGAAAAAAAGCGGGCTATAGTCTTTGGAGATTTTAATCTTAATCTATTACTTAACGATAAAAACACAACAAAATACAAAAATATGCTTACAGAAAATGGTTTCAGTATATTAAATAGTATAGACGACAAATATGCTACGCGGTCGACTGCTTCAACCCATACTATCATAGATCACATCTTCACTAACCTGAAAGACAGAACTTATAACCTAGCATTAGCTGACTCCGCAATTTCAGATCATATGCAAATATTTCTAGGAATGAAAAAATTCAAACCCGAACCACCTAAGCGCATTCAATATGAAGCTATTAACTACGTCGCCCTGCGCGAAACTGCTGAAGACTATTCTTTTGATTCAGACAGTCATTTATACAGCCATCTCCATGAAGCCATTACAGAAGTGAAAAACAAACATAAAGTAACAAAGTTTAAAATACTAAACGCCCCACAATCAGATTGGATAAATAAAAGTATTATTATTGATATTGACAACAGAAATAAAGCATGGCGAAAATTTAAAATGGACTCAAAAAATATTACTTTAGAAACAAATTATACAAAAAAGAAGAATGACACAGCTACAAACATAAATAAAGCTAAAAGCAAATATTACATAGACTCTTTTGATAAATGTAAAAACAATTCTAAGAAAATGTGGAACCTGATTCATACACTATCTAATAATAAAATCAAATTAAAATGTGTTCCTCCTAAATTAATGACTAGTTCAGGTATAATTACGGATGGTACTGAAATATGTGAACACTTCAATAAATTCTTTGCCACAGTTGGTGCTGAGTTAGCCAGCAAAATTCCAGATAAGTATCATAATAATACTGTTTTTACTGTACACAACCACAAACACAATGATAACTTAACTAGATTCAGTCATTGTAGCGAAAAGGAAGTTTCCAAAATTATTGATAATTTGAACTCTAACGTTAGCACGGGGATAGATGGCATTAGCACCAAAGTATTAAAATGCTTAAAAGTATATATTATAAAAGAATTGACAAGTTGCATAAATAAGTGTCTAGACGAAGGAATTTTCCCAGATGATCTAAAAATTGCGAAAGTTACTCCGATATATAAAGCCGGCACAAAAACTGACGCAGGGAACTACAGGCCTATCTCAGTCTTGCCAATATGTTCAAAAATTTTCGAAAAAATCATACATCACCGTCTGGACACTTATTTATCACGAATAGATTATTTTTTTAAACGACAATATGGGTTTAAGTCCAAATCAAACACCTTGTGTGCCACAATTGATGTAGTTACAAAAATTAAAACAAATATAGATTCTAAACATATAGGTTTAGGTATTTTTATAGATCTTAAAAAGGCCTTTGATAACGTAAGCCACTGTATCTTGTTGGATAAATTAAAACAAATTGGTATCACTGGCATCGCTCTCAAATTATTAGAATCGTATTTAGCAAATCGTCAGCAAATAGTAAAGATTGGTGAATATCATAGTTCTGCTCACCCAATAAATTTTGGTGTACCTCAAGGGTCAATACTTGGTCCTCTACTCTTCTTAATATATATAAACAGTATCGGCCAACTTTCTCTACACGGTGAACTTACCTTGTATGCTGACGACACATGTATATTTTATTTTGGGCCCTCTTTACAGGATACAATAAATCGTGCGCAAGAAGATCTTAATATATTGCACAAATGGTTTCAATGTAATCTACTAACCATCAATATAGCCAAAACTCACTATATAATATTTAAGTCTAAAAATAAAAAAATGCAACATTATAATCCGCTTACTATAAACAATATCAAAATTAATGAAACTACTAGTGAAAAATATCTAGGATTGGTTTTAGATAGTGGTCTAACATGGACTTCACATATTGATAAAATTAGATGCAAATTATCATCCCTCCTTGGATCCTTACGTGGTATAATACGCTGTCTTCCCCGTCGTGTTTGCTATATGATATACTACTCGCTAGTTCAACCTCACTTAAACTACCTAATAGAAATATGGGGCGCTGCCTCGAAAGCGGCTTTAAAAGACCTGCAAATTACGCAAAATAAAATTGTAAAACTCCTTTTTCACTACAAACGTCTAACACCTACGAATAAAATATACAAAGAAACAAACATAATGAACATACAACAACTTTATTACTACAATACATGCATTCTTATTCGTAAAATTTTAAACGGTACTCTGCAGTCGGAGCTAACTTTCTTAACAAATACACAAAAGGGGAAAAGACAACTTCGAAACGCAAATAATCTATATTTACCCAAAACACGCATCAACTATGGCCAAAAAACCATACTATTTGAAGGAGCACAATATTATAATAAACTACCACAAGAAATAAAAGAACTTAAAAACTTTAACATTTATAAAAACAAATTAAAAAAATATGTAACAAATAATTTTATTTATTAATGTCTTGAGTCCGGCCCTGCCTTCACAACAAAGTTGAATGTGGGTATGTCGTATTAAAAATCATTACGTTAAAAAAATATAGAACAATATTTTGTATTACCCACTTTTAACACATTATTATTTTCTTAGTTATTAAAATACATTTTGTTTTATATACCTATTATTATTATTATTTAAAAAAACTATGTCAGGTATAATATGTAAGTCATATTGTGAAAGATTATGTAAAATGTAAAAAAAAATAAAAAAATAAATAATGTATATGTCTGAAACGCTCACAACTAAATTAGTACGTAATATTTTGTTTTGTTTTCTCATTAAGTGAAATGTAATTTCTTTTGAGAAATAAATGTCTTTAACCACACTTGCCTGTAGATCTAGAGATACTAGCTAAAGCTCAGGAATCGGACAGTGAGCTAGCTAAATATCTCGCAGAAGGATCTTCTCTGCGTATGAAAAGGTTGACTATCCCTGGTAGCCGTACTACTTTGTACTGCGACGTCAGCACATCGGCACCTAGGCCTTTCGTACCTCAACCATTACGCAGACAAATTTTCACCAATTTGCATGCCTTTAGTCACCCCGGTGCTAACACAAGTGCCAAACTTGTAGCTCAGCGCTATGTATGGCCACAGATGAGAAAAGACTGTCGCGAGTGGTCTAGGACATGTTTGGACTGCCAACGCGCGAAAGTAAATCGACATGTCTCATCTCCATTAGGCACTCTCGATTTACCAAACGCGCGCTTCAAATATGTTCATTTAGACCTCATCGGACCACTACCTCCATCTGCCGGATATCGGTACTGTCTGACAGCGGTCGATCGCTTTACGCGATGGGCTGAAGCTGTACCTATTGCCGATATTACGGCAGAATCTGTGGCCAAGGCATTCCTTTCTGGGTGGGTTGCCCGATTTGGTTGCCCGACTGACATTGTCACTGATCGAGGTAGGCAGTTTGAGTCTTCACTGTTCCAACAGCTTTCAAAAACCATTGGTTTTAAACATCGAAAGACAACTGCTTACCACCCTCAGTGCAATGGTCTAGTCGAGCGATTCCATCGGCAACTAAAGGCTGCAATTATGTGCCATACGGACTGTCAATGGTCTGAGTCATTGCCGTTTGTACTACTCGGTATACGAAGCTCTTTCAAGGACGACCTTCAATGTTCCTCAGCTGAGCTCGTATACGGAGAACCTTTACGTCTCCCAGGCGACTTTTTTGATTGCAATGTAGACAAATGCACAACTGATATTACTGATTTTTCAGTACGAATCAGATCATTTGCCAACAATTTGCAACCAGTCCACTTCGTATTAAGCACCACTCGGCAATTAATAAAAAAATATTTGTGTACAAGGACCTTTCCACTTGTTCTCACGTATTTTTACGTGAGGATGCGTTGAGAGGTTCTCTTCAACCAGCATATACTGGCCCATATGAAGTGGTGACTAGAGACGTTAAGATTTACAAAATTAAAATTAAAGGTAAAGATGTCACAGTATCAGTAGACCGATTGAAACCTGCCTACATACTGTCTGACACTAACACCTCCAAAGAAACTTCTACACCTACAACCCCTATCATCATATTAAAATCCACTCAAACTCCAGACGTTAAAACTACTCGGTCGGGACGTCATGTTCGGTTGCCGGACTACTTTCGCCCGTAGCACGGTCTCTGGAGGGGAGTGATGTGGCGAACATACACATTTACATAATAATATAATTATTTATATACATACATATATTTATTATATTATAAATCATACGTAAAAATAAATAACAAAATATTTACATAAATATAAATAAATACAATATAATAATTACACTTTAAATATACATATATAATTATATATTTATTTTTTATTTTATATAATTATATATTTAATACAAAAATACAACACTTATTTATATAATAAATTTTATACATATTATATTAAATCGACGCACATAAAACTCGCGACAAGTTTTATATATATGTAACACGGACCGCTCCCAGCGCCCGCGCACCTGCGGTCGTCTCCGGAGCCTCGCATTTTGTTTCAAATCAGTCACGATCCACACGCTAGACGCGAAACCCGTGCCACTTTTTATGCGCTCGGTAGCTTTTACGCTTACGCTATACGTACTTATATAGTTATAGTAGTAGTTAATAGTTTTGTGTTATTCTTTCGTACTGTGCTTTATATAAACTTTTGTATCTTCGCTTCCATCTTCTGTATGCTTACTCTTTCTCCTTCTGTGTGTGTGAACTGTATGTGTGAGATTAAAGACTGTCTATCCACGTTTAAATTTTAAATAGTTTTACTCGCTTGTTTTTCCGATAGACCTATCATACATCTCCTATACTTCCATTAGTAGATGAAATTCCGTTTAGGGTCATTAGGGCAGGAAATTCACTTTGATTGGAGCGCTTTTTTTTTAGATATGAGTAAAAATATCTCGGATTTATTTTAATATTACTCTCTACTCTATTTAAATATTTTTTATAGTCTGCGTTAATAAGGATTTCACATCTGTCTCTTAATAATTTGAATTGAATTTCATCCATTGGGTTATGATATTTTTTAAATCGTATTCTATATTTATTCTTTTCTGTGAGTCTTTTCTTTAACTTTTTTAAATACCAGACTGGATAAGGTGTGTATGTTTTGTTTTTGCAATACATTTTTTTATCATATGATGTAATTGTGTGTAAAAAATTTCGGTCATGTCATTCACGTTATCGCATTTACCTAAATATAGACTCCCAATTTAAATCTGCGAGATATTTATTTATTGATTCATAGTCAGCGTTTCTAAAGTTATATTTTACTATCGTGTTTGGAACTAATGTTGATTCTCACTGTTCAATTCGAAGTAAAATTTCTAGCGGAGGGTGAAAATTGTCTACTGAGCACGCGGAGAAATCACTTTGCTTGACTGTAACATTTTTAGTAGTACTGAAAACAAGATCTAGTATCTTACCATAAACATTATTTACGTGATTAAATTGATATAAATTTGTTAATGCAATAAAATCATTAATAATAGATACTGCCGCACCACTGCTACATGGAATCAAATTGCCAATTTTAATGTCATCTGACTTCCACTTCGACGATGAAATATTGAAGTCGCTAACAATAACGGTGGGTAATTTCTCGCTAATTATTATTTGTTCAACATTCTGCGTAAACTGTGTCAGTGTGTTGTGATTAAGCGGAGATGGTATGTATACAGCACAAATACAGTAAGTTATTTCATTTAATATTATATTAACCCAGATATCTTCACCATTTGTTTCCCACGAATTAACCCTGTAACACTCTAATTTCTTTAACACCGGTATTAGGACTCCTCCACCATCGCATTTATCGGAATGACTAGACTCGCGATCCCGTCGAAATACATTATATCTGTCGTCAATAAATTCGTTGCTTGATACACCGCTATTAAGCCATGTCTCTGTAAGGACTATTACGTCAAAGTTAGAATTTAGAATAGCAAGGTATATATCACATGTTTTGGTCCTCATTCCTCTAACATTTTGATAAAATATATTTAAGTGATTAACCATGAATTTACAGTTTGTTTAAAATGTTACAATAATACAATATAAAAATTAAATATATAAAAAAAGTCTTTACGTCAAAGTACACAAACGGTTCTTGGATTTCACAAGTATTACGTCACTAGATATCGTTTTTCGCAAAAATACGTTGCCGTTACGTGACCAGACGAAGCGATAGTTTTTTTCTTTGGCAAAAATGCGAGCTGCGGCGTAGATGTCTTTAGCTGTTGGAGATAAATGCTCTGAAATGTACACCGGCTTCTTCTCCCCTGCTAAGCCGAGGTGCACCGTGTTTAATTTGTCGTCCTTATTAGATCTATTAAATTTTATCACACCTGCCAAAAATCTATCTCTTTGTATTGTAGAGCTAAATTTAACAATTACAGATCTTGGGCGCGTGGAAGTCCTATCTAATTTTGCCACGCGAGTGCACTTAACTACACTTCCTTCAGTTATAGGAGTATTTATAACTTTTCCAATTTGTTCCACAGTTTTGAGTAAATTTTCACTTTTATGCTCTGGAATACAATGTACTTCAATATTGCTAGCTCTAGCTTCCCTCTCAATATTATTTAAAGTATTTGTGTGATTAATCACAATATCCCTTAGTTCACTATTTTCTTTTTTTAATAATGATATCTCTTTTTTCGCTTCTTCCAATTCTTCTTTAACACTGTCAAAAATACTCGACAAGTATTCTATAGACGATTGAATTTCTTGTAAGCCGCTTAACTCCTCGCGAATTTTTACCAATTCGACACGACGCTTACGGTTTGAGAAATCATTTTCTGCACCTCATTTCTTATTGCCGAAAGCCAATTACCATCAGTACCTAGTGTTTCGTCGATTGCTTTAGTCGAGATTGGATTCGATTCTGATAATATAGGAAGTGACTTTGTTTTACAATTTGCACAAATCCACTGCCCTCGTACTATAGATGATTTCGTCCCCGTCGGAATAACACATTCAATGTGATATTTTGTCTGACATTTTGCACAAACAATTCTTTTTTGTGTAACTAGTACATTTAATTTGCAGATGTTACAAATATTTGACATTTTAAAGAAATTGCTATTAAATAATAAATAAAAAATGAAATCCAAATTGGGTCCCTTCCTGAGTCTCGAACCACGGTTCGGTTGCACTTTGTTTCTCTAGCTCCAACACTGAGCCAACGAAGTCCTTATACATATGAGTGAATTTATGTTATGGTATTGTAATATCTCGTATCGAATGTTGATGTTATAAATAAATTTTGCAGGTACTTTTAATTTTGCCACTTGCACTTTAAAACTTTTACACAGGTTTATACCACTTTTTAGGCCGCGAATCTTCTAAACTTTTACTTCGAACACTAAAATAGTTCCTGAATATTACTTAAATAACATTTTTACTTCATTATAATCATTTTTAACTAACGAAAACAATTTTTAAATACGGAACAGACAAAGAGTAACTGTACTGTTTGACAGACGACGATATATTTCCCTTATTTTTTGGTACAGAATTTGTCCTTCCTTATGAAGGCTTCGCAGGAGATGGCTTCCTTTTAATGCATGATAATGCCCGATGCCATACAGCACGAATCACTCGTCAGTTCCTGGATGAAGTTGATATTGAGATCATGGACTGGCCACCACTCAGCCCTGATCTTAATCCTATTGAACACATGTGGGATGAGCTGAAACGCAGGGTCCGAGCCAGAAATCCAGCGCCTACAAACATTGTATTGGGCAGTTATAATGTGTTATTGTATTTTGTAATGTCAATATTATTTAAATAAAGCATGGCAACATTAATAAATGTTGGGGGATAACGGGGAATTGGATGAACGCATGGGCGTAAGGAGGACGGTTTTTGGTTAAAAAGGTTATGTATACAGTAATAAATATTAAGTGAACAAGTGATTATTGTGTTTAATTTACGACAAACAACGACTATGCTAATAATTCAGAAGTGGGATATGAGCCAGCTCATTTACGGTATGTAAATTTACTTTACTATATATGAATCGTCGTAATTATGATTGAACTATATTTTTTTTATAACATGTAGGCGTAATATCATAATATATATTTAACCATATTATATTTATTTATTACATTTTATATTTAATATATAAAATTATATTTAATATTTATTTACATATATTACACACTATACATTCACACTACACATTTATATATTCAATATTATATGTATAAAAAATTTATATAATATTATTTATAATAAAAATTAATTCACGAGCATACTCGGGTGAAACGCGTAGTATGCGGCAAGGCGAGCGCGCGACGATACGATTTCCATGTCTACCCGCCACTGCGTTAAATCTTAAACAACTCGATGCGAATTACGTACTTAAAGCATTCCATCTTACGCTTCGATATCAAATACATGTTTTACTCTTTGTTATTATATTTCGTGTTTATTGTTAGTTTAATTATTAGTGTCGGCGCCTACTACCGCCACCTATCGGCAGGAGCCCGCAGCAGTCCCTACAACGCCCATTCAACCAGTCATTCAACCAGTCATTCACGCACTCAGTCACTCACTCTTTAGTCCTCCTAATTTTTCGGTTAAAATTTAAATATATTCTCTCTTCTGGTCTCTTACGAACAAGTTGTTTTATTAAGCGCGTGATCCTTTGCAATCTTCGAATATAAATCAAATTCATGTCCCAATATTGGACATAAAAAGTGGCGACCGTGACAGGACGCGCTCAAGAATTCCCAGTACCAGAGAGGATCCGCCGTAGCCATCGCCGGGGCCAGCACCAGCACCTCGCAGCATCCAGGCTCGACGCTATCGGGAGCACCTATCCTAGCTACAGAGGATTGGCAACGCAGGAACCTAATCCGTGCAGGCCACATCATCAGATAAGTGTCCAATCCCACACAATCATTTATTCAAACATCCATCCACATAATCATCCACTTAATCAATCATATTTCCATCCGCACAACCATTTTTCATCCATCTCATCCATATTTCAACTATTAATTTGGCAATCAACTTGACGTATTCAAATCATAACCGTCAAATTCAAATTTTCATTGTCACCTCATTCATTCAACAAACGTATTTGCATTTACATAATAAGTTTATATATTTTTTCAAGCACAATTCCTATAATCACAGTATTTTAATCCGTTATTTCTACAATTTATTTTAAACAATTTCGCCATTCACTTCATTTTCACATCATTTTAAAATCATCCGCAACCTATATTTAAACCGTTGTAGATTTGAACATACGCAAATATTTAGCAAATAAGCCGAATATTTTAGCGGTCCGGAGCGAGCGACTGCGCGTGCACTCATAGGCACGGCTGGAGCTACTGTGGGAACAGGTTTGGTAGCAAGCGCGCGGACGGTAAAGTACAGCGAAGACAGAGCGTATGTAGATATTTTGTTATTATTTCATTACAGTTTGTAGTTTTAAATCATGTCCTCTTTAAAAGATCTAATTATTAAACGTAGCAGTGTTAAAGGACGTTTAAATAAGTTTAAAAATTACATACAAAGTCTGACGAAACAATCTAGTTTGAACAATATTGAAGTAGGCGCCTTAAAATTAAAATTAAGCAAATTAGAATCTTTAGCTAGTGAATTTAACGACGTGCAAAGTCAAATAGAATATTTAAGTGCAGATTCGTTAGAGGTCGAGTTGGACATGCGCGAGGAGATTGAGAACGATTTTGAAACTTCTATGGCTACTGCTCAAGATATAATATGCAAAAATTCGAAATCAGCGTCATTTGAAGATGCACAAAGTGGTAGTTCTCAACCTCATTGCGTAGGCGTTAAGTTGCCGTTAAGTCAAATTGCTAAATTCAACGGAACGGCTTTCCGTTGGCTTGAATTTCGGGATACATTTAGGTCTCTTATCCACAATAACACTCAAATAAACCCCATTTTCAAATTTCATTATTTAAATTCGTACCTAGAAGGTGACGCAGCGCGTGTCATCACCGATCTAGAAGTTTGTGAAGCCAACTACCACAAAGCGTGAACTTTATTATGCGAGCGTTACGATAATAAGAGTCAATTATTGGATATTCACATGAATGCGCTATTTAGTATCGAGCAATTGACTCTCGAATCGGAACACTCTTTGCGTTCGCTTGTTGACCATGTAGGTAAAAACTTACGTGCGTTATCGAGCCTCGGTCAGCCCACAGATCATTGGGATGCATGTATCATTTATTTAGTTAGATTAAAATTAGACAATCGTACACGGATCAAGTGGGAAGAGCATCGCAAAACGTTAGGAGAATTCCCTACATTATAACAATTCACAGGGTTCCTAAAAGAGCGCGCTGATGTTTTAGAATCGTACAATTACGATAAAAACCAACAAGCGTCGGTTAACACTTCCAAACCTAGCGGTAGTACATCAAACTACAATAAAAATATCACGAAATGCCATAAGTCGTTTTCGTGTACAACGCTGCCTCCCACCAATACCATTAAACAAAATAAATGTTTATTATGCAAGGGCAATCATTTTATTTACACTTGTCCTTCATTCTTAGCTAAATCTCCTGAGTTAAGGTTAGCTGCAGCTCAAAACCTTAAGCTATGCGTAAATTGTCTCAGAAAAGGTCATAACTCATTTAACTGCACTTTAGGGCCATGTCGCGAGTGTAGGAAGCGACACAATACGCTTCTGCATATACCTAAGGTTGTAGAATCGTCAACAAGTCAACATTCCATAGTTCAGACTGCTCAAGACGAACTAAACGTTCACCTTTCTAGGCAGCCATACACACAAGTCATTCTATCTACTGTCATGATTGACGTAATCAACCCTGTCAACTCAAAGGCCATGACTATTCGCGCACTTTTAGATAGTGGCAGTCAGTCGAGTTTTTTAACTTCGTCGTTAAAACAAAAGTTAGGTTTAACTTCTACACCGACTGATATCAAGGTCGTAGGTATAGGGAACATGACAACAAACAACATCAACGAACGATGCATTGTCTCATTAAAATCGTTACAGAGCGACTTTAATATTACGCTAACGTGTTTTATTATGCCTGAACTAACGGGTAGCATACCAAAGTCGTACATCAATCCAAAACACTTTAAATTACCTTCTCATATCGAACTTGCCGACCCTAATTTCTATAACCCCGCGCCGGTAGATGCATTACTCGGTGCCGATATATTCTGGGCAGTTATAGGCAAAGAGCACAGCTCCCTAGGCATAAACAAACCATTTTTATGTAGTTCACAGTTCGGCTGGATTATTTCCGGTCCTATTTCATTGAATTGTGATCCTAAGCAAACCCATTGCAATTTTTCATCTAATGAAGGTGAGTCGTTAGACAAACAAATTTCTAAATTTTGGGATTTAGAAGATTTGCCACAGCGGTCACTGTTAAGTGACACCGAAAGGCTATGCGAGCAACTTTTTGTCGCTCACACTGAGCGGCTGACGTCAGGTCGTTTTAGTGTTCGACTTCCTCTTAAGGAGTCACCAGATTGCTTAGGAGATTCTTTAACCTTAGCTAAAAAACGATTTTATAATTTAGAAAGACGATTTAGAAAACAACCTGAATTAAAACGCGAATACAGTTCTTTTATAAAAGAATATATTAATTTAGGTCATTGTTCCGAACTACACTCTCCTAGACTATATCCAAGTTATCATCTTTGCCATCACGCGGTATTTCGCGAAAACAGCGAGTCCACTAAGCTGCGCGTAGTATTCGACGCGTCGGCTTCCACAACATCAGGCGAATCGGTTAATGACTTGCAGATAATAGGGCCTACTATACAAGATTCACTCTTTTCCATCTTAATTAGGTTTCGTTTACATAAGTATGTTCTCACGGGAGACATTGAAAAAATGTATCGACAAATATCGCTTAACGAAAGCGATCGAAACCTACAATTAATTTTATGGAGGGACGATGAGTCACAGCCGCTAAAAACCTATCAATTAAATACCGTTACCTACGGCTTTGCGAGCGCTAGTTTCTTAAGTACGAGGTGTTTACATCAGTTAGGCGAAGAGTGTACGGACGCAGCTATAAAAACAATAATTCAGCGTGATTTTTATTACGAATAATTTATAATGTAGGTCAAACTATCACTAAACGCGAAATAATCTCCAAAACTTTTGAAGGGATGATTAAGGAGATTAATAAAAATTACTTGCTGCTGGTCAGGATGAAGCCTTTTAGTTTAATGGACGAACGTGTAATGACAGACAAAGTTGAAAAACAAGTACATAGATAATACAAATTACAAACTATTTTGATGCGATGACTAATTGCTCATTTAAAACCGACAGGCGTTTCAACATGCCCCCGGGCGTTGAAAGTGGAACTTTCAACTGGAACTCATCACTGGTAACGGGCAGATTCTGTTAAATGCTCGTCTAAGTACTCCCGTTGACGTCTGTATGTCAGCAACACGAACAACTCCATCAGTCCCTGGATGGACTGCAATAATTCGTCCCAATTTCCATCTCAGAGGTGGTAGATTTTCTTCCTTTATCACCACTAATGAATTAAGTTGTATTTGGTCCTTACATGAACGCCACTTAGTGCGTTATTGTAATTCAGCTACATACTCTTTACTCCATCTCGTCCAGAAGTGTTGACGTAGTTGCTCAATCCTTTGAAAACGAGTTAATTGATTTGTGGAGTAATCTTGATAATTTGGCTGTAATGTGGAAGTAAGCGGGCGACCGATGAGAAAATGACCTGGAGTCAGTGGCGTATAGTCAGCAGGATCTGAAGACAGCGGTGTTAACGGACGAGAGTTTAATATTGCTTCTATTTGAATTAAAATGGTGTTAAATTGCTCGTACGTCAAATTACAATTTCCCAACACTCGCTGAAGATGATATTTTGTTGACTTAACACCCGCCTCCCAAAGACCGCCAAAATGAGGAGTATACGCGGGAATGAAATGGAACTTTATTCCATCATTGGCCAGACTTTCACTTAAGGAATCGCTACTAGTTTTTAAGAATTTTGAAAGCTCATTGTACGCACCAACAAATGAGGTACCGTTGTCAGAAAAAATATCACTCGGTTTTCCCCTTCGCGAAATAAATCTATATAAGGCTAGTAAAAAACTTTTACATGTTAAGTCACCCACAAGCTCCAAATGAATAGCCTTGGTGGTGAAGCAAATAAAAATTGCTATATACACCTTTACTAACCTACATCCACGACCTTGGCGACTAGCGCACGTCATTGGGCCGGCATAATCAACACCGGTAGTCTCAAAAGGATGACCACCTGAAAGGACACGCTCCCGTGGTAAGTTACCCATTAAAGGGGTAACAACCCTACCTTTCATTCGCTGACACCGCACACATTTATAATAACAAGCCTTCGCTAAATTGCGACCTCCTATGGGCCAATAATTTTCTCTAATTGAAGCTAACAATAACTGTGGACCAGCGTGCATCAATCTTTTATGCTCATGATCAAATAATATTTTGGTAAAATGATGTGTGGACTGTAATAATAATGGATGCTTTTTATTATAAGGAAAATTAGAATTCTCAAGACGTCCTCCAACACGCATTAAATTATTTTCGTCTAAATAAATATTAGAGGACTACCTTTTGGTAAATTTTGTTTTTTAATCAATAAATTATATTCAGGAAAAGATTCGTTTTGACATTTCAAAATAATTAAATTTAATGCATTCCTTAATTCATCTTCAGATAAAAACTTATAAACTGGTTTAACTGATTGTTTTTTGCAAAATCTAACAAACCGCAATACATAGGCTACGGAACGAACGAGACGTAAATAATTAGAAAAACGTTCAAACTGAACCAACCCACCACGTAATGTACCGTTATCAGTGACAGCACCCAATGAAACATCGTGTCGAGTTTCTGGTAAGAGCTCAGAATGTTTGACTGGAGAAGGCCAACGAGACGAATCCTCCATTAAAAATTCGGGACCAGACCACCACAAGTCAAGCTTGTGTAAAGTACTGATGTCGACGCCACGAGATATCAGGTCTGCCGGGTTCATGGAGGTTGGAACATGTCTCCACATACAAGTGCCTGTCTTTTCTAAAATATCAGCTACGCGGTTGCGTACAAATGGCTGAAGTTTGCAAGGCAACATCTGTAACCAACCCAGCACTATCGTTGAATCAGTCCAACCTATTGTTGGACTAATCTTCGCCCGAAGCGAGTTTATAACCTTATCATATAAACGGGCTCCTATCAAAGCTCCACATAATTCCAATCGTGGTATTGTAGTGGGTTTGATTGGTGCTACTCGATTCTTAGCCACTAATAAACGAACCATGCAGTGGTTCTCACCATTTAAGGAGCGAACATAAACGCACGCCCCATAGGCACGTTGAGATGCGTCCGTAAAAATATGAAGCTCTAATTCCTTGTATGAATTACAGACCATAATACGAGGAATGCGGAAATTATTTAAAAGATGTAAATCTTTGACAATATTTTGCCAATCAATGCTAATTTTAGGCGGCAATGTGTCATCCCATGATAATTTGTCTAACCACATTTGTTGCAATAGCATTTTCATTCTAATGACACATGGGGATAACAGCCCTAATGGGTCAAAGATGCGAGCTATGATTGAAAGTAAATCACGTTTAGTATTGCCAGGACAAGTCATCGATGAATCTATAGAAAATCCAAACTCATCAGAAGTGGCATACCAGCTTAGACCTAGTAATTTATTGGGCTCATTTGAACCAATATTTAGGTTACCTGTTGCTTCAGCAGATTCTGATACCAGGCTTGGTTCATTTGACATCCATTTTCTTAATGGCATACACGCGGACATGAGTGCCTTGGTGACTTCCGTGCGAATTAACTGAACTTGAGTTAGTTCGTCACCTCCGGTAAGCATATCATCCACGTAGAAGTCGTGTTTGATAATCTTGGCAATCATGTTATCTGTGCAGTCAAGACCTATTTGCCTAAGGCATCGGGTCGCAAGAAAAGGCGCACTGGCCGTACCGTACGTAACGGTATTTAAGGCGTAAATCTTAAGAGGTTCTGATGCATTTTCTCGCCAAAGTATTTTCTGCAAGTACCTGTCAGATGGATGGACAACTACTTGTCTATACATCTTCTCAACATCAGCCGTTAAGACATATTTATGCTGTCTAAACCGAAGAAGTATAGATAACAGATCATCCTGAACGGTAGGTCCTACCATCTGTATATCATTGAAGGTTACACCCGACGAAGTAGGGCTACTTGCATTAAACACTGCACGAAATTTAGTACTAGCACTACACCTGCGTAGAATGCCGTGATGCGGAATAAAATTACCACTGTGGTTTAGCTCACGTTGGCATTCTGTCATGTGATCTAACAACTCATATTCAGACATGAATTGATGGTAAATCTTATCAAGATCAGAATTAGCTTTTAACCTTCGCTCAAGAGATAGTAAACATCTAGTAGTTCTTTGAAACGAATCACCAAGAACAGATGGGCTTTGTTTAAGTGGTATACGTACGCAAAAGCGTCCGTCCGCTAAACGTGAAGTGTTTTGAATAAAATGCTCCTCGCACCCCTTTTCTTCCGACGAATAATTTGAAGACTCCATCAGTATTTCTTCTAATTGCCAGAAGCGAGATAAATCGTCTCTCATTTGGTCCATATCACTAACAGATGGAGATTCAATCTTGCTATAATTGCAACATACATTTTTTGAAAATAAACTAACATATTTATTGCTGATAATGCCAGAAACTATCCAACCCAATCTGGTTTCACACAACACAGGTTTCCCATCACCTAATTTTATTTTGTGTGACCCTAATAAGTCCCAGAATAGATCAGCGCCTATTACGATGTCTACATCAGAGGGCTTATAAAACGTAGGGTCAGCTAAACTAATCTCAGAGGGAATATTTAAATCAGATATGTTTATATGACAATTTGGCACTTGACTAGTAATTGATGGTAAAACAAAACAATGAACATTAGCAGAAAAACTGTTATCTAATGATGTCATGGCAACACGACATGTTTTACCTACGTGTGAACTCACGTTATTTATGCCTAAAATTGACCTGTTTATCTGACTAGTTGCTGAATTTAATTTTTTGCACAACTTATCAGTTATGAAACTTGAAGTACTGCCACTGTCAAGAACGGCGCGAACAGTATGCACGTGGTTATTACGGTCATGCAGATTTATCAAAGCGGTTGATAGCAGCACTTCCCACTGCTTACGGTCACCGCAAGATGTGACATGAGCTGACAGGGCTACATTATTTGTGTCGCTCTTAGTACATGATGACGGTCTATTGGTATCTTTGTTGAACGTATTGTCGTTGCGAATATTGAAAATATCTTTAGATTCCGAAATATGAATGAGAGTATTATGCTTACGTTTACATAATTTACACCCCGGTTTTTTACAACGGTTAGCAAAATGACCTTTATGAAAACAGTTATAACACACTTTATAATCTGGCAATAATTTAAAACGATCACTATTACTTAACGAAAGAAACTGTGGGCAAGTATTTAGACTATGACTACCTTTACATTTAGGGCAAATTCTCGAAACTGAATCCGTATCTGAAATGGTGGGACCTTGAGCCACCATAGACTTCAACTTACAACCCTTTACAAATGAATTGGATACATTGTTTCGTGACAATTCTATTGTTTCAATTAAATCAGCACGGTTATGAATAAACCTAACGAAATCATCAAATTTTATACAATTGTCCTTATCTTTACGTCCCTTGAATTCCTTCCATTCACGAAACGTCTTTTGATCTAGCTTGCGTGCAATAATGTAAATCAAAAGTGTGTCCCAATGCTTCACAGGTTCACCAAGTGATTCTAACGCACGCAAGTTTTTATTTAATTGATCTATGAGCCGTTTTAAAGTGAACGAGGATTCCTTTACAATCGGTTCAACATTAAATAAGGCGGAGATATGGTTTTGAATTAACAATCGCTTATTGTCAAACCTATCACACAATACCTGCCAAGCTATTGAATAATTATTCGCCGAGAATTCAATTGATTGGATTACCACGGCAGCAGTTCCTTCCAGAGAAGCGCGTAAATAGTGAAATTTATTAATTTCATCGATTTCGTCGTTGGAGTGGATGAGGCTAGTGAAGGTGTCATGAAACTCCAACCAAGTTTCATACGAACCACTAAATTTTGGCAATTGTATAGTGGGCAACTTAACAAATTTATGATTACTAACACGAGTACTTTTATTACTACTAATTGAATTATTATCTTTATTAAACTTATTTAATAAGCTCTGAGCCTGTGCTAAGTATTTATAGTATTTTGATTCAAATTCAGATCGCTCAGAGAATTGTACCTGGACATCTTCGACGATGCATTCCAAACGCGTCTGTACCTCGTCATATTGTTCGTACAAAGATTCAATCTTACCCCGTCTTAATTGCATCTCAGTTACATCAAACTCATTTAATGTTTTGATATTTAGCGCTTCTAGATAATTAATGAAACTTGTTAATCGGCCTTTAAAACTCCCTCTCTTTTTCATTAATTCCCGTTCCTCTGACATTCTGGGAGTCGAGTGCAGTCAACCTGGAATTTATACAATAATCAGGTTAAAACAAAACTTAAAATTAATTGATTAATTAAATTAAATCGTTTAAATAATGCCGATAATTTGTAGAAACCTAAAGTAACAGAATACAATTAAATGTGGCTAGTATAAAATATAATTAGGTATATAGGTACACAATCCACGCTGAAAAACAAAAATTTCGTAAATAAAGTAAATACAAATTTATATTCAACAAAAAACTTTAAAAAGTACACTTACATTCATAAATTTACAATTTAATATGATAGTAACCAAAATAATAGCCCTATTTGTACTTGTTCCACGAATTTTTAAGAATAAGTAGCAAAAATCTATATTATAAAGCTTATATAATTACAACAATACAAATTAATCAATTTTATAACTTAACACAATGCAAAAATATAATGTGAGGGTGATCAAAAAACTCAATTCGCAATGATACGACAATATTACGCACGCCGCTAAACTTACTAACAATGCCCAACGAGAACTAAATAAATATTACATTACGATACAAATAAATACCTGTGCACTATTACTATTTAAACAATAATTAATATTATTTTATAAGCAAAGCTAAAATGATGTAAGTATTAAGCTTACTGTACCTTAAACTAGGCACGTGTTTTAATTTAAATATAATAAGTGGTTATACACTATTATAATAATTAAAATAATGTAAGCGTTAATTCTTACTATACATAATATAAATAAATGGTACGTTTTAACTTTATTGCTAACACTTAATGACAATGCTACAGGTCTGCAATAAATAATATAACACAATTCTCAAATACAATATAATGGTAAACTCACCTTATACAATAAGCTTATCCTAAATTATGTTACCTGAGTGTTGGGTTATGATTAGTAACTCTAAATTAAGTTTAATATTTAACACCATTGAATAAATCCACTTCATCCACATTCCAATTCCAAATAAAAGTTTTTTCTTTTAAATCCTTTTGAAATAATATTGAAATATTCTCAAATATAACAGCCAATTCTTCCTTGAACAATATCCGGTTCGAATAAGACCACATGAAGGGATGATTAAGGAGATTAATAAAAATTACTTGCTGCTGGTCAGGATGAAGCCTTTTAGTTTAATGGACGAACGTGTAATGACAGACAAAGTTGAAAAACAAGTACATAGATAATACAAATTACAAACTATTTTGATGCGATGACTAATTGCTCATTTAAAACCGACAGGCGTTTCAACAACTTTTAAAATATTTGACCCACTAGGTTTACTTTCTCCATCTACTATACAATCGAAAATACTTATTCAAAAATTGTGGATTCATAAGCTAGAATGGGACGAAACTATTCCTAATAATTTATATAACGAGTGGAAGCGCATACAATCAGCTCTCGACATTTTATTATCAATTAAAATACCCAGGTACGTTTCGTGTGATGATCCTATGACTACTGAAATGCATTCTTTTTGCGATAGCTCAATCAGCGCATACGGCGCATGTATATACCTACGCACGACCGACGCGTGCGGCAACATCAACGTCCGGCTTCTGTGTGCGAAGTCAAAGGTCGCGCCAGTCAAGCCTACCACTATACCGCGGCTCGAGCTGTGCGCAGCGCAATTAGCTGCCAAACTTTGCAAGGCGTGTCTCGAGTCACTTCGCTTACCTATAGTTGTATACATTGGACCGACTCGAGCGTCGTATTAGGTTGGCTCAATAGCATTCCCAATAAATTAAAAATGTTTGTTGCTAATAGGGTTGTCGACATATGCGAAAATACGCTTAGTTCGTCTTGGCGGCATGTACCTACTAAATTAAATCCTGCAGATTTAATTTCTAGGGGGGTTGACGCTTCTCATTTAAAAAATTCCGATCTATGGTGGTCGAGACCAGAGTCTGGACGAATCTCAGTGGCCTACACTTAAAAATCAAAATATTGAATACGATTTAACGACCAGACTGCATACGATTTAACGACCAGAATTAAAATCACACTCAGCAATTATTGAAACGGATTTTATTTAATTTGATAATTTCTCTAATTTTTTACGATTAAAACGTTGTTTTGCATACATTTTGAGATTTATTCATAATAGTAAAATTGCTAACTCTAAACTGACAGGCGATTTATCACTATCAGAATTAAATAATTCATTTACGAAGTTAGCTATAATTAGTCAGCAACAATCGTTTCCAAAGGAATACGCTTGTCTATTAAAGGGACAGCCTATCAGCCCTAAAAGCAATATTGTGTCTTTAAGCCCATTTTTAGATAATAATCAGATGATGAGAGTAGTTTTCTCCTTCCGAACTGTATGAACTTTAATCTTTCTGTGTTAGTCTTGTACCTTTCTTCTGTGTGTAATATACGTTTGAAATAGTGTTGTGGACTTTTATTAAGCCAACTTAACGGACATTAACATCTCCATAAACATAACTTATGTTTGTATTGATAAAAGGGAAAGCATCTTATGCTATGCAATTGTAAGTAATATAAAAATACAGATTAACATTTCATAATTACACTAGCGACCCACTCGCGATTCCAAAACTATGTCTATTTCTTGTTTTTTCAGCCCGTTTTATCGCTTAACTCACAAACTTAATCATAATTTTAAGAAAGTTATTTTAAAACTATGATATCTTATAAGATATTTGTCTTTAATCAAATGATGTAAAAGGCTATTTTGTTCAAATTTAGACATTTGTCTTTGTCTAAATAAAGATTATAAAAATGCCTTCGCAATAAGTATCATATTTTTACCCGCGACGGAACGGCGACTGTATATGTGTTTGGGGTGAGAGGTTGTTTGTTTGTTTGTTTGTTTGTTTGTTTGTTTGTTTGTTTGTTTGTTTGTTTGTTTGTTTGTTTGTTTGTTTGTTTGTTTGTTTGTGTGTTTGTGCAAATTACTATGTCAATTATTTCCAAAACTATAAGTCCGATTTTGATACGGTTTTCTATGATAGGTTAAGGTTCAATTGGCGTATGTTCTTAGATATGTCTTATTGCCTTAACTCACCAGGGGGCGCTGCAGTAAGCATTTTACGTGAAAACGAATGTTTTCAATTATCTCAAAAAATAATAGTCTGATTTCGATACGATTTTCAATGATAGATTCAGGTTTAATTGGTGGATGTTCTTAGATATGTTTTATCGTGTCAAACCACCAGGGGGCGCTGCAGTAAGCATTTGTTTGTACTTTTTTTGTATTTATTTGTCTAAAACCGAAACTACTGATCCGATTGAAAAGAGTTTTCAGAAAAAGATTCAGCTTTGCTTGATGCATATTTTAAGATTTTTCTTTTTTTTGTTACGGGGAAAACTCACCAGGGGGCGCTGCAGTAAACATTTGTTTATGCAAATCAAAAACTACTAGTCCAATTTAGATGTAACCTTCAAGGGTAGGTTCAGGCTTAATTGGTGCGTCTTTTCATATATATGTTATGGTGACCACTCATCAGGGGGCGCTGTAGTAAGCATTTGCTTGTATTTTTTTGTGTAAAACCAAAATTTTTCTTGTATTTATTTGTCTAAAACCGAAATTACTTATCCGATTGGCTAGAGTTTTCAGAATTAGGTTCAACTTTGCTTGCTGCATATTTTAAGATTTTTGTTTTTTTGTTACGATGAAAATTCACCAGGGGGCGCTGCAGTAAACATTTGTTTATGCAGAGCAAAAACTACTAGTCCGATTTAGCTCAAACTTTCAACGATAAATTGAGGTTTAATTGGTGCTTCTTTTCATATATGCGTTACGATGACCACTAACCAGGGGGTGCTGTAGTAAGTACATTTGTTTGTGTAAAACTAAAACTACGAGTCCTATTTGAATTCAGTTTTCAATGATAGATTCAAGTTTACTTAGTGCATATTTTCATATATGTGTCATGTATGTTTACTTAGTGCATATTTTCATGTATGTGTCAACTCTCTAGGGGGCGCTGCAGTAAGTAGCTGCTTCTATTTTTTTGTGTAAAACAAAAACGACTAGTACGATTGGAAAGAGTTTTCAGTATTAGATTCTGCTTTGCTAAGTACATGTTTTTAAATTTATATTACGGTGACAAGTCACCAGGGGGCGCTGCAGTAAAATATTGTTTGTAATATTTAATGCAAAACCACAACTACTAGTCCGATTGGGCAGAGTTTTTAGTATTAGAGTTACCTTTACTTGGTGTAAGTTTTTAGGTTTTTTTTACGTCAAGAACTCACCAGGGGGCGCTGCATTAAACATTTAATTATGCAAAGCTAAAACTACAAGTCCGATTTGGATGCAGTTATCAAAGATAGGATCAGGCTTAATTAGCGCGTGTTCTCGTATATGTGTCATGGTGACACCTCACCAGGGGGCGCTGCAGTAAGCATTTGCTTGTATTTTTTGTGTAAAACCTATTTAGATGCGGTTTTCTGTGATAGGTTCTGGTTTAATTGCTGCGTGTTTTTATATGCCATATCTACCACGAACTACCACGGGGCGCTCCAGTATAAATTAGTTTGTTCAAAATCAAAACTACTAGTGGGTTTTGTGATTTTCACTGATTTGGTTAGACTTAAGTTTCGTGGAAATGTTACGGTGACAATCTGCCAGGCGCTGCAATAAGCATTTGATAACCAGCAAGCATTGGGTTTATAATTTCTTTTGGATTTACATGAAGATTAATATAAAGTATTTCGATATTATGTTATAGTATATAATGTGTATCTATTCAGTTTAAAAAGTTTAAAATAAAAAGCAAAATTAAAAATTTTGAAAAAACCCACGACGGTTTAATTGTAATTGAAAAAGGATAAAAACTGTAAATTCATATTAATATTTAATTTTTTTGCCAAACCTGTTTTAACAGCAAAAAAAAAATATGAGAATGTTTGTGCAAACTTAAAGTGATGACAGCCCCCGACGAAGCCGTCCCCATCATCTCGTTACATATATTCTTTTAGGCGGGGGATTTATAGTTATTTTATCCTTTTACAATTACAATTAAACCGTCGTGGGTTTTTTCAAAATTTTTAATTTTGCTTTTTTTAGAACAAATTACTAGCTTTCCGATATCGATAAATGGATCATCTAACTTTAAAAGATTGTTTTGAAATCAAACCATTAGTTTCTGAGACTAGTGGTTTGACCAAAAAAAAAATAAAAAATAGAAAACATTATTCGGCTTTATAATAAAAATATAAATTTAGATTTTATATTATATTTTATATATTTCTTTTCCTTTTCTTACTTACATTACCATTCACAACATTCACATATATTTTAAACAATACATTATCTATGGATATAATTTTACTTTTAATTTATTACTATCTTGATTATATTTTTACACTTATATATTTCTACTTCATGGGATATGAAGTTATACATAAGTATAACATGTTGTATATTTTTACATGACATTATGTCTTATCTATAATGATGAGATATGAAATAATGAAATAATTAATTAATTTATATTCCACCTTCCTTTCCTTTTCTCCTTCGTGAAAATAGTTGCAATAATAAAGTTATTTAAAACAGAATATACTACACAAACATGTCTGATTCCGAACCTAGTAATTACACTCCCTTATCATTGCAAGACAATTATAAGAAAAAGAGAAGTAGATCAAACTCCAGCAATCCTCCTATTCATAAAAAGCGTCGACAGTTGCATCACTGTTCTCATAGACAAACAAAGGATATAGATAAGTCGAAGGACTGCAGAAGGACATGGAAAGTTGTATGTGGTTGTGTCACAAATATTTCACGTGTAAGTCGTTCTCGTGCGAGAAAACATGCGCATGCAAGATATTCCAGCTCCAGTTCAAGTGTGGAAAGTCTTAGAAGAAGCAAAAGCACCGAAACAACAACCTCAAAATCCTCGTCAATAGATTTATCAAAAAGACGCTCACGACCTAGATCAGTACGCCTAAATTCAAAACGATCCTCTCGTAGACTTCAGAACAGCCGTAGTAGGCATACAAATAACGACATAATGGAACGATTTATTCATGCCATTAGAAATCATAATCAAAATACATTTATTGGAGCTCATGACATTATACCTAAGTTTGACCCTTGTCAGAAAAATCAGTCTTCTAAATCCTGGTTAAGGAAGGTTAACGAAACAGCTAAAATGTATAAATGGAATGATACCCAGACTATATTCTGTGCACTACCAAAACTCTCCGGCCTAGCAAGAAAGTGGTATGAAGGTTTGTCTTCGGTTAAAATTTCGGATGCTTGAAGAGTACTTTTACGACAATTCAATTCAAAACTTGTTAGCTGTTGTAATATAAAGGGAAAGAAGCAGTTGATTGTATTATAATGGTATATTTGACTATAATATTAAATTAAATGCTCAAGGGTTAAATCTTCAAACTCCAAATGAACTCCTTTAATATTTACATAGTATAACAGTGATTAACTTTAACAAAGAACCAATGAAACTCGGTAGCTCCACTGGAAATAATATATCTATACAGAAAAATTTGGAAACAAAAATAATAGATTACAAAATTATGTGTCGCGTGTTTGCTATAATTGTTCCAAACCAGCTTATACTGTACCTAAATGCAGTAAGAACTTCAAAAATGTACAAAGTGTAATCGCTTAGGACATTTGGCAGTATATTGTAAACGGGGAGATACTACAATACCTAAAATAAGTGATAGCTTAATAAATAAAGTACATAACAAATCGTGATGTGGTAGACAGCATATACCTACAATAAAGACGTTACAGTTAATAATAAAAATGCTATGCTAATGCTAAAATGCATTTGTGGACTTAGAAAGTCATAGTACAATCATAAAGATTAGTCTAGCAGATGAATTATTTTTGATGATCGACTATATAGATATAAAAACACTACACACACTACACTAATAAAAGGATTCGCTTTTGGTAGCCTACAACCAATAGGAAAGGTCAAAATTGACAAGTAAATTGAACCAGTAATAAAACCTGATAAATTTCTAAGCACCGATTTGCTAATAGGACAAAATGTAACTGAAATGCCAGACGTGATTGTGAACAAACGAAAAAAACTATATTTTACAATATAGAAAATACAAATGTGAGAAATATACAAACTGTTCAAATACGTTGTGATAAAAATTATACACGACATATACATCTGGTAACGCATCTTTTACATCGGGCAAAGAGATAATCATTCTGCCGGGAATTTACGCCGTTTAAGAGGGCATAGGTAACATAGTTGTAATAAGCTTTACGAAAAAAATTCAATCTGGAAAAAGGGAAAATTCTGGCTCGTGCAATTTTGTTACCTTTACATACTGGCGAGATATGTCCGAAATTTGATATCGAACTTGAGGTGAATAAGATTTCATTTTCTGAGATTAATACGGAAATTATTTCAAAAGCAATTACTTTATAAATGTTAAATATAGATGAAGATTTAAATGAAGCACAAAAATGTCAACTATTAATTTTATTAAATGAATGTAGAGATTGTTTTGCCTTTGAATTAAGTGAATTCCCCCGTGGGGGGACGGGTTAAGAATACAATTCCCCCCCGCCGCTGGGTAGCGTCCCGTAAAAGGCGGGTAACCCAGTAGTTTGGTGGTAGGAGATTTGTTCTCCGACTGGCTCGCGACCACTATCATGTCAAAGACGAACCGCCAAATATCTTATGATGTGTTCCGGTTCGATGGCATGTAAGCCAGCTCTCCCTATTCCCACCATTCCCATCCTTCCTCCCTCCTTCTGTCCTACATTCTCAAGGCTGGCAACGCATCCATAACTTGAATGTTGTGGATGTCTATGGGCGAAGGTAACCACTTAACACCAGGTGGGCCTTCAGCTCGTTTGTCTCCTTTATTCCATAAAAAAAAAAAAAAAATAGGAAAAGCTAACAATAATAAAGCCATATATACTTTCCTACACTGATAAATTAACAGTACGTGATATTATAAGCTAGTTATTAAATAATCAAATAATTCAAGAATCTAATTCATCGTATGCAAGCCCTATAGTTCTTGTTATTGTATTGGCTAACTTTTAATATTTCGAAGTGTTATTTATTCAAAAGAGACCTTGTACCGTAGATTGTTCGATGGTGGTTATTGCTGTAAGAGAGAACCGGGGAAAACATGCGTCATGTATACGCCCTAAGTCGGATGTAGTGTTGATGTGGTAGAAATTCAAAGTCCACTTACTTGTGTTATAATTAGTGTTCGACCGAAACTGGGTTTTCAGCCGAAACCGAAACCAAACCTTCGGCACAGGCTTCAGTTTCGGCCGAAACCGAAACCGAAACTGCTGATGACGTCATAAAAGTAGTATAACATGTAAAAAAATACAGTTTTAAAAAAGTTTAAAAGTACATTTTTTATGAATGAATTTATTACAGTATTTTTTTACGTTTTCAATTATATTTAATACTACACATTTTCATAGTTTCACACTCCTCTTTTACCCGCATAGCAGGGTAGTCAGAGAGAAACTAGTTTCAAAACATTCCGTTTGGTAGTGGTAGATTAAGTTTTATTTAATATTTTTTTATTGTTTTCACAAGATTATCGTCATGTAGAGATACGATGTCCATGATTACAGCACAGCGCACTAAAAGGGATCAATTGCCACCGATGATAATCGAGTGATCCCACGACAGCAAGGTGAGGGGACTTATGTTATTGAAACGAGTGCATTTGGTAGAAGATGATTTATTACTAACTAATTAAGGCAACGATCTTAATATTTATACGCCATCTGACTTACATACTACTTATTACACTACACCTCGGGGGGTGAATTGAAAAAAAAAATGTTTTAATACAATTTTTTTTTTTTTTTAGGAATATGTACATAATAATTGAATTTAAGTATTAAATGGTTTAGTTCTATTTTTATGGATAATTATATTATCCATACACTTACACTTCAAAATTTTTACATTCACTCCAAAATCTTCTAAAACTACAAATGGGCCAACCCACTGTATATCCAGCTTATTTGCCGTTTCATTTTTAATTAAAATTAATTGTCCATTCGTATAAGATACATTATTTGTATATTTATCGTAATTACATTTACGAGTTTGTTTGCTTAAAATTAAATTTTCACGAGCATCTTGCTGCGCTACTTGTAACTTAAACTTAAGATCTAAAGCATAATTATCTGGGTTATATAATGGTTCAATATATTGACTTACTCTACAAGGTATTACACTAGGTCTACCAAAAACTAGCTCGAATGGTGTGTATTTGGTTTCTGTATGAACAGTATTATTAAAACTAAAACACCAAAAAGATAACCATTGACTCCAGGTGTCTTTCTGACCATCACACTGAATGCGTAAGAAAGAACCTAAATTTTCATGCGAATTTTCAAGTGCACCGATAGATTGGTGGTGATAAGCTGTAGAAGTCAATTTTTGTATATTTAAAATTTTACAAACCTGTTCCATTACAGTAGATACAAACTCTGTCCCACGATCCGTAGCTATGGTCTTTAGTATCCCGAACCTTAATATAAAATTATTAACTAATGTTTTTGCTATACTTACCGTGTCCTTATTTTTTAAAGGATAGGCCTCTACGAACTTAGTCAATTCACATTGAAGTGTTAAAATGTAGCAATTGTCTTCAATGTCCTTTTGCAAAGGTCCAACATTTTTTTTTTTTTTTTTTTTTTTTTTTTTTTTTTTCTCGCTGGGAAATGCTTTTACGCAGATCAACCGTTCGCAAGGCAGGCAGAACTGCCCTGCGAACGGATGATACTGTGGGACTCACCAATGAGCCCGATACTACCCACTAAAACCCAGCGGAAACCCTCTCCACCATCAGGAGACGCCGCAGGCTCGCTTGCGCATTCTTCTACGACGTCTCGGTGGACGGCCCGCCTAGTGCAGGCCACCGTCGCCTTCAGGGTGCTCCGGGGTTTCTTCCAGAGCACCCGCAGCCTCGATGACTTGCAGGAGGATCACACCGATCCTCCCGCAGTAGCTCCTCTAGGGTAGGGGGAGTTGGAGATGCGCGTACCGCCTCCTCCTACTCCCTGGCCTCCGACGGCGGAGCGAGTTTGCATTGACGTCAGTCTCGCGCACCCGCTCCGCGGCCTCCTTTAATGCAATAACTGATTCGCAAAAGGAGACCATCGCAGACCAGTTCCTCTCACTCTCCAGAATAGCCTCCACCACACTAGAAAGTGAGAGGTCCCTACCCACTACAGGCATCAAGGCGTGGCGTTGTGGGGCCCAAGCGGGGCATTCGGCCAGAGTGTGATGCGCCGAATCAATAGGCGCATTACACTCATGGCACGCCGGCGACATCTCCCGACGTGCAATCTGGTGCAGGTATTTGCCGAAGCAACCATGCCCCGTTAGCACCTGCACCATTCTGAACGTCAGGACCCCAAACCTTCTCTCGACCCAGCGCTCTAGATGGGGACGGATCGCCTCCACCGTCGCTAGGCCTGCCGCCGGGGACCCCAAGTCCTCCTTCCATCGCCGGATCAGGGCTTCATGCGCTCTTCTCCTGATCCGCACGATACTCTCCGTGGATGGTCGCTCGCCTTGCGACCGCTCACTTGCGCGGAATGCGTGTACTCTAGCGAGCAATTCCGCCTGCAACTCCCAAGGCGGATCGCCCGCCAGAAGAGTAGCCGCCGTCCACGACACCGTACGGTATCCCCGGATTGCTCTCACCGCTATGACCCGCTGTGCTTTCCGTAATTGGGACCTGTTACGAGCAGTGAGAGCATCTGCCCACAAGGGCGCACCGTACAGTGCCATAGATCTCAACACGCCGACATAAAGCCGTCGGCATGAAGAATCTGGCCCTCCGATGTTCGGCAATAACCTGCCGAGGGCCCCGGCGGCACTCACAAGCTTCGGCGCAAGAAGAGCAAAATGCGACGCGAACGACCATCGTCCATCCAGGGTTAGGCCCAGATATTTCATCTGAGCCTTTACCTCCACCTCCTGCCCCTGGATGCGCAGAGTAGCCCCTCGGGGGGGTCCCCTACGCGGGCCATGGAAAAGGAGAGCCTCAGTCTTTGGTACTGAGACCCTCAGACCCAGCGCTTGGATACGGTCGACGATAAGGTGCGTACCGGCTTCGGCCAGGCGTGCCGCCTCTTGATAAGTCGATCCCCGGGCTGTGACAAGAGTGTCATCTGCATAGCAGATGATACTCATCCCGGGGAGGAGGCGACATCGCAGAAGCCAATCATACCCGAGGTTCCACAGTAGCGGGCCCAATACCGAACCCTGTGGAACCCCGCAGCCAACGCTCCGTCGACCGACCTGACCGTCCCCCCCAATCCATAGGACTACTCTGTCCTGGAGGTAGTCATCTAACAGCCGCCGGAGATAGATAGGCACTCCATGGTACCGGAGTGCCTCTCTTAGCGTCTCAAACGGCAGACTGTTAAAGGCATTGACCACGTCTAAAGAGACAGCGAGAAAAACATCCTTCTCTGCCGTCGCGGCCAATGACCGAGTCTTTAGGGCGTTCAGGGCATCGATAGTGGACCGACCAGCCCTGAACCCGAACTGAGCCTCTGAAAGACCCGGACCTACCTCCTCTAGGTGCTTATTGAGACGGGCGGCAACGATTTTCTCAAAAAGTTTGCCCGTCTCATTAAGCAGCACAATAGGCCTATATGCTGAAGGAGAGTCCAGAGGGCGACCCTCCTTACGCAGTAGGCACAATCCTCCTTCCTTCCAGATCTTCGGGAACTGACCAGTTGAGAGACACTGGTCAAATAGCTCCCGAAGATTTTCGCCTAGGTATTCCAGGGCAATACTTAAAACTCTCCCTGGAATACCGTCTGGTCCCGGAGCCGTCTTCTTGGTCATCAGCCTGCTGAGCGCCAAGTCCATCTCCCCGTCAGTAATGGGAGGAACCACCGACTCTGCCTCGTGCACTGAAGGAGGGGCCATTCTGGGGGGCGTATACTCAGGCGGCCCCGGAAACAACTCCTCTACAAGATGTAGAAGGAAATCAGGCAGTAAGGTTTCCGTTAAAGGAGCGTCACGCATGCGCAGCTTGCCCCGCGCAGCTAAGTAGGGGCGCCCCCATGGAAACCTATTCAGACCCGTTAATATATCTTGACGGGCCTTATCTTTCGCCGAATGGATGGCGAGCTGCAAGGCCTTCTTTTTCTCTTTGTATATGCCCTGCAGCTGACTCTCAAGAGCCGAATCCAATCCATTCCTCCTTCTACACCTTGTGTACGCCCGTCGGGCCCGGATACAGGACGCTCGTAGCTCGGCAATTTCGGTCGTCCACCAATATACTTGACGACGGACATTCCGTCGACGGGCTCTCGGCATAGCCGCATCGCACACGCCTGATAACGTTTCACGCATTCTTTTGGCCAGCTCCTCAACATTGGGACTAGCGACCACCCTTCCATCTCTTCCCTGGGAGCACCATTTCGTTACAATAGCCGCCTCTTTAGCCAACTCTATGTTGAGCCGGCTAACAGCCCATCTTGGGAACCTTCTAGAGGGGCCTCTTGGGTCGACTATTGGAACCGACTGGGGGGAAACCTCAAACCTTATATATAAGTGGTCAGATAATGTCTCCACCTCCTCAACTCTCCAATTAGACACATGGCGTGCCACAGATGAGGTAGCAAACGAGAGGTCCACCACAGAACCTCCGTTATGCCGCACGCAAGTATACGCTGTCCCTTGATTGAGGAGGGACAAATTAGAAAGAAGTGCCCACACCTGGACAGCATTACCTTTGCTGTTAGAGATGGGGTTACCCCATGCCCGAGACTTAGCATTAAAGTCACCGAGGACCAATATATTTCTCGGTGACTGTCTACAAATCGCAGCCCTGACAGAGTCAAGGAAGACCTCAAATTCTGCCAGGCTACGATTGGGAGAAAAGTATACTCCTACGACAACGTACTCCCCCCACTCTGCTACAACATAACCTGAGCCTCTCTCCAAGGATGATAACGTGAGATCAGTATTGCTACCAGAGACAATAGCGACCGAACCGTCCAAGTCACTCGTCCAGCCAGAGTGATGTGAGACTAAGTACGGCTCACAGACTACGCTCACGTCGATATCCCACTCTGCCATGGATTGTAACAACAAATCCTGTGCTCCGGCAGAGTGGTTAATGTTAGCCTGAAGGAATCGTGTTTGTCGTCTATCCATTATGATGACATAACAACAGTTTCCTGGTCTTGCCGACCTTCGACTTCATTAGAGGCTCTGGTCCCTAAAGCCCCTGTCCCCTTGACTAGTGGTGGGCGGCATTTAGCGCTTCCCATTATATGTCCGGCTGGCATCTTAGCATCAGTGCATACCATACACCGAAGCTCAGCTCGGCACCCTTGGGACTTGTGACCCTCACCACCACACCGAAAGCAAAGATGCTCACGTATTATTTGTGAAGGGCAGCGAGGTCTAGAGTGCCCTAATGCTAAGCATCTAAAACAACGTAAGGGGCGCTCCTCCAAGACTTGGACTTTGGCGGAGCTCCACCCCACTAAGACCCTACCCTTCGCCGCTATAGATTTGGCCGCCTCGCATGGACACCGCACGACAATCGTCATCATCCCCCCAGGACCGCGAGACATCTCTGATACTGTAACAGTGTCAACTGCACATCCACTAACACTAGCGATAGCATTCACCACCTTATCTTTTGTGACTGAGTCATCCAGGCCCTTCAATTTCAGAGAAGCGTGCTTTAGAGGCCTTGTAACCACAGCCACCCCCTCTAACACCACTCGCAGTCGCTCGGCCAGCGTGTCTGCCTGCTCAGAGGAGTGTCCAGCAGACAACTCCAGCCTTGCACCTGAAGTCGCCTGACGTACCGCCAAGCCTTCAGTGACACCTAGCTGCACCAGGTCAATACTCTGCTGTGCCCTCTCCAACGCTTGGGCATAGGACACTCCTTTTGCAACAGCGTCTTGCGTCAGAGTAATCATAATCGCCTTAGTGCGAGGAGGTTTAGCCACTTTAGTCTTAGGCAACTGCTTCCTTACCACCATTTGTGGGGAAGAAGTATTAATTGAAGAAGATTTCTTCCCCTTTTTGCCCCTTCTAACGACTGTGGCCCAAGAACCACCATCAGCCTCCATATCTTCAGCAGTAACCTCATTAACTGGCTTAGAAGATCCAGGAGCTGAACCATGATAACGTTTTGGAAGAGATATTCCATTCCTTACACACGGTGTTTGGACTGCAGACCTTTTGCGCCGTCCTTTGCGCCCACTCTCCGCCTCCGTCTCTATTGCTTCCGACTCTACTACCGGTGAAGCCATTGTCACAGTCCGCTTACGGGAAGCCGCTCTCGCGTCTGCAGCTAACGGAGGACGTAATCTTTTTGCTGGCAAAAGACGGTCCTCAATACCAGCAAAACGGGCGTCAATTATAGTTCCCACTGAACACACTATAGAACGCTTTAGCTCTTCAAGAACGCTCTCATTGAGTTCCGGCGCAGTCTGAGGCATCTTTCTAGAGGCTGCTAGTGCCCCTCTCATTCCCTCCACATCTTTTTGACGGGAACGTAACTCCATCCGGAGGTTTTCCATCTCCTCGTTGAGGCGCCGATTCTCCTCACGCAACAGGCGTAGCTCATCGCTCTCTGTGCGAGAAACTAAGGACTCGATTATGTCGGTTACAGTCACAGCAGCATCCTTAAGTTTACGTACGTAAGTACCCTTAAGATTCCTGGACTTCGTCGCAACTTCTTGAATAGAAGCCATGCTTTTTCTGGCGAAGACCCGCAGCTCTTCAGCCGTGCACAGAGAAGGATCCCTTCTCTCATCCACCATCGAAACACGATCCGCGTCCGTTGTATGAGCGCATCTTTCTCGCTGGGATGCCCATTCCGATAACTCTTTCTCGAAGTCATCCTCTTGTGCATTCCCATCGCGGCACCTCTGACCTCCACGAGCGCGTGCTGTTCCTGTACCACGAGATTTCGGGGGTTTGCCCCTCCTCGATGTATGGCACTTTGTGTAACGCACTGCCTCGGTTTCTGAGCCAGAGTCATCTCCACTTATCCTCGTCTTGCGTTTGCGCCTCGAGCGCCGCACACCTCCCGAGTCCGATGCGGACTCCAACACTCCCACATTACCATCGTTAGTTTTTTGTATATTGTTCATCTCCATATTGATCCCACGAGTATGGGGGAAAAACGGTCCATCCAAGCAGTGCCCCCTGTCCTTGGATAAGCCTAGCGTCACTCGCCACGGGGGTCGGCCGGTACCCTGGCGAGGATAGCAGTAGCGACTGATCTCCCCATCAGCCACGCACCCCTCGCGCTGCTTCGCCACTTGGGTTGGGGTAATTTTTTATAGAGGTTTTCTTCCTCGCAGCCCGGCCAGTGAAGGCAAGACTCTCGGTTCCACTCGAGATTACGAGACATGACCGCAACCTCGTGGGGAGTTCCGATATCCTCGGCGCTGGCATAGAACCCAGAAGATAACTACGCCGGCGTGACGGTAGTGTTAGTACACGCCACGCACGCCCTCGCTCCTCTCACTGTGTCCTCTGCTTATCAGAGGAACACGCGGAGGATAACCATCGCGTCGGGTTATTGGCCGCCGAGCAATTATTACCCAGAGAAATAGAGAAATAATCCCTAAGAAATAATTGCTCGCCGCCCGGGGGTGCACCGGCTCAACACACTGTTCTCCCACTGACCAAACAGCATGCGAGCACACGAGAAGGTTACCCGACTTAGCCTAAATTTTCATGCGAATTTTCAAGTGCACCGATAGATTGGTGGTGATAAGCTGTAGAAGTCAACTTTTGTATATTTAAAATTTTACAAACCTGTTCCATTACAGTAGATACAAACTCTGTCCCACGATCCGTAGCTATGGTCTTTAGTATCCCGAACCTTAATATAAAATTATTAACTAATGTTTTTGCTATACTTACCGTGTCCTTATTTTTTAAAGGATAGGCCTCTACGAACTTAGTCAATTCACATTGAAGTGTTAAAATGTAGCAATTGTCTTCAATGTCCTTTTGCAAAGGTCCAACAACGTCAAGATAGATCTTTTCAAAAGCATGTGAAGCCGTTGTAGTTATGTCCATGGGCGCCTTGACATACCTACAATGTTTCATTTTTTGACATTGAACGCACTTGCTAACAAATGTTTTAACGTCTTTATCCAAGCCTGGCCAATAAAATTTTCTTTTAATATTATTGGTCATTCTACGTACACCTGCATGACCTGCGGTGGGTAGTATATGAAAGTCATGTAATATGTATGTTCTTTCTTCCTCATCATATATTCTTTTAACTCCTCTTAGAACATAGATACGTGGACCACTCCAGTCCTTACGTTCTTTTATTTCTTTTAACATTTCTTTTATGAAATTTTCTATTTCATTATTCTTTACTATGCATAGTTCATTTATTTTTCTAGTTTTACAATATTCTCCTAACTTAGTCACAAATTCGGCTCGCGTAAATTGTGCCCTAAAGTTAAGATTAATATATAATATTTTTCTACGTAGACTATAAATAAAACATTCTTTTTCTTCATATAAATTATCATTATTTTTCAATTTATTTAATTCCCCATTATTAATAAAAGTCATTTCTACTGAATCATTTGGTATCTTTAGTACCTCAACTACTCGTGGTTGATCAGGCCACGATTCGTTAGGTTTACTAAATTTACTAATTTTAGATGTATCATCCTGCTGTAATTTATTTTCTAAACGTCTTTTTTGGCCTCTAGTCATGACTAACAATATCTCTTCGTTCATTTGTTTTAAAGTGTCCGATGTTATGCTAATTCTAGACAAAGCATCCGCTACGCTATTATCCTTACCTTTTACATATTTAATTTTAAAGTCGTATTCTTCTAGTGCTAACCTAAATTTAAGAAGTCTACTTGAGGGGTCTTTCATAGAGAATAGATATAATAAAGGTCTATGGTCTGTCATAATCGTAAAAAATCTACCGTATACATATGGTCTAAAGTATTTTACTGCCCACACTATAGCAAGTAACTCTTTTTGAATAGTGGGGTAGTTTGTTTCGGCTTTATTAAGAGGTCTACTTGCAAAAGCTACCGGTTTCATATTTTGATTACACAAAACAGCGCCAATTGCTGTACCTGAAGCGTCAGTTTGAATGACGAATTCATTATTTTCTGAAAAATTGGGAAATTCTAATACTGGAGGACTTGTCAAAGCCTGTTTTAATGTTTCAAAACTTTTTTGACACTCTTCAGTCCAAACAAATCGTTCGTATTTTCTTGTTAACTTATTTAAGGGATATGTTATTTCGGCAAAGTTTTTGATAAATTTTCGATAATAATTACAAAATGCTACGAACCTTTTAACTTCGTCAGTATTAGTGGGTATGGGATATTTTTGTAAGATTTCGATTTTTGCAGGGTCAGGTAAGACTCCATCTTTTGAAACTAAATGTCCTAAATAAAGAATTTCTTTCTTCAAAAAATTACATTTCTTGGGATTTAATTTTAAATTAACTTTTCTTAGCCTTTCCATAACGTCAATCAAATTTTTATTATGTACACTCAAATTTCGTCCAAATACAACTAAATCATCTAAGTAAACAAAACACTTATCAAATGTTAACCCTGACATTGCTACTGACATGGCTCTGCTAAAAGCGCTAGGACTAGTCTTAAGACCCATCGGTAATCTTTTCATTTGATATTGACCTGTGTTTGTTGTAAAAGCCGTGTATTCCCTACTACGTTTATCTAACTCTACCTGATAGTAACTTTGATTAAGATCTAAGTGTGAGAAATAGATAGAACCACAGAGGGAGTCTAAAATTTCATTTATGTTTGGCAAAGGGAACTTATCGTCCACAATGCAGTCATTAAGTTTCCGATAGTCGATAACAAGTCTCCACTTTTTATCACTATCACTTTTTTTTGGTACTAACAAAATTGGACTTGACCACTCGCTCTTAGCTTCTTCTATAATGTCATTCTTAAGCATTTCTGTAATTTGATTATTAATTTCATTTTTTAAAGAATGTGGTAATCTATACTGCTTAACATATACCGGACTAGTATTTGGTTTTAAAGTTATTGATTGTTGATAAATATTGGTAATATTTAATTTATCGCCGGGCAAAAAGAAAACATCTGAATATTTTGCACATATATCCTGAATAGATTTGCGCTCATCTGTATTGAGGTGATTTAAATTTAAAATATTTAATAAAGCTTTAGCCCTATTTAAGTCATTAGCAGTTGACCTAAAGTCGCATAATTCATAATCTTGAATCGAATATATTTCCGGTTGAAACATTGGAAAAGTAACATCATGTTCATTAGTATTTAAAATTTTAACAAGTAATCTGTTATTTCGTATTCTACTTATACATCCTGCAAGGAAAACGTTATCAGCTAATTGCTGACTGTGGATAACACAGTCATTTTCCGAGTCATTATCCAAAAGTAAGTAATGAAATGACTCACAACGCGCAGGTATATGTAAACTTTCATTATAATAATTCAACGAATCATAAAGTGTTAAGGAACATTCCATTCCATATTTGTTTAAGGTAATGGAATTGTTTTCAAAGTTGATACTTGACACGTAACGACACAGAAAATCTAAACCTAATATACCGTCAGCCTTTAAAGGTAAGTTAATAAAAACATGTAGCCTTATATTAAAGTCAACATGAAACTGTTGATTACGATGAAATAAGATGACATCAGTGTAACCTATGGACTGAATTTTACCTCCAATACCATTTATGATAGTTTCGTCTCTAATTACTTCACTGTTACTGGGTAATGCCTGTTTCTTTATTACGGATAATGATGCTCGTGTATCTACTAACCAAAAATATTTTCTATTGTTAATAAAAAACGATAAATATTTAGCTTTGCCATTTAATGCCAATATATTATGTTTCAACTCGAAAAAACTGCATTTCACTATTATTATCTGCGTTTACGGGTTGATTCTGTGAATGTTCTTCTGAATAAAACACTTTGTGTCTATTGCCACTACCACGAGTTGTCGAACTCGATCGATTCTCGTTTGAACCGCGTCCTCGGTTCACTTTATGATAATGAGGTCTACCACGATAAAATGCTTGGCCGCGTGGATAATTATTAAATTTTTTTCGATTATTAAAATAACTGGAATTATTTGACTTACCTGCGTTATTTTGTGGGAAATATGATCTTTGGCCGCGAACCTGTTTTCTAGTATGGGAATTCAAATGAGAACGTGACTTACCTCTTCCACGAGTGGAGAAATGCATGACATCCTCACCTCGCGATGAAGATGCAGCTGACAGCTCTTCATCTTTCGCGGCTTGAATCGCCTCGTTTAGGTGTTTGTAGTTGCGTGCTGCAATAATCGTACTCAGTCTTAAAATTCTTAGACCGTCAGAAAAACGTTGTATTGCGAATCGCTCATTAATAGGTTTTAAAATTTCGTACTTGTCAGTATCGCCGTCTGCCTGAGCTATAGTTAAATCTGCAAATAAGTTCTCTATCTCGGTTCCAAACTGTTCTATAGTGCGATATCCTTGAGATACAGTTTGCAGCCGTGATTGTATTGCAGTAGGACTTTTCTTTACCAATAATTTGTTTTTTAAATCCTTAATTAAGTCTTTTGTAGAACTGTATTCGGGTAACATACGTAATTTAGCGTTCTGTGACAGCCTACTTTTTAAAACAAATGTAATAAGTAATTTTTGACCTGATGATGACAACATATCCGAATACATTTCTATAGAGTCAATGATACCTTTAATGCTGTTTTCATTATTGTTCATAACAGGAATTAAACTACACGCTGTTTTCAAATCGAACTCCATTTTTAGTTCAGGATTCGAACACGTCTCGCTAGAATCACTGTCACTACTACTCGTATGACATGCAGGCTTAGAACATAAATTGATAATTTTTGAGTAGTATGACTTTATTTCATCGCTTATTGAAGCTATGAATGTAGGAGATTTAGGCTTTATTTCCTTAGAAGTAACACATTGGATTATATTAGAACTTTTCTCAAATAATTTCTCTGTTTCCGCTAACTTATTTCTTATAACATTACCTTTATATCTTAACTTTCCCTTCTTAATTCAATATTTTCTTATCAATTTAAGTTCATCTAAACATTTAATTAATTCATCTTCCATTCCTTTTTAACAACATATTAGTAAAAGAAATACAAACCAAGTATATTATCTCACTTACAAGTAGTTACCATGGTAGGGGCTACGACTTGATACATTGCAATATGAAACTCTTTGTTTACATTATACTTAATCGATCAAATAATATTAATAGGATACATTTATTTTACTACATACTACACTAATTCATTAAAATACACCTTAGAGTTTATAATAGTCATTTTAACAGTTCACAGTTTATTTCTGAAATTTTATTGGATCACTTTACAAAACACGCACTTTTTATTAATAGTAGATATTTAATAACCAACTGATTTTCACACATTTTCTTTTTATTTTTAATGCCGTCACTTCTCTACTGGCTGGCTGGTATGCGAACTTCGCGTTCTTCTTCCCGATTGCCTCGACGGGTGAATGACCGTCTTAAGTTGTTTTGGATAATCTGGTGTGATATCCAATTTCTATGGCATTTTTTGTACTGTTTATAAATAAAGTACAGCGCTGCAATGCCCAGTAGCACACAAATAACCAATAAAACTATGCTGATTGTAGACTTGTGCATGGTTAGAGCCTCGAAAACGCCGCGTTTTGATTCACAAATACAGTATCTTTCTCGACACTGGATCGACACATAGTTAGATTTTTTTTTTTTTTAGTAAAACAGTATAATCGTAACGAAGAATAATCTTAAATTTCTACATATTGCTTTAATTCGAACTTTTATCCAATTCTTCAACTCATCGTCCGATTTTGGAGCTGCAACACTATACTGCGATCAAATTCGCGTCGCGCGCCCCAAATATGGCAAACTGGCAGGGTCGCCATGAGGGGACTTATGTTATTGAAACGAGTGCATTTGGTAGAAGATGATTTATTACTAACTAATTAAGGCAACGATCTTAATATTTATACGCCATCTGACTTACATACTACTTATTACACTACAAAGGCATAGCTTTGTCCTCTACCTTCATGTCCACAAAATGCCTTTTCCAAGAGCAACTTTAATATATACGTATAATTTTAGCAACTTCTTTGCATCTATTTAAATACCTCGCAACCATTACGTCAACCACCAAATATATCATAATATGGTTCGTTGATATGTTAGCCAACTCTCTCTGCCCATCCTTGTTTCTTCTTCACCCTCAAGGCCGGCAACACATCCACAATTCCTGTAATGTTGTAGATGTCCATGAGCGAACATTACCTTCGCTCTTATAGCCCAGTCATATTAGGTAAAAAAAGGGGTCAACCTCGGAATGAGAGATAATAAGCTGTAAATTGGTATAAACCTTTGTTTTGCCATTCTAAATATTGTCTCAAAAGTCACAAACGATATCGTGTGCGCGTCTTAAGATATTGAAGGTCAAAGGTCATAAAAATTGTTTTTTCGCGAATATCTCGCTTTCTATTGCTTAAATGATATTTTCACCTATATGAAAGTTGTAGAGTATACAATTCTCTACAACTTTTGTTTCAACTTTTTTTTCATAAGATCAACCGTTTTTGAGCTAGAGCGCGAAGAGTGCGCAGCGCACAGTCATATATGGTTTAATGTAAGGTCAAGCCTGAGTCACGGTTATCAGTACGTGGTATAAAATCAATTATTTATGTACTAATTATTAATTGTTTATATTTTATTGAAATAAGTAACTTTATTTATATTTAACTATTTAATAATTGGAATATATATTTTAGTTCTATTTTAAGTGCAAAAGACAATAAGGGAATATATTTTATACATATCTTTATTTATCATTAAATATTCCATGTTATATATTTATCAAAATGCCAGTTTAAATGTTAAAATATTTTTTATTGATTTTAATTGTAATAAAATTGTGGATAGAAGCTTATATATATATAAATATATATATATATATATATATATATATATATATATATATATATATATATATATATATATATATATATATATATATATATATAATATAATAAATATATATATAAATATCTTCTTCATCTTCTTCGTCGTCTTCTTCTTGTCTCTCCAAAACGTTTAATTCATTGTCATCATCCTCATTATCGATCATATTTATCTCCAAACCTTCCAAAATTTCAGGATCATATGCGCTTTCTTCATCGGGATTACTCGGATATAATGAAGCGTTGAGGCAAGCTTGTCCATTACACTGGCCACAAGCTGAAGAACACAGTAGTCCTGATTTTTTGCATCCACAGCGGGAACCACAACCATTTTTACAGTTGCAAAATATTATTTTTAGTAGTTCGGTTGGTGCTGGAGGTAATAATGTTCTTATGGGCTCCAGGAATTCATTTTCAATCCTCCAGCCCCATTCTTGAGGTTCTAGGTCATTCCCTAACCATGTTTAAATCTGGTAGTAGACGCGCTTTATATGTTGATGTGCTGCTACACTTGTTGGTGGCTGCTACAAGTGTTGACAATTGTACAGTACAATAAAACATCTGTGCCGGCTATAAATAGAAAAGGTTCCATAGGGTAGGGACAAGTATTTCCAGGTATATAAGTATTGAAAAATTTACTTGACTTACTTGACTTATTGTCCTATGTCCCCTAGGTGGGGCAGAGGGCTTCCACAGTGCTCCGCCATCGTGATCTGTTTTGGGCAATGCGTTTCGCCTCGGACCAGGTCAACCCAATTGCCTTCAGTTCCCCAATCACTGAACGTCTCCAAGTATGTTTAGGGCGACCACGTTTCCTTTTCCCTTGCGGTGTCCAATCGAGGGCTTGTCTTGGAATGTGATCAGGTGTTCTTCTTAGGGTGTGCCCAATCCAAGACCACTTGCGACGCCTTATTTGGAGATCGATCGGAGTCTCAGAGCAAAGATCCCACAGTTCTTCATTCGAGATCTTATCTGGCCAGTGGATACCAAGTATCGTTCTAAGACAGCGGTTGACGAAGACTTGTATGCGTTGCGTGATGTCTTTAGTGACCCTCCACGTCTCGCACCCGTAAAGGAGCACAGACTTCACGTTCGAGCGAAAAATTTTTAGTTTAACTCTTCGGGTCAACTTACTGGAACGCCACACGGGCCGAAGTTGCGCGAAGGTCGCCCTGGCTTTAGTTATCCTGGAAATGATGTCTTCCTCTGTACCTCCACTCTCCGACACTATACTACCAAGATAGGTGAACTGCTGCACTCGCTCTATGGGTTCAGAGCCTAGTAACAATGGTGTCGAGTTACTTCCTTTAATGCGCATTTCCTGGGTCTTTCGTGCGTTGATTTTCAGACCTTCACTAAGTGCCTCACGCTGTAGATCGTCCAGTTTGGCTTGCATGTCAACTTGCTTGTGGCTTAGTAGGCATATGTCATCAGCGTAGTCTAGGTCGTCCAAGGTTTCGGTCAACCCCCAGCTTATACCGCGGCGCATGTTGCAATTTGTTCTCTGCATAATGCCATCCAGAACGATGAGGAATAACAGAGGTGAAAGAAGACAGCCCTGCCTGACTCCCGCTTGAACCACGATATCTTCAGAGATAAGGCCCTCGTGCTCCACCCTACAAGTGTATTTTTCGTAAATGGTGATAAGAATATCCCGGATCTTTGGTGGAACACCAATCTCATCGAGGCGGGACCAGATACGGGACCAACGGACTGTGTCGAAGGCTTTTTCGAAGTCAACGAAAGTAAGATATACTTCACGCTGCCATTCTGATGCTTCCTCCACGATGATTCGGAGTGTAGTTATCTGATCCGCACAAGAACGATTCGGTCTGAAGCCTGCCTGTTCTCTTCTAAGTAGGGGTTCAATTGCTCTTGATAACCTGTCCAGCAGTATCTTGCAGAGAACTTTCGATGGCACAGATAATAAAGCGATTCCCCTCCAGTTACTGCACTGGGTGAGGTCACCTCTCTTCGGCACAGTTATTAGAAGGCCCTTATTCCATTCGTCAGGGAGCTCTTGGGTAGTCCAGATTTTTTCTAAGAGTGGTGTCAAGATCTCGACTGCGGTTGTTGTATCAGCTCTTAACATTTCCGCTGTTATCAGATCGAGGCCTGGAGCTTTGCCTTTCTTGAGGGAAAGTATCGCCTGCTCAACTTCTTCTCTGCTTGGTGGGGACGTGTCAATGTCTAGCAGTTGGGGTGCTTGAACGTTTTGCGGGGAGTCGGGTGGTACTGCAGTCGAAACGCGGAACACCTCGTCAAAGTGTTCACGCCATCGTTCGAGACGTTCCACAGATGTTGTAATCAGTCTTCCTTGTTTGTCTCGTAGAGGCTTTTTCTTGCATCCACGCGTCCCAGCCAGAGTTTTCGTCGCCTTGTATAGGTCTCTTAGGTTGCCAGTGTCAGCAGCATGTTGTGCACTATCAGCTATATCGTCAGCCCACTGTCGCCTATCTTTTCTAGTACGATATATGCGTCTGCGCATTTGTCGATACTGTAAACGAAGGTTGGAACGCTCCGTATCGCTGCGGGTCTCCAAGATTTTAAGATGGAGTGCTTTACGAGCCTCAATAAGATCCCAGGTAGACTGCGTTATCCATTCATCGCGCTTTTTCTTTTCATATCCTAAGACTTCGGAGCTGGTTTCATGATAGACCATTTTGATACGATTCCACTCCGAGTCAACTGTGCCATCATCTACTCCTAATGCACAGAAGCGGTTCCGCAACTCTACAGAAAACTTTATCGCAGTGCCAGGGACTTCTAGCTTACGCACGTCATACCTTCGTCCCACCTTGCTGTAGTCCTGTGACCGTCGGGCATTTGACACTTTGAGGCGTAGTTCTGCGACCATAAGCATGTGGTCACTGTCGATATCAGCACCACGCTTATTCCGGACGTCTAACAGTGACGTTCGCCATCTGCAGCTAATGGCAAGGTGGTCGATTTGGTTCCGAGTGATACCGTCGGGCGATGTCCAGGTGTATTTGTGTATGTCTTTGTGCGAGAAAAGTGATCCTCCTATGGCTAGGTTGTTATTCTGACAGAGTTCAAGGAACCGTTCGCCGTTCTCATTAATCGATCCAAGTCCATGTGTCCCCAGATGTTTTTCATAGCCAGCGTTAGCGCTGCCTATTTTGGCGTTGAGGTCTCCCATTAAGATAATAATATCTTGCCTGCGTATGTTCTTCAAGGTGTTTTGAAGAAGGCTGTAAAAAGCATCTTTGTCATCCTCGGTGGACGTGTTGGTGGGGGCGTAACACTGTACTATCGAAATTTTACGTACCCTAGAGTTAAAGCGAGCGGTAATGATCCGGTCTGAAATCGGTTTCCAATCCAAGAGGCTTTTCTTTGCAACGTCAGAGAGGAGAAATCCCACGCCGTATTCACGGATGCCTTCCTCATCTTCCTTGCCAGAATAAAGAAAAGTTAGTCCCTTGGATGTTTTCAGTTCCCCGAAACCATTTCTTCGCACTTCGCTTAGGCCAAGTATGTGTAACCTATACTTGATTATCTCCGTTTCCAGCTGCGCCAGTCTACTCTCATTTGAAAGCGTTCGTATATTCCAAAAGGCCACTCGTGTCCGTAATTTCATGCCAAAGGTCGTCGTTAAGTGATCGGTCCGGTTTTGCTCTGTTTCGGTTTCTTGAATCAATAAATTTAGACAAGCGGGTGATTAGCCCACTGTGTCTTAGCCTGCTGGCGGGGCTGCCACCTCGGAGTTCGCAGGCAAACTCGGTTTAATTCGGGTATCCTCCCTAATGATTAGGTTCTGTTATAAGGCGCAGAACATTCGCCTTTTGCCCTGCATCCTTCGCTACTACAGCTCAAGTTGGCAGTCGCGCGGCGGCGCGGCTGTAGTAGGGCCCAGGGTGGACGACGGGGACGTGGATGACTCGGACTGGCTGAGGTTCTGCTTTAGTACGTGTCCTGCCACTGACACTGCAGAAAGTTACTTGTCTACCTCAGCTTCCCACCCCGAAAAATTTACTTACTAAAATATATATTCCAAAATTAACAATATACTACAGTTAAATAGTTAACAATTAATAATTAGTACATAAATAATTGATTTTATACCACGTACTGATAACCGTGACTCAGGCTTGACCTTACATTAAACCATATATGACTGTGCGCTGCGCACTCTTCGCGCTCTAGCTCAAAAACGGTTGATCTTATGAAAAAAAAGTTGAAACAAAAGTTGTAGAGAATTGTATACTCTACAACTTTCATATAGGTGAAAATATCATTTAAGCAATAGAAAGCGAGATATTCGCGAAAAAACAATTTTTATGACCTTTGACCTTCAATATCTTAAGACGCGCACACGATATCGTTTGTGACTTTTGAGACAATATTTAGAATTGCAAAGCAAAGGTTTATACCTTTGATTCCGATTTCGTCTGCCGACCCGTGCGGACGTCCTTATGTCCACACGGATACGCATACCGATCAGCATCTGCTTACATATTTTTATGGTGTATCACTATAAGATCATCACACATTCTCCGATTTGGGCACTGAAACAGAAGACGCACTGACTGCATCGCGAAGAGGACCAGGTTCCGGCCACGAGGGAAGGACCAGCCGCCAAGAGGGCGGCCTCTCCGTAGTGCAGTGTTGTGTTTTGTGTTCAGTGTAGTGTTCGTTCGAGACGGCCTGTCGGCCACACACGTGAGTACTTACGAGTTTAAGTTAGGCACTCACCCCTGCCGCTCGCGGCAGTCACAAGTAGGCCACAAGTAGGCACACACCCACGCCATCCGGCGAGGATCCATTTCTTCTAATCTCTCCGCGGTCCCAATTTGACTGCAGCCATGACGCTTGATATGAAAGCGCTCCTCGCGTTCCTAACAATCCAATTTCCGGACGCAATCGAAGCCTTCAAAAATCTCCCTCAAGACAAACAGACAGACGAACAATTAGGTTCAGGTCCGGTTCAATCCCGGCCAGATAATGTTAGCGACCATAGCGATATGGAATTAGACTCCCCGCGACGTAGGCGTCAATCGATAACCTCGCAGTCCTCTGGTGACGAAAATGATGACGGATTCGAGACCGTCAAGTCAAAATCGGCCGAACGTAAGGCCAATAAAATATTTAAAAGTCCGAACATCCCGGCTAAAAGGTCCGCCAATTACCAGGAAAACGAACCCACAACTCCGAAACAGGTAGCTAGCCGCCGCGCAAGCCCCGCCCCAAACGGTGACTCACGCTCGCCCAGGTGCGCATCACCTGCACGTGCGTCGCGTCAAAGCCCGGTGCCGCCACCGGCAACAACCCGCGCCGACCGACTTCCGCCTCCTATAATAATTCAGGTCAAGCGAGTTTGGGACGATGTGTCCAAATGGATGCTGACTTCCCACGTGCAGTTCAATTCTGCACGCTCTACTTCTAACGGAATACGCGTACAGGTACCAACTGTTCGCGACCACCGTAAACTGACCGCTTACCTAACGGAAAAAGCGATAGGGTACCACACGTACGCGCTCGAGGACGAAAAGCAGCTGCGTGTGGTAATTAAAGGAATACCATAGGAGATCGAATGCAAAACCATCTACCGCGACCTTGCTTCACAAGGACTCCCAATCAGATCAGTACACCGAATGTATAACCAATACACGAAGCGTCAATACGACATGATTCTCGCCGTACTAGACCTTTCCCCCGCGGGAAAGGAAGTTTTTAATATTCGATCAGTATGCGCCCTCACGGGCATAACAATAGAAAAGCCGTGGTCCCGTGGCATCCCCGGTCAATGCCACCGGTGCCAACTCTATGGTCACTCCGCGAGAAACTGTCGTGCTCGTCCGAGATGCGTGAAATGCCTCGAGGACCACGCGACACAAGATTGCCCGCGTAAAGTACCCGACCCCACCGTGCCTCCCAGCTGCGTCCTGTGCGAGACCCAGGGACACCCCGCAAACTACCGCGGATGCCCCCGGGCCCCACGCAGGGCCAGCAGGAAGGGTGGCAGGGCGCATAGGGCTTCGAGGCCCTCCCGCCCTGCTCGCGATTACTCAACTCGCCGCGACTACTCCACCCGCCGCGAACAACCGTCCCGCCGCGAACAACTCAACCGTCGCGAGGAACCGATCCGCCGCGATGTATCGTACCGTCGCGAGGAACCAATCCGTCACGATTGATCGTACCGTCGCGACTACTCAACCCGCCGCGACCACTCTACCCGCCGTGAACCCCAGCGAGGGGCACAACGCAACAGTTACGTCCCTGCTCCGGCGCCTTCGTCTAACGCTTGGAGCAGGCCACCCGTAGTAGCCCACCAGGTAGCCAGGTCTCGTCCTGCACCTGCACCTAGGCCCGTCGATAGGCCCCAACCCGTCCGTAGGCAACCGGAGCCTACCCCCGCCCCCGTCAAAGACTCCGAGGAAAAGAGGCTTTATCTCCTCGCTAAATTCGCGGACACCCTAGACAAGAGGGACACAAACAGCCTAGTGTCCGGCTTAATTGACTCGCACAATATGCCGAACCTTAGAGTTTCCATCGCTACCCAGCACGCGGGTTTAATAGCGAAGTTAGTCGATTTTAATATTAAACTTAAAGAAAACCTCAATGGCTGTCAATAATAATAATAATAGCATAAATGCGCCCGATTTAAGACTCGCGCGAGTCAAGCCGCGATCTTTAAACTTAGCTTACTTTAATGCTAACGGCCTTAGCACACAAATGGAGCTAGTCAGAGATTTTGTAGTCGATTATCATGTAGACGTTATGTTGATACAAGAGTCGTTCCTCAAAAATTGCAATAGGGATCCCAAGATCGCGAACTATCGCACGATCCGTAACGATAGAAACGGCCCTAAAGGAGGCACGGTAATTTTCTATAAAAAAGCGCTACACGTAGTACCGCTCGACCCGCCGCCGGGACTAACTAACTTAGAAGTTTCGGTCTGTCAAGTGTTCCTCACTGGGCACTCGCCAATTATTATAGTGTCAGTATACAGATCGCCAAAAAATCCCTTGCTAGAAAGGGACCTTAAGACCCTCCTAGCCCTAGGCGACTCGGTAATTCTAGCCGGAGACCTTAATTGTAAGCACACCAGGTGGTACTGTCCAGTTTCAAACAGTGCAGGGGTCACGCTTGACGCGATCTCGAGATTAACCACCTCGCAATTCGAAATTATAGCCCCCATAACCCCCACGCGTTTTGGGCCACGGGGCCGTCCTTCGACACTCGATCTAGCCATCCTGCAGGGCGTCTCCCTCAGACTGCGCTCCATCGAGTCAATCTCAGAATTAGACTCCGATCATAGACCCGTTTTAGTAAAACTAGGGCCAGATTGTCCATCGATTCCCGCGAAGGCCACAGTTACGGATTGGAAAACGTTCTCGGAACTCATACGCGATGCAGATTCCGAACTCGTAGACAACCCGTCACCCGACAGACTCGAATCAGTAGAAGCAGCCGAGACTGCAATCAATAAACTCACGTCGCGATTAAATTCCACGCTCGATAATTGTTCAAGGGAGATTGAAGTGCGCCCCGACGGCCGCTACAATCCCCCTCGCGATTTAAAACGTTTAATTACGCGCAAAAATAAGGCAACTAGGGACCACGACGCGTTTCCCAGTGCCGAACACCGTTCGAAACTCTGGAGCCTCCAAAGACAGGTTCGATCCCGGTTCGCGGAGCTCAGAGAGGAAAGTTGGGATCACCGACTCGCGAAAATCTCGCCATCTCATTTAGCGTTTTACAAGTTGGCGAGATCCTTCAAAGACGACACGGTCGTAACAATGCCTCCTTTAGTACGTCCGGACGGAACGATAGCCGCCGACGATTTAGCTAAAGCCGAATGCCTAGCCGACTGCCTCGAAAGGCAATGCTCCCCTTCGGAACTACCGTGCGATCCAAAACACATCGCCGCGGTGGACGCACAGGTAGAAACGTTGGCGCCGTTACCACCAGTAGGAGAACCGATTCGCCCGACCTCCGTCGAAGAGGTCAAAGATATCATTAAAGGCCTTAAGCCTAAGAAAGCTCCAGGTCCTGACCGCGTTTCAAACAGGGTCCTGAAGTGTCTCCCGATTCACTTAGTTACGCTCCTCGTAACCATTTTTAATACACTCATGCAAGAGTGCTCGTTCCCTAGAAAGTGGAAAGAAGCCATCGTTATAGGCTTCCACAAACCGGGTAAACCGCGCGCGTCACCCGCCAATTATCGCCCTATTAGTCTTCTCAGCGCTGTAGGCAAAATATACGAGCGTATACTTCTCTCGTGACTTCAGGCCATCGTCGAGGCCAAGAATCTCATCCCGCCCGAACAATTCGGCTTTAGAGCCAAACATTCCAGCGTTCACCAGGTACACCGCCTCACGGAACACCTGTTGTTAAGAGCGAGATTGATGCCATCAGCGGCAATTTTCTTAGACGTCGCCAAGGCTTTCGACAAAGTCTGGCACAACGGCCTTCTAGTCAAATTAATGAACGCGCAATTCCCTGATAGGCTCGTTCACATTCTGAGAGACTATCTCTCACACCGTTCCTTCAGATATCGGGTCGAAGGCACCCTCTCTTCAAGCCGCCCCGTTAGAGCCGGAGTCCCGCAAGGCTCCATATTATCCCCGCTTCTGTACAATCTGTACACCCACGACGTTCCGAAAGTCGGTGGGAGCAATCTCGCTCTCTACACGGACGATACCGCAATCTACGCTTCCGGCAGAGTGTCAGTCAATATAGCGAATAATTTGCAAAAAGCCATGAACCATCTCGGTAGATGGCTAACTAAATGGCGGATAGAAGTCAATCCGGAGAAAAGCTCCTTAGTATACTTCCCTCTTCGCCGAACCGACGACATACCAACCGTCCGTCTGCTAGGCAAACCGATTCCCGAGGCTAATTCCGCAAAATACCTCGGCGTAATCATAGATAGGAAACTCTCCTTCAGAGAGCACATAACGTACGTCCGCCGCAAAGCGAGCTTCGTATTAAGTCGATTATATCCTCTACTTTGCGCCAAAAGTAAGATGTCCTACTGTGACTATATGTATGATAGTTTATTCTATATACTGTATTTTATTTTACTTTTTTTATGATAGGTTGATGTTTAATTTTTATATATATTTTTTCTTTTGTGTCATACAAACTGTTTTTTTTTAATTGTTTTTATTGTTCTTTATTTGCAAAGGAACTTATTTATAACCTTTTTTTTAATTTTGTACCATACCTTGTATAAATAAAATATTTATGTTTGTCAATATCTTTGCTGTAAATGTAGTTTATGTTTAGCCTAAATTTGTTGTATTTTTGTATTGTGATAGTTCCTTACATAATTTTTAGTTTCTTTTTTTTATTTTTGTTAAACTAAGTTGACATAATATTATAGTATTCATTTTTAAGGTCAACTTATGTATATGGGCACTGAGTTTTGATCTTCTTTTATATAGTAATTAAAATTATAATAATTATTTATATATTCAATATATATTGTTTGTTCTATATACTGTATGTTATTTTACTTTTTTTTTATGACAGGTTGATGTTTAATTTCTATTTGTTTTTCCTTTCTTTTGTGTCATACAAACTTTTTTTTACTTGCAAAGAAACTTATTTATAAACTTTTTTTTAATGTTGTACCATACTTTGCATAAATAAAATAATTATGTTTGTCAATATCTTACCTGTAAATGTAGTTTGTTTAGCCTAATTAATTTGTTGTATTTTTGTATTGTGGTAGTTCCTTACATAAATTTTAGTTTTTTTTTTTTCTTTTTTGTTAAACTAAGTTGACATAATATTATAGTGTTAATTTTTTTTTAAGGTCAACTTATGTATATGGGCACTGAGTCTTAATTATTTTTTTTTATATAGTTGTTAAAATTATTATAATCATTTATATATTCAATATATATTGTATTTTATACTTATATATATATATATAAAGATATCTATTATATATAATATTTTATATCAAATATGAATGATGATGAATATCTATCTTGTTCCTCAGATGACTATTTAAGCGCTGCAAGTAGTAACGATACCTCACTAGGTGATGTTTTGCCTTTGTCAGATAAACTGCTTGACATTTTTCAAAATATTCCAGCTTCCCTTTCCTTAGTGCATGTCAACGCACAGAGCATACTCGCTCACTATACTGATCTTCTTACATCTTTTGCCGCCGGCGTAGTTGATTGTATACTAGTTTCTGAAACCTGGCTTAAGCCCTCCTTACCATCTACTAGCTGTTCCATTCCAGGCTATCATCTTTTTCGAAACGACCGTGTTGACAAGGGTGGAGGCGGAGTAGGTATCTATCTACGAAGCACCATTCCAGCCAAACCTATTTTATTTTCACAAGCCACCTCTACTAGCTCGCTTGAGTACCTTTTTCTGGAACTGATGGTGCACCATAAAAAAATTCTTTTAGGAGTACTTTATAGCGCAAATGACAAAATTAACTACTTTGCTGACCTAGAAAATATTTTTGAACGCCTCTTACCTGCTTATGATGATGTCATTTGCATGGGTGACTTAAACACATGTTTACTAAAAAAGGACTCAAGAGCAGAGACGTTAAAAGCAATAACTTCTTCTTTTAATCTGCATATTCTCCCCACATCTTCACCGACACACTTCTTCCCCAATTGCAGACCATCTCTTATTGATTTGGTCCTAGTCTCTAACCAAAACCTTGTCTTTTCTCATGGATAGTTTACTGCTCCTTTCTCTTACCATGATCTTGTCTATCTAGCTTATAAATTGCGTACTCCCAAGGTCAGAGGCAAAATTCACTTCTTGCGCGATTTTAAGCATATGGACCTTGAACGCTTGAGAGAAGATGTAAAAAATATCTTTCTCCAATTCTAAATGCAAATAATATCGATAGCATGGTTGAAACTTTAACTATTGAACTGATTAAATTATTCGACGTTCATGCTCCTGTAAAGCCAGTACGTCGAAGACATGTGCCAGCTCCTTGGCTAACGCAGGTGATTAAAAATACCATGCACAAACGTGAAAAAGCAAAAAGTAAGTATAAAAAACACCCCTCCCTGGAGAATCTAAATGCATACAAGAAATTGCGTAACATCTGCAACAGAATGTGCAGGGATGCAAAACGCTGCTATATTCACACCACAATTCAGGATCTCTGTCAATCAAAAGTTTGGAGATTCCTACAGTCATTAGGCGTGGGGAAACCTAAGGATAATAGTCAAGTGTCCTTAGATCTTAATACCTTGAATAATTACTTCACTAGTCCCCCTATAACTATGAAAGCTCAAGTTAAAACTGAAACACTAAGACAGTTATCTCATGCTGTCCCACCAGACTGCCCATCTTTTGTTTTTAAAGCTGTTACGGAGGACGTTATCAAGAAGGGTGTCCGTTCTATATCTACTAAGGCAATTGGTTGTGGCCAACTGTCTTTGGATATGATTCTTCCTGTGTTGGATGACATTGCGCCAGTTATCACCCATATTATAAACTTCTCTCTGCGTTGTAATGTTTTTCCCACATTATGGAAGAAGGCCTCCGTTATTCCTCTACCCTAAATCTCCAATCCTTCGACTCCCAGTGAATATCGTCCTATTTCCATACTCCCGATCCTATCTAAGGTACTAGAATCTATTGTCCACGACCAATTATACACTTTCCTACTATCCAATAATCTCCTGTGTGATTATCAATCTGGTTTTCGCCCTTCTCATAGCACGGTTGGCGCGCTGCTGAATATCACGGAGGACATTCGATGGGCAATGGATAACACCAAGCTCACTGCAATGGTCTTGTTGGATTTCAGCAGTGCTTTCAACTCTGTTGACTTTGACATCCTTCTTGAGACTCTTCGTTCAGTTAATATTTCTTCTGGCGTTCTAGCCTGGTTTCACTCATATCTCTTCGGACGTCAGCAATGTGTTATAGCGAACGATATATCATCGGATTGGCTAGACATAACAGCTGGCGTACCACAAGGCGGTGTAATTTCTCCTTTGCTTTTTTCTATTTTCATTAACAACATTTCTCATGTCCTCTCTTCTCCCTTTCATCTGTATGCAGATGACCTGCAATTGTATAGGCACTTTAATTTGACTGAGCTATCCAAGGCTTTTACCAGCATAAACGACGAGCTGGTGGCTGTCCAATCCTGGGCTAAATCCTTCGGCCTTTTAGTTAACCCTAATAAGTCTCAAGCCATCATTATTGGTAGTAATAGGATAAGATCAAGAATAAACTGGGAATCAGTACCCACCATAAAATACTCAGGGGTTCAAATTCCATTACGTGACAAAGTGAAAAATCTGGGTATAATTCTGGACTGTAGCATGACCTGGGTAGCTCATATTAACGAAGTTAGCCGACGTATGCATTTCTCCTATCATTCTCTCAAGCGTCTCCAATATTTTCTCCCCTTCAAAACCAAAATTATGCTCGCACAATCTCTACTCTTGCCAATTCTTGATTACGCCGATGTGTGCTATTTAGATGTAACTGAGGAGCAACTTAATACTCGTCACGTCATCGGAACGTCATTGACAGAGTTTGAGCACAATTTAATTCATTAAAAATAGTAAAACAACGTAAATATCTTTAAAAGTTTTATTAAAATGTTATACAAGTTGTGAGTACATAGTTACAGTGATATTAATATTGAAAACAAAGTGATAAGTGATATAAACCCAAAAACATAATATAGTGCACAGTGCGAAGTTAACGTATCGTACCCTCTAACGGTTAAACTAAATATAAAACTAGATTAAAGTGTTTAATAACAAAAACAAAATCACATAAACTAATAATAAACGTTAACATTTAAGAATTAATTATTTATAAGTATAGCTATATAAAACTAAATTAAATTAAAATAATTTTACAAAACATTATTTATTATAAGTGCCATCTAGCTTCCATACTCATAATTGCCTTGTGTGATTTAATATCAAGCGTTATGACGAACAAGTGCAATCATTGCGGTAAATACCTCGCCATAATAGATGGCGCGAAGTGTACCAAATGCGCTATGCTTTTTTTTTTTTTTTTTTTTTTTTTTTTTTTTCCTCCCGTGGGGAAACCCTGTTACGGGTATCCGAATGCTACATGTATGTAACGCCATACGGATTATGTGAGGCTCATGCTTCTGCATCCTACTCACTAAAACCCCACGGTAGCCCACCAAACTACGTTACTCGAGGCCACGGGTACCGTCAAACTCTACCGCAACCTCGAAGTAGTTGCTTAAGTTGCTAAGCTCCTCTTCTTATTAATCCCCCCGGTTTCATTCTCCTTATCAATTACCACGCTCCAGGACCAATAGACATATAGTCTCTCCTCGGGGACCTTTATATATGTGACGACAAATTCCCCAAATCTGCCGTCCACAGAACCTTTCTATGGTGGCTGCAAATTGGCATTGTCGCGTCGTCTACGTCTTCTGCAACGAATAGAATTAGACAAAGCCTCTCTCTCTCTAATCTTTTCAGCTGCTTCCTTTCTCGACATCACATGTTCACAAAAAGCGACCACTTTATTCCATGAGTCTAAATCCTGGACCATACCCTTCACTACAGCCGGTAGTGAGATGTCACTGCCAAATGTCTGAATTAGACGTTCTCTTGGTTGTTCCCATGTGGGACATACTTGTAGTGTGTGCAACGCTGTATCCTCAGATGCTCCACACTCATGACATTGCGTTGTTTGTTTCTTTCGTGCAACGTTGCACAAATATTTTCCAAAACAACCATGTCCTGAGAGGATTTGCACTAAGTGAAACGTCAGATTCGTTTTACGGTTCTCCAACCACTGTCTCAGAACTGGCCTGATCGCCTCAATGGTCTTAAACCCTGCACTTGGAGTCGCTAAGCGGTCTTCCCATGCTATTATAAGCTGATCCCGAGCAATCCGTCGCAACAGATTTCCATTAACTTCAATATTCTTGCTGCGATATTCTTTTCTTTGGTAGTAGACCGCGGCAAGCGTTCGAGCCTCTAAATCCCAAGGTGGGGTACCTGCCAGCACACAAGCTGCTTCATACGAGATAGTCCGGTAACCTCGGATTACCCTTATGGCCATAACACGTTGTGGACGTCGCAAATGTGCTCTGTTTTTTATATTTAGAGCATTATACCACACTGGGGCTCCATAAAGAGCCATTGAACGAACTATTCCTACGTATAAACGACGGCACTCAACATTTGGGCCACCTATATTTGGTAACAAGCGGCCTAATGCGCCAGTAGTGGCAACAATTTTTGGAGCTAGCTGCCGGAAATGTTCGGCAAATGTCCATTTGCTGTCTAGCAGAAGACCGAGATATCGCATGGTCGCTTCCACAGCTATGGATACCCCATGTACTATTACAAATGTGCCTCGAGGAGATTTATGTTTAGGACCATAAAAACATAGGGCTTTTGATTTCCCTACGGATACCTGTAAGCCAAGTTTACGGATTCTCAGAATCACCTGAGAAACTGCTGTAGTAGCTATTCGCACTGCTACCTCAATGTTTTGAGCCTGAGCCAATACCAATGTATCGTCAGCATAGCACACAACGTTTACACCTGGCAGCATATCACCACGTAGCACCCAGTCATATCCGATGTTCCACAGGAGCGGCCCAAGTACCGAACCCTGTGGAACACCGCAAGACATTGACAAATTAAGCCAGCCATTTTGTCCCAAAAAGGAAACACTCCGATCAGCTAAATAGGAACTGATAATACGACAAAGATAAGGTGGTACCCCGTGAAACTTTAATGCTTCCTTTATGCACTCCCAGGGCAGGGTGTTAAAGGCATTTGCTATGTCTAATGATACTGCCAAAGAGACACAACGCTGAGAAACAGCTCGTTCTGCAAGTTTTTTTACATGCAGAATTGCGTCGATCGTGGATCGGCCTGTACGAAAACCAAATTGACTATCTGATAAATCACGTCCACTAGAGGTTAAAAAGTGCGCAACACGAGCAACAATGACTCTTTCAAAAAGCTTCCCTACTTCGTTAAGAAGAACAATAGGCCGATAAGATGAAGGAGAATCTGCTGGCCGGTTTTCTTTTCTGATAAGAATTAGGTGTCCCTCTTTCCACGATGAAGGAAACAGACCTTGCTCAAGACAAGATGTAAATAGCTTTCGTAGTCTTTCCTCTAAATTGTCCAATGCTAAGATTTTTAGCCAAATTTGACCCCGAACACCGTCAGGACCAGGTGCGGTTTTTTTTGCTGCGCAACTTAAGCACTCCCGCGCCGAGCTCTTCATATGATACCGTTGGTACATCTATAACTGTATTGTCTTCAGAAAAAGGTTGGGACATACGTGGAGGGGAAAAATCCCCTCTACCCGGAAATAGAGTCCTCAAAATATTCTGTAAGATTTCTGGCTGTAATGTTTGTGTTAGAGGAGGTGTCCAACGACGAAGCTTATTGCGGACCATTAAATAAGGACGACCAAATGGATCCAGATTTAGAGAATCCAGCATTTGCTTTTGCCCAACCTCTTTGCTTCTCAAGATAGTTTCTTTTAGAGCTTCTTTTGATACTTATAAATGTCGTAAAGGCGGATTTCTTCAGTCTTGAACTGTAAATTCCTCGGTTGTCGTTTTCTACGATGCCTGGTATACTTACGCCGCGCAGCCACACAAGTTTCACGCAACTGCGCGATTTCTGTATTCCACCAATAAACTCTGTAACGAGGACTTCGAATTCCTATACGTGGCATACATGCATTGCAAATATTTGTTACAGACCTACAAAACCAGAGTACCTCCTGTTCTATATTGAAAGTTGATGCCCGAGAAGAGGATACCCATGCTTGTACCAATGCAGCTTCTTGTAATAGATCCTTATCTAAATATTTTAAGCTCCAACGTGGATTGCCTTTGTTCGTTTTTATTTCAGAACCACCAGCTTTAATATCACTTAACAACACCGATATTAAATCTTATATACAGATGATCTGATAACGTTTCAACTTCTTGTTCTACCCTCCAATTATAGATTTTTTGCGCTAAAGCTGGACTTCCAAGTGTAACATCAACTATAGATCCCCCCTGGTAACGAACGCAGGTGTTAACCGAGCCTTGGTTCATAACAAGTAACCCACATTCTGCAATCCAATCTTCCAATACTTCTCCTCGTGCATCCGTTACTGTAGAGCCCCACACTTTTGATTTGGCATTAAGATCTCCAGCAAGTAACACGAAATTATGAGGATTATTTCTTATAGTTATTGAAAGATCTAAAAGAAACTCCTCAAAATCAGCAAGAATTCTATTAGGAGAAAAATAGGTTCCTATAATAAGATGATCTCTCCAACTCAGAGCAATATAACCTTTTCCCTTTTTCACGAGTGCAACTGAAGGAACATCCCATGAAAATTTTACTGCCACTAAATTATCTACATCACCAAACCAATTGGAATTTGGTGGCACAAAGTAAGGTTCAGCCACAACAGCTACGGAAATAGACCATTCTGCAATACTCTGAAGGAGTAAATCCTGTGCTCGAGCACAATGATTAATATTGGCCTGAAGAATACGGATGATCTTACCCATTTTATTCCATAGTTATATCTATCTCCTCTGCACCGCCATCTAGATGAACAGTTTCTGTCACTTGAGTTACCTGAGCTTCCTTTCTCACATTTTTTGATTTAGGAGGGCAACAAGATTTGCTGCCTAGCCTATGATCACATGGCTTATTTGCCTCAGCGCAAATCGAGCATTTTGGCATTGCCAAGCAAGTAGAAGCCTTATGACCGGTTACGCCACACCGATAACAATCATTACTACGATCGACCTCTGACGTACACTGTGCTCTCACATGTCCGCTATGATGGCAGTAGTAGCAACGAATTTCTCTTGGTGGAAGAAGCTTCACCTTAGCAGAAATCCATCCAACTTTTATACGACCTTCTGCTTCTAACTTTTTGGCCACAGTCATTGGACATCGCACCCATATGACACCACTACCATTGGAAAAATGCTTAACTTCTCCTGCTCTAATCAAATCCTCTGAGCAAGATCCTTGCTGCGCAACGGCAGCAATTACTTCATCCATTGAAACTGAATCATCCAGTCCTGTGATCCTCATTTCTGCCTGCTTTACAGGTCTAGATATTTTGGCAATGCTCTCAGGTAAGACTTCTTTTAACCTCTGCGCCAAGGAGTCTGCGTTTTCCCCACTTAACGCACCAGGTACTTGAAGAACTCTAGCCCCAGTAATTGATTTTTTAAAATTAAGTCCCGAGATGCCACAACTATCAAGACTTATTTTTTGTTTAGCTTCAGCCAGAACCGAAGCATAGGTTAAACCCTTTTTTTCTGCCTCGGGTGATAAAGTAATGACAACTGCTGTAGAGCGGGGTGGACGTAACTTAACCACACGAGTTTGGTTTTGACCTGACTTTTTATTTTTACCTCCTTTCTTTTTCTGGCCCACCACTGTCCAGCCTTCTTCTACATTTGTGACTGGAGTCTGAGAAGAAGGAATTTGATCCTCCTCATTAACAACTTGGTTACTTTTTTTTCCTATCTTGTTTACCTTCTTTTTCTGCTCAACTACTACTGCTTTAGAAGGTACTTCAGTAGCTGCCTCGCGTACAGCTATCCTCTTATCAGCAGCTAAAGCAGGCCTTAGCCTTTTTTCTGGAAGAAGCCTCTCTTCCAGACCTTCCAGCCGAGCGTTTACCATTGTCTTGCGATATGGACTCTCTATTTCTGGTCGGTTCCCTTAAGACTTTGGAACTATTTTCATTAGTTGAGATCGATCTACTTTGTTGCTGTAATTGCGTTATTTCGGCTCTAAGGTCTGCCATCTCTCTTCGAAGATTATTCAGTTCTGATGTCAACCTAGTATTTTCATGTTGCAATTTCTGCACTTCCTCCGATGATGACCTGTTGTGCAATGCGGTTGTAGCAACTTTTATTGACTCCGCAGCATCCTTTAAAGCACGTTGAAAGGTCGTCTTCAAGTTCTTCGATTTACTTGCCACCTTTAAAATAATGTCAATATCTTCAGTGACTTGTTGATTAAGAGTGGCAGCCAAGCAAACATCCCCACCACTCGATGTCACCAATCCAAGTGACTTTCTCTTTTCGCGAGCGATGCGAGCTTGCTCTTCGACAGTCTTCTCAGCTTCTCGAGCTGATTGCTTTGATTTGTCTACCAAAAACTCCTTAATTCTATTTCCACAATCAGAACGCAATCCATCTGTGTCATCATCATTTGAAGAAGCCGTCATAGCTTTTCGTCTCTTTTTGACCGGCCGTCTTGTTAAAGACACTGAAAATCTGGAGTCCTCTGTACGCACACTGGTGTCAGAGTCCATTGGAATTCTACTTCCAGCTGCATTACCAACATCTCTACCCTCTATAACTACATCACCTACACTACATGTTTGTTTTTTTAAAATATTGTTTTCCATATAAATTCCCACGAGTATGGGGGAAATAAACGGTCCACCCGAGCAGTGCCCCCAGTACTCGGGTAAGCCTAGCGTATCCCGTTAGAGTGTCGGCCGGTACTCTAACGGGGAGAGCAGTAGCGACTGAACTACCCATCAGCCATGCATCCCCTCGCGCTGCTTCGCCACTTGAGATTCGGGGTGATTTTTTATAGAGGTTTTCTTCCTCGCGGTCCGGGCGGCTAAGCCAAGACCCTCGGTCCCAGTCCTCGGCCGCTAGACATGATCAACGACACCGATTCATGGGATTACGATCTCCGAGCGGTGGCATAGGAGCCTGGCCGGCTGCGAAATTAATCACCCACCGACCCCACTCTCCGACTGCAGACCGCAGCCTGTAGGCAAGAGTCGCCTACCTCCATCTACATCTTTTAGCTTCACGCCCGGCTGGATTGCCGGAATGAGCTCCCACTGCTTCTGCAGATCTTCTGCCAGCTGTATTCCCTTAGTCGCCTTTTACGACACCCACGGGATGAGAGGGGGTGGTGCTATTCTAAGCCGGCAACCACACGGCTAAAATGCGCTATGCTATTTCATCGAATGTGCGTTAATATAAAGCCGGGAGACCCCATTCCCAAAAAAAAAAAAAAAAAAATACTATGCAACAATTGCAAAGTAGGAACGAAGCGCACTATTCCTGCGAGTGCCAGTAGCCATACCTCTCCCAGCTCAGATATGGAAAATGCAGAGGAAAATTTCACTGACGCTGACGAAAATAACTCTGAAAAGTCCCTCGCCCACGAGATAAGGCTGTTGCGACTGGAATTTTCTTCGGTAACCAGGGAGCTGTCGCGGCTAAGCACGGCTATATCAGAGTTTAATAAACGAGTAGACAGCGTCGAGCAACGCTTAGATAATTTAGAAAAAAATAATCAAGAGCGAAACTCGGGAATAGTGGATAAAAATGCGACCGAAGTAATTGCCCAACTACGATCCGAATTGAATGACCGTGATCAAGAGAACCTGCTGAACGATATTGAAATTTCGGGTTTAGAGGAAAAAAGTGGCGAAAATTCAACCAATATAGTGCTTCTAGTTGCTAAAAAAATTGGGGTGTCACTGGAGGAACGTGACATTGTCAGCGCTGAGCGTTGGGGACCGCGCCGTATAATAGCCGATCACAGCGGGCAGACTCGGCCGCGGCCAATTGTCGTGCGTCTCGCTCGGCGCGCCGTCCGCGACGAAATGCTACGAGCAGCGCGCGTGCGCCGCGGCGCCGACTCATCGGGAATCGTCGAGTCTGAACCTAAACGGTTTTATGTTAACGAGCGCCTCACTCCGATGAATCGCCATATATTTTATAAAACGCGCGAATTAGGTCGACGCGATGGATGGCGATATATATGGACACGAGGAGGTCGCATTTATGCTCGTCGCCATGGAGACTCCGAAACTCGTCGTATACGCACATTGGATGACACTATTAAGTTTTTTGGAGACAATACCGTTTGATTTTTAGTTCATATAAGATTAGTTTATTAGACAAAATTAAGGGATATACTAAGTATGTAAATTTAACAAAATTAATTCGCAAGCAGGTTAAATGCATTTTTAATGTTTATCTGAAATGTATTATTAAGTTTTTACTTTGTGGCAGTATGACACCTCTAAATAGTAATCGCAATGACAAATTATTATCATATTTAACTATATTTTTTGCTTTCAAACCTAACATATACAACAATTGTGAGATGTCGAGTGTAATCTTTAAATGTAAACTTCATTTTGTGTATACTTTGGAACTCATATATCATTCACAGTTAGCCAGTATAATTGTTTTTGTTTATTTAATATATTATATACATTTACAGTATGTAAAATGAATAAGTCAAGGAAATTACTAATTGGCTTTCTGAATGCCGGCTCACTTAGTACTGGTCATGATGAGTTTATATATACAATGGATCGCCATAACGTCGATATCATGGCGCTAAATGAGACATGGCTACGCGAGGGGGAGGACGCCCGAGCCCCAAGAATTCCAGGATACTCATTGCGTCACGTTCCTCGACCTACGGAAATGCGTACCCGTGGCGGTGGAGTAGGTTTTTATATAAAAAAAGGTATTTCTGCTCGGACTCTTAAACACCCAGAGACTATAATGATTGAGCAAATGTGGTTAAGTGTTAATATTAGGGGTAAGATATTAATCATTGGTACAGCATATAGACCGCCTTGGTTAAGTACGCAAAATTTTATTGATGCCATTACTGATACTTATGGTGCATTGCCATATTATGATCACATACTACTGGTGGGCGATTTTAACATAAATCTCCTAGATGCAGGTAATGTAAATACAGCTATGTTCACAGACTTTCTCACATACACAAATATGACGCAATATGTTACCGTTCCCACACATTTCACAAGTCATAGTGAAACTCTCCTCGATCTCATTTGCTCCGATGCAAACGTCGAACGCGTGTGGGTTGATTATATATGCAATTTAAGCGACCATGCATTTCTATCGTGTGAGCTAAATATTGTAAAAGAGAAGCCCGAAACGAAAACAATTTAAAATAGACGATTAGACGACATAGACTTAGACCAATTAAAATATTATTTAACGACGCTTATTAACTGGGAATTCGTAATAACAGATAATGATATAAATAAAACAGTTGCAGCCTTTAATGATAGTATCCTGTGGGTATTTGACACATTAAGCCCTATAAAGTTGAGATACATTAAGGAATTCCAGTATCCATGGGTTACTTATAACATAAAATTAATGATGGGCCGGAGAAATGAAGCACAAATTAGATGCCGTAGTACGGAGATAGATGCTCACGTTAACTATTATAAGCAACTTAAAAAATCAGTAGAATTAGCCATAAATACGGAAAAAACGGTTTATTTCACTCTTTTTATTAATAATAATTACAAAAATTCGCGGTATCTATGGTCACATATTAAGCGCCATGTCAGCTTTAATAACAAGAAAGACAAATTTTTGCCCGCTCATTTTGATAATCCAGATGAAATTAATAATCACTTTCTCCAACTACCAGGCAGGCCTCAAGCTTCTCCCACTGATATAGCGTACTTTAACAGTCAACTTTATAGTGATGCTACATTCTCTATAAAAACTGTCGATTATATAGTTGTTAATAAACTAATACGTAATATTAAATCAAATGCTGTTGGGGCCGATGGAATATCTTTAAAAATGTTACTGCTCGTTATGCCCTATGTTCAAGAAATTATTACTAGTATAATTAATATGTCTATTAACCACAGCACATTTCCTATAATATGGCAGAAAGCTTTAATTAAGCCTATACCTAAAAATAATAATCCTACAGAAATTAAGGATCTTCGGCCAATAAGCATCCTGCCATGCTTATCCAAAGTATTAGAAAAAATGGTATATAGTCAACTTTCTGATTTCCTTGAGACCAATGATATACTGCCCATGAGACAGTCAGGATTCCGTAAACATCGGAGTACTGCAACTGCACTGATTGATGTGGTTGACGAGATATTAAACGCGCAAGATAAAGGCAATGGCACGATACTAGTCTTGTTGGATTACTCTAGGGCATTTGATACCATTAATGTCCCTCTTTTACTAGCAAAACTACACTACTACGGTCTTAGCGCAGAAGCTATACAATGGTTCGCCAGTTATCTGGGTAGCAGAACGCAAACCGTAGAAATTAAACAAGGAGATGGCACTATAAAAGCATCACAATGCAGACAAGTTTTTAGAGGTGTACCCCAAGGATCGATACTTGGTCCTCTTTTGTTTATTATATATTGCGCTGACGTAACAAAAATCATAAAAAACTGCCGTTACCACATGTACGCCGATGACATACAAATATATATATCTTTTCCCCCTAATGAAACTCACAATGCTGTACATAAGCTAAACGAAGATTTAAAAAATATAGCAAGCTGGTCAGACGCAAATTGTTTAGTTCTTAACCCGCAAAAGTGGAAATTTATAATACTGGGCACGGCGAATCAAGTACGACTCATATCAAGGCAAATACCTATGGTTAAAATTCAAGATGAACCAATTGAAAGAGTAACAGAAGCACGTAATCTTGGCGTTCTCATGGACGAATGCCTTAGATTTGAAAAACACATCCACAATACAGTTAAGAGTTGCTTTTATCGTCTAAAAGTTTTGTACCGAATAAGAAAGTTAGGTTAGTTAGGCAGCATTTTGGTTTGAGTTATTTATATTTGTTTTGTAATCTTAATAAGATATTATTTAATTGTAATGTTATTTTATGTTTCTGTTATTTTTTTTAATTACTGTTTAAGTAAGTGCTGTCTCACGAAGAAGATGTTTACAAATAAAACTTTTTCTTTCTTTCTTTCTTTCTTTCTAATAAATTAGAGCGCCTACAAAATCTGGCCATTCGTTTCATTTTTAACCTACGTAAGTATGATCACGTTTCCCACTTCCGTGCTCAACTTAATTGGCTCCCAATATGACTTCGTCGTGATATGCACATCCTTTCTGTTCTTTTCAATATTCTTAATAATCCTTTTTCCCCTTCTTATCTTAATTCCCGATTTACTCTTCTTCCTAACCCAACCCGTTCCAGACGGCCTTGCCTCACGCATATGCTGGACATACCATTCAGCAACACAAAATTTCGGAAGAACTCCTTTTCAATATACGCTGCCGTACTCTGGAATAAACTACCTAAACCAATTCAGAAGAGTACATCTATAGAGGTATTTAAAAAAAGAGTAAAACAACATTTTCTCGGCCAGGTCACCGTTAGTAGTATATAGTCATTCATTACTGTATATATTTGAATCATATATTTGATAATACATATATATGTATATATTTGTATTATGTATATATTTGTATTATGTATATATTTGTATTATGTATATATTTATATTTATTTGTATCTATAAATATTATTTGTTTATTTTTGTGTAAGTCTATATATTTATAAGAACACCTCTGCACTTTTAGACCTGCAAAAGTATCACTCTCTCTCATAACCATAGGTTGACTGGAAGAAATCTCTGTCAGAGATAAGTTCACCTTTGCCAACAACATTGTAAAATTTTTATATTGATGTTTGTTACAAAGTGCAATAAAGGATATATAATGTCCCTCCGCAACAAGATCTGCCTGTACAAAACGTGTGTCAGGCCCATCTTCGCGTACGCCTGTGTTGTATTCGGACACACAGACCTTCGTAGACTTCAGATTTTGCAAAATAAATTCTTGCGCTACGCCACGGGCGCCCCGTGGTACGTACGTAACTTAGATTTGCACAAAGACACTAAGCTCGATTCGGTAAAAGAGCACTGCCGGAAACTCTCCAGTAGCTACTTCGAAAAAGCAGCTACGCATCCGAACCCGCTGGTGGTAAGCGCCTGCGATTATACGGTCAGTAAAAAACGCCCCGCGAGGCCTAGGGAAATTCTCACCCAAACTGACGCCATTACTGAAGTGTTAGGTAAACCCAAACACACACGCAAACGCACACGATACACACACCGTCCCCGCCGGTGGAGACGAGGTCCCAGTTATTCAACGGTCCGATACCGCCCCGGGCACCAGCGCCCCTAGATAGGCCTAGCTCGGACAGAGCGAAGCAAAGTCCCCCACTAAAACGGTGTCGAAGTTCGAGTCTCAACTGAGACGCCCTTGCCATGCCGTCGTCGTCATTTGATGGCTTCCTCACAAGCGAGGATTCCAAGCCAAGGTCAGACTCATATAGCTCGGCCTCCCCCAAAGCCCGGTGAAGCTGTCGAGGCCGCTCTGGCCAACAGCATACTACACAGTCGAAAAAAAAAAAAAGGTTTATACCAATTTACAGCTTATTATCTCTCATTCCGAGGTTGACCCCTAAAATGACTGGACTATTACTTAACTGTGTCTTTCTTGCAGGTAAATTTATGTGCTAGTTTGTGATAAGATTTATTGATATTTAATTTTATTCTGTATATTTTATAGAAGTCCAGTGTAACAATTGTATAGTTATTTAAATATCAACTAATTAGGCTGGCCTCCAATGTAATAATTAGCCCAGGGTCAGGGTCCCCAAAATTAATAGTCAGCCCCTGAAAGGAGCCACACTTACGCGAACAAACAGTGTCAGTGACACACAGTGTCATTCAAACAATGTCACACATATTATTCTTAACATACGTTTATAATTAATTAAAATCATTTACCATATCTTGAGGCACAAGCTATAAAAACACTCAAATGTAACTAAACGACGTGTGAAAATTAATGAGTACAGAGTTTCGGCATTGCCGAAGGTTCGGCAGCTTTTTTGCCGAAACCGAAACTACGGCCGAAACTACATTTTTTTGCCGAAACTTGCCGAAACCGAAACCGAACCTTCGGTCGGACACTAGTTATAATGTATATTTCAACCCCACTTTAAAAGTACAATTACAGGTTTAATATTGCACAATAGTTAATAAAAATAGTTTTATACACCACGAAATAATAATACGATAAATAATTAAGCACAAGTATAAACTGATAATAAGCGGAGAACGAAGAAAACAAGGGAATAACAGTGAGCGTATCGAAAGCGAAGTAACGACTGTTTTTGCCTTAAATATTAGCCGCCACGCCGGTGAAAGGATTCCCAACTACCGGCGGCTTCCGAATATTATTTATATTATAAACTAAATGCTAATACGTACGTAAATATGAAATTGTATTATTTATAATGAATTAATATAATAAGTATATAAGAAAATATAAATAATAAAGAAATTACGTTTTATGTATTGTTGTAATAAATAAATGTATAAATGAAATAAACTAAATAAACAATAATTGTAAGTAATAGTTCCCTAAGTCGGAATTCCATTCAAAACACTGAATATGATAACTATGAAGACATTTGTGTGTTTGAAATCATGAATGTTACATCTATCGAATGGTTGCAAACAGTGCAAAGGACTGATCCTAAATTGAAGCTTATAAAGGCGATATTGGAAACAGAAAATAAAGAAATTAAAGATATAATAAATAATGATGTTATTAAAAATAATAGTATAGACAAATAAGCGACAAGTTAAAGTGGGCGGTATCAAATAATGCTAGGTGGCGAATAAATCAATTAGGTCATGATGAGTCGGGATACTTCTCAGTTAATTGAAACCTTAGACAAAATTAAGCAAGATTACTGGTTTTGAAAAATGACTCGATTTGTTCGCAAATATGTATTTTTATGTTTAAATTGCGCTTATAACAAGACATCAACGACTAAAAGTTCTGAATATTTACATCTTATACCAAAAGGAAATATTCCATTTCATATGTTGCATATGGATCATCTTGGTCCATTTGTGCGAAGTAAAATGGGAAATTCATATATTTTAGGAATCATCGAACGTTTTAATAAATTTATATTTCTTAGAGCGGTTAAGAATCTCAAGAGCAAGACCACTATATTAACCGTAATATTTGCTACTATAGGCAGTCCAAGAGTAATTATATCAGATAGAGGGGCTAGTTTTACGTCATCAGTATTTTAAAAAATATATGTATATATTAAGTCCATTGCGTCCAAATCTTAAATGCTGTTACAACTCCACGTGCCAATGGGCAAATTGAGTGATATAATAGGACAATATTAGAGTCTTTAGCGGCAACAAATCATGGCTTGGACCAAAGAGATTGGGACAGTCACTTAGACAAATAAGGTCCAATGGAGCTTAAATAATGCAATAAACAACAGGTACCAGCCAATCAGAAATTGTGTTTGGTTGCAGAACCGTCAATTCTACTAAATGGCCAGTTTTAAACGGAATACAAGATATGTATAGCGAGAGTAACTTAGCACAGTCTGAATGTTACGATAAAGAGAAATTAGAAGCATTAAGAGATAATTCAATTCAAGAGATTCGTAACATGGCTTTTAAAAATACAGAGAAAAATCAAGATATAAAAATCCCGAACCATTACGCACCGGTAAACGGAAAAAGTAAAAAGCTAAATCCAAAATTCAGAGGACCGTTTAGCACTCTAAACGTTAAGTAAACTTCTTAATAGTGACAGATAGGAGATTTCAAGTATTGACGGATTTATGAAACGAAAATATAAAAGCATCTACACTGCCGATGTTTTAAACAATGGATAAACTTAAACACCAGATGTGTTTAAGTCTATTAAAGTGATTGCAATGTGTCATAAATACTAGGGATGACGACACATTGAGTGACAATTAAGTGATTATGAGTTGATTACCTATAAGTAACCCTAAGTAATTTCCTTGCCTCTGACCACACTTCCAGAAATCCATATTCCGACGAAACATCTTTTCAGATTTAATTGAAAAATTATACACCCTATGGTTGATTAAATGATTGATATACAACCTATAGGCTGTATCTGTAGTAACTTCGCATTTATGGGAATAAACATCAGTAAGTGATATATTTATTTAATTATAAAAACTGTCTTTACATTCTATTAATTATACTGTGATAACCTAAAGGTATAAGTGAGATATGCTGCTGAATTGCGGTGATCACTAAAGGTTTAAGTGAGATATGCTGCTGAATTGCGGTGATCACTAAAGGTATAAGTGAGATATGCTGCTGAATTGCGGTGATCACTAAAGGTTTAAGTGAGATATGCTGCTGAATTGCGGTGATCACTAAAGGTTTAAGTAAGATATGACAAAGAAAATAATAGTAATAATTAATACGATTATAGAAATGAGACTAAAATAAGTGGAAAGACTATCATCTGACTTGCCATGATTTTATAGTAAAATTATTATTTTAATTATTAAAATTCTATTAAGAGTATTCATTATTATTAAATTTAATTATGAAAGGGAAGTATTGTAATTTTAGCTTAAATTATTTTCCAGGTATTCCAGTAATTTTAAAAATAAATATATGTAATGAATTACAGAAAAAAAAGAAGAAAAAGCATATTTTCATCAAAGGCTCATTGAAATGGTCTTAGGGGCAATGCAAATTATAAGAAGAATTATGGACAAATTGATAATGTGGATAGGGATGGCCGAAGCGGAATGGGGACATTCCTCCAACAGGACGGCCGTCTGTTAGCATATTAAGTAATTTTATAATTTTTATTTTGGTTTTGTTTTTATTTCTTTAATTATATAGCTTAAATTATTAGTATTGTAAAGTTATAATGACTTATTGTATTTTGTAATGTCAATATTAATTAAATAAAGCATGGCAACATTAATAAATGTTGGGGGATAACGGGGAATTGGATGAACGCATGGGCGTAAAGAGGACGGTTTTTGTTAAAAAGGTTATGTATACAATAATAAATATTAAGTGAACAAGTGATTATTGTGTTTAATTTACGACAAACAACGTCTATGCTAATATATGAATAGATATATATATATATAGAGAGAGAGAGATAGATAGGTATATAGACAGATAGAGTATATAGACATAATAGAGATAGTAGATAGACTGATAGATAGATATATAGAGATAGATATATATATATATATATATATATATATATATATATATATATATATATATATATATATATATGTATATATATATATATGTATATATACATATATATATATATATATATATATATATATATATATATATATTCGTTGTTTGTCGTAAATTAAACACAATAATCACTTGTTCACTTAATATATCTATATATCTATATATATATATATATCACAACAATCATACTTTTCCTATCACTCACCAGTCGGATAAGGATATACAAACAACTGATAAAATACAACAAATGCAGTATTACAACTAAGAGAAACATTACGAAAATAAAAAACTATATTAAATTTAACATCATAACACCAATAATAGTAAAAACTATGAAACTTACAAACAAGAAAAAAAAAGGTCGCATGGATGCTTCGGGAAGTACCTGAGTCAGATTGCTGGGAGGGAGCCCGACGCTCGCTGCCACCACTGCGATGACTGTCGAGGAAACGGCCCAGCACACGCTGGAGGTGTGCCCAGCCTGGGCGTCTCAACGCTGCGCTTTGCGCGGCGTCGTTGGGGACGACCTCTCGCTGCCTGCCGTGTTGAAAGCCATGGTGGGCAGCGAGGCGTCGTGGGACTCGGTCGTATCCTTCTGCGATGCAGTAATGCTCGCGAAGGAGGGCGGCACACGACCATCGCCTTCCGCCCTAACATCGGCCAGAGGGCGGTCAGAGTGGGGCTAGCTGACCGCCTACTCCCCTGGCCCGAGTAGGTGCGCGTGGTAGCTCCGCGCGCTACTCAGAGCAGGCCGTCGGGGGTGCCCACCACCCCTTGACTCCAACGGCGAGCCTTGCTGGCACCCGCCGCCCAGGTCCGCGGACGATTGGGGCAGTGCCCGAGACCTGGGCTAGTGGCGGGAAAGGAGCACCGTCAGGTTTTTAGTGGGTAAACGGAGGAAGGAACCGGAGTCCCACATAACCGCGTCTGGGTCCCCACCCCGGGCGGGTATCCGTAACAGGATTTTCCTGACGAAAAAAAAAAGGGCCGCTGTCCAAGAGGGAGAATGTCCCGCCAATGGTGCAGGTGCCCGGGGTTGGTGGTGGTTTCTCCTCCGGTTGCGTAGGGGTTGGGTTGCTGGGGTGGAGGGATTACTCCCGTACCACTTCCTTTCACGCGAAGCCTCAGCGCGGCCGGTCACAATTGACGGTCGGCGAGAGTGCTGTGTGGTGCCTTTGCTGGTGGTTATTCGGCCATAGTAACCGAGGCTTCAGGTGCGCTTCGACGACCCTTTTTTTTTTTTTTTTTTTTTTTTTTTTTTTTTTTTTTTTTTTTCCGTCAGGAAAATCCGTTACGGATACCCGCCCGGGGTGGGGACCCGGACGCGGTTATGTGGGACTCCGGATCGTTCTTCCGTTTACCCACTAAAAACCTGACGGTGCTCCTTACCCGCCACTAGCCCAGGTCTCGGGCACTGCCCCAATCGTCCGCGGACCTGGGCGGCGGGTGCCAGCAAGGCTCGCCGTTGGAGTCAAGGGGTGGTGGGCACCCCCAACGGCCTGCTCTGAGTAGCGCGCGGAGCTACCACGCGCACCTACTCGGGCCAGGGGAGTAGGCGGTCAGAAAGCCCCACTCTGACCGCCCTCTGGCCGATGTTAGGGCGGAAGGCGACGGTCGTGTGCCGCCCTCCGGCGACCCGGCCGTTTGCGACGGATGGCGAGTTCGGAAGATTCCTCCCTCGCCCGCTCCGCCGCCTCCTTCGCGAGCATTACTGCATCGCAGAAGGATACGACCGAGTCCCACGACGCCTCGCTGCCCACCATGGCTTTCAACACGGCAGGCAGCGAGAGGTCGTCCCCAACGACGCCGCGCAAAGCGCGACGTTGAGACGCCCAGGCTGGACACACCTCCAGCGTGTGCTGGGCCGTCTCCTCGAGGCAGTTGTCGCAGTGGTGGCAGCGCGCGTCGGGCTCCCTCCCAGCAATCCGACACAGGTACTTCCCGAAACATCCATGCCCCGAGAGCACCTGCGTGGTGCGGAAGGTTAGGACGCCGTGACGCCGCGCTAACCACTGGCGGAACACCGGACGAACTGCCTCGATCGTCGGCCGGCCGGCGGTTGGTGTTGCCAGCCGGGACTCCCACACTTCCAGCGCCCTACTGCGCTCCTCCTCATGCAGTGCTGGCTCTGCCGCGCTTCGACGACCCTCGTCGATCCTCGTCGTCCCTCGTGAACCGTCGTAGATGCTCGGCGATCCCCGTAGTCGGTCGATAATTCTCGGCGAGTCTCTTAAGAAACGCCGTTGATCTTCGGTCGGCTTCGTGAATCGTCGGAAAAATCTCGGCGGTCCTCGTGGCTCGTCGTCCGGTTTTGACAAAAGTAGTCGGGCGTCCACAACGGGATTGGCTGAGCGTACAAGATTGAACGCTCGGGTCGCCGTCGTTTGAACGCCGTGAGCTCTTTGCGGTATTTTTTGAGAAAATACTTCAAGAGTGGATTGCCTGCCTACGTTTGCTTTTCTTAAACTAAATTCCGTGTTACAGTTAGAAAGTTCAGTACGAGTCAACCTTGGAGTGCGGCCTTAAAGTAGTTGCGAAAACTTCGGCAAGGTCGTACAACCGTGCCGTCGTGATGAAGTCGTCGTTGTTTGTATCAAAACAATCGACGACTTTAGATCGCGGCACCGGACTTGCCCGAGTGCGACCGAAGATCGTCGACGACGACCGCCGACCGACGGAAACCGGAAACCATCGGGCTTGCCCGAAGGTGTACGAAGATCGACGACGACGTACGGAGATCAACGGACGCACAACAGCGAGGTCCGCTACACCCGACGCCCGGCGACAATGGCCGTATGACTGCTGACGCGTAGGCATCCCATAGCCTGCCGCGCGCCGTCATGTCCGGCCGCTCCGGCGCGTCGCGGGAGCGATCCCGGTCGCGCACCCGCGTGCAACCCGAGGGTGACGGGATGCGGGGGCCAGAGGTAACTCCTCCCCCCTCGCAACCAACGATTGTCGTGGCCGAGTTGCAGCAGCGAGGGGCCCTGTCCCAATCCCTTTTGGAACATATTTCATTGTTCCTCAGGGATAGGTGCCAGGTCCTCGAGCGCGACGATAGCGCCGTGGCAGCCTCGTTCCGGAGGATGATGGCGCCGCTGCCGCCAATGACCGCCGCAAGAAGACCCAGGTCGGATGATGAGGACCAGGACGCCGCCTCCAAGACGCATTGCGCTCAAACGCGCCCCGAATTTCCTCCCTTACCAAGGGACCCTCGCCTGCGCCCACGCCAGAGGCAGGCTAAAACCATCATGACACCGCAGCATCCGCTTCCAAGGATGGCACCAGCCGCCCCCGAGGCACCAAGGGTGACCGCACCACCACCCTTGGTGCCGGGGTCACCTCCTCAACCACCAACCCGATCATCCGCGCCGTCAACAGTAACGACGACCGCGATGACTCCACTCGCCCCCACTGCCACCTCCCAGGCGGGGCCCTCCTTTGCGGACGCACTAAGGACCGCAGGACCCAGCGGCACTGCGCAAGCCCCCACGGCCCCTGCGCCCGCCCCGACGACGACCAACGCAACACCTGCCACCACCAAGAAGATAAGAATCCCACCACTAGTGGTGGAGTACTTTCGCAATTCGCCGGACTATCATCCACCAGCCGACGCCAGATCCCAACACAACCTCGTTCCAGTCTCTCGGAGTGGAGGTGCACCACGGGGGTAGACTGCTGCACATCTATGCTATCTACCGCCCGTCCAACATCCCGCTAGCAGTGGGGGAGGTGCACAGAGTACTCAACAGCTCTGCCATCACCCTCGCTGCAGGAAACTGGAACGCAAAGCACCCGGCATGGGGGTGCGTGAACAGCTGCTACACAGGCAATCGTCTACACAAAGACTCGGACAGACATCAATACGAAGTAGTGGGACCAGACGAGCCGACCCACTACTCATTCGCCAGATCTCAATTACCTAGCACCATAGACTTGGCCATTCACAGGGGAGTGGAGCCGCTGGGCCTCGAGGTACTACCCGACGCCTACGGCTCGGACCACCTTCCCGTGCTGGCCATAGTCTCAGGACTCACCACAGCTGCCAAATTCCCGCCACAAGGGAGGACCACGGACTGGACACGATTCACTGACGTTGTCCAGTCCAAGACCCCGAGGAGCGTCGCCCCCCTGGACTCTCCCATGAAAATCGACGAGATGGCAACGAGGTTAGCCTCATCAATCCAGGAGGCTATGGACGAAGCCTCTAAAGAATGCCCCCCGAGCAGACTTGCCAGGACTCCACCGAAACTAGCTGCCCTCATCGCGCGTAAGAGGAAGATGCGCGCTGAGTGGCAAAAGACGAGAGATCCCGCCATCAAATCCAAGGTCAATGACCTGATTGAGCAAATCCGGGCCGAGCTCAGCTCCATTGCGGCCGACAGCTGGGATAGGAGGATCGGTGAGGCGAGCACCGACACTCCCTCCCTGCATAGGCTCTGTAGAGCTCTTACGAAGAAGAAGCCACCCATCCGCCCACTATACCGAGATGATGGGACTCTAAGCTACGACCCGGACGAACGAGCCAACATCCTCGCGGGCTACCTGGGCACCCAATTCGCCCCGAACCCATCCCAGCGTCACGAGTTCCACCTGAGGATTGAGGAGGAAGTGAGGCAGTACCTCAACAACCCTCCCGACCAGCTGCCTCCAGCCCCGTTCTTCTCACCAAGTCTGGTGAAGAAGACCGCAGGCAGACTGAAGATACGTAAGGCCCCAGGAAGTGATGGCATCACTAATAGGGCCTTACACCACTTACCTATGACCACAATAGCATCACTCACCAGGTTCTTTAATGCCATTCTGCGCCTGGGACACTACCCCCAGGCATGGAAGGAGGGCTTGGTAGTGATGCTAGCGAAACAAGGGAAAAACCCAAGACGGGCCGAAGACCACAGGCCCATCACTCTCCTCTCAGCGCTCTCCAAGCTGTTTGAGAGACTGGTGCTGCCACAAATTCAAGAACATTGGAAGCCCCGGGCCGCTGCCTGGAACAAGCGAGAAGCAACCGCGGCGGTCCTCTTAGATGTATCCAAGGCCTTCGACAGGGTCTGGTACCCCGGGCTCCTGTGGAAGGTCATAGGAACCGGCGCCGACTTTCACACCGTGAGGGTCCTCTCTGCCTTCCTCTCGGGGCGGACCTTCCGGGTGAGAGTGGATGGCGCTTACTCGACCACCAAACACAGCACGGCGGGCGTACCTCAGGGCAGTACGCTCTCTCCAACTCTCTACGCTATCTACACGGACGACATCCCAACGAGCTCCTCAGCGCAACTGGCGCTATACGCCGATGACATTGCCCTGATGTCATCGTCCTTTACATCCACGCACGCTGCCGCCAAGCTCCAACGCGCTCTAGATATGATTCCTGGATGGCTTGCTGACTGGCGGCTGGCCCTGAATGTGGGCAAGACCCAGGCAATAGTCTTCACTACCAGCAGGAAGACTCCCCCAAGCCTGGTCTTGCAGGGCCAGCGGCTGCCATGGCTTAACGAAGTCACATACCTTGGCATCGTGATCGACAAGCGCCTGTCGATGCGGACTCACGTTGCCAAGGCCACGGAACGCGCCAAGATCGCCGCACACCTTCTGCACCCAGTCTTCCGATCGACCATGCCGCTGCGCACCAGTGTCACTCTATAAAGCATACGTCAGACCGCATCTGACGTATGCTGCGCCGGCATGGTACGCGCTGACAGACTCCAAACGAAGAAACGCCCTGCAAGTCATCCAGAACAAGACGATCAGGATTGCAGCATAGGCTCCGTGGTATGTGAGGAATGCCACCTTGCATAGAGACCTCCATATCGAGAGCCTGGAAGACCATATAAGAAGCCTTGCCGTAAGGATGTTCCAGAGGGCCGATATCTCCGAGTTCCCGCATCTCCGGGACATCACTCCCTGGCACACAAGACCTCCCGATCAGTAGACACTCCCCCGTGACCTCCTCCCACCTTCCGACTCCTGAGCAGCTGCGCTGTGGTCGCTGGTCTACCTTAGCTGGGCCTCCCCTGAGCAATCAGGGGTCTCACCCGGCTGAGTAGACCGCCCCGGCAGCTCATGCTCATCCATCAAGGTCTAACACAGTGACATCCTGTTCCCCCGGACCAAGGTCCACCGAATCCAGATAGTACCACGGTACAACCCAGAGACCCACCCATCTTAGTAGGTGGCGATAGATACCACGGTAAGAGGGCAACGCGCCCTGAGACCGTCCCACCTCTCGCACATGAGAGATAAGAAAGTATGCTTGCTTCAAGAGCCCACTGTTGTAACCCGTCCCTAGATGGATTCGCCTGCCCGCCGAGGAAACATCTCCGAGGTCCGAGTCCACCCAGCGTACAGTGTACCATTCTACTTTAAAAACTCCTCAATATTTAATTACTAAATATTTGGTGAGTTTTGCCGACGTCTTTTTCAAGACGTCGCGTGTAACCCGCGGCTTGTTCCGCCCCCCGTACGTCCCGGCATGCCGTAGAACTGCCTAGCGCGGGCACCCCGTCGTACGTCCGTCGCCGGCAGCATGACCGGTCGTACTGACGCGTCGCGTGATTGCTCACGCTCGCGTCATCGTGGCCATTCGGAGAAGGGTGGCGGGGACGGAGGTTTCGGCCTCCGCCTCGCAACCGCCCCCTTCCGCTTCACCCCGCGCAAGTGTACCATCCGAGGGGGGTGTCGGGGACCGGGGTAAGGGGGCAGCCGCCTCCCCCTCGCAACCGCACCCCTCCGGCGCCCTGCGCCAGCGCATACCATCAGAGGAGGAGAGAGAAGAATTCACGACGACGACGTAAGGGGTCAGTACGCCGTCTTGTTGCCTGACGAAGGCATCGTGCTAAACTCAAAAGTGTTTAAGTGTATAAATACACGTGTGTTAAAATAGAAATTGCATGTGTATAAGTATATAAGTGTAAATGTGTTAATCGAGGCGTCGCCGTCGCAGCGGTGCGAGGCGATCAAGGAGTCGCCAGCGCATCGGTGCGAGGCAATCGAGGAGTCACCGGCGCAGTGGTGCGAGACGATAGAAGCTTCGTCGCAATCGTGGACGTGGTTAATAGTTGGAATATAGGTATAGTCAAGTCCCTGATAGGTTTTGGGTTAACAATGGATACGAATTACGTAAACGTTCTCCCAGGGAACTGCTGATATAGAAATTCCTTCCATGTGCACAGGTGTTGAGTGTTGACATCATCGGCGTGAGAAATGCAAAATTGCAATTTGTGAATTATATTTTCATTGTATTTTCTGGATCATTAATTATAAGAACTTACATCGAGTAGGTCTTAGTTTAGTTTAGATAATAAGTTAAATGTAATTATTTTTAATTAATTAAATTAGTTTTAAATACTTTTTGGTTTTTTTTCGACCTTCTGGCTGTAGCTAACGTAACTAGTGTATAAATTTACATTACGTTTTAATAGAGAAGTTGTGTGTGTATTAATAAATAAGTGTAAATTTGTTAAGAGTGCAAAAGTTGCGTAAGTACAAAACTGTACAAGTGAGTATAGAGGTAAGGGCGTATAAACTGAAACAATAAATTGTGTTAACTAAAAGTCACCTTTTACTTTAATCCTGATATCTGTCTAACAAATATCAGAAGTGGGATTCCACCGAAGTTTTTTTTTACGCTTCGGTGTAATCCCGGTCTGCCCACATTACGTCAAGAGACAAGAGATGTCTTAAATGAGTGGAAAGGACTCAATTTATCGAGAGAGACTCGTCGCTGGTTTGTACTCACTGTTGCCACAAAAGGTGGTTAAGGAATGGGCGCAGTCGTGCCAGGCGATCGAGTCTTCACTGTTGCAGTGGTGCCAGGCAATCGAGTCGTCGCTGTCGCAGCGGTGCGAGGCGATCAAGGTATCGCCCGCAGCTGTGCGAGGCGATTGAGGCGTCGCCGGCGCAGCAGCGCGAGGCGATTGAGGCGTCGCCGTCGCAGCTGTGCGAGGCGATCGAGGCGTCGCCGGCGCAGCGGCGCGAGGCGATCGGGGCATCCCCGGCGCAGCGGCGCGAGGTGATCGAGGCGTCGCCGTCGCAGCAGGGCGAGGCGATCCAGGCGTCGCCGTCGCAGCAGGGCGAGGCAATCCAGGCGTCGCCATCGCAGCAGGGCGAGGCGATTCAGGTGTCGCCGTCGCAGCAGGGCGAGGCGCAGCGGCGCGAGGCGATCGAGGCGTCGCCGGCGCAGCGGCGCCAGGCGATCGAGGCGTCGCCGGCGCAGCGGCGCGAGGTGATCAAGGCGTCGCCATGAATAAGGTAACTGTTACGTATTTGTATGATCTGTGCTTGTGGGCGTGGCTGCGTCCACGATTATAAAGTATGGTAACCGTTCTTTAATAAATCAGTGCGTTGTTAACTAGCGACATTTCATTTATCCCCCACCGCTTGCATATTTAACATTGGCGACGAGGTACTACCCACGTATTTTTAAAAAATAAAAAAGGAAAGAAAAATGGCTGCTGTACAGTTTGGTGTACTTAATATATTTGACCATAATGTCCATGCTTGGAAGACGTATAAGGGTCGTATTGTACAATATTTTATTGCCAACGACTTAAACGAGCAGACGGATGCAACGGCCAGGAAGAGGAAGGCGATCCTGCTCAGCGCACTCGCCGAGAATACATATAAGCTTGCATCAGACTTAGCATTACCAAAAGATATCGTGGATGTTCCATATGAGGAGATTTTGCGGTTGCTGGATGACCATTTCATTCCGAAACGAGGCGGATTTGCGGAAAGGCACTCGTTCTATGCAGCCAATCAACAGGCTGGCGAAACTCCTGCACAATGGGCGGCACGACTTCGTGGCTTAACGGCAAATTGTGGGTTTTTAAATGTCGAGGAAGCCCTTCGTGATAAATTTATTATGGGCATGCGACCGGTGTTGGAGAAGGAGAAGCTATATGCATGTGACTTGGCTGAACTGACACTAGCGAAAGCCATTGAGATTACGCAGAATTTGAGCTGTGCGCGGGCAGCGGCAGCAGTTAGTTCTGGTGGAATTGAGACCATAATGAGCGTGTCTACGCCTGCGGTTGATTCACAACTGTATAAAATTTCAAATACCCGGAAAAACCAATATGGTGGTAAAATAAAGTGTGCCGTTTGTGGTTACAACAATCATAAGTCGTCCGAGTGTAAATACGCAAATTATACTTGTAAGAAGTGTCACGTCAAAAGCCATTTACGTAAAATGTGTAATAAAGTGAATTTTGTGGACGTGGATGGCGGTGACAAAGGTGAGGACGATGATGATGACGGTAAGTGTTTTTATATCCGTTCAGTTAGGGGAGAGCCCATGGTAGAATCGGTGCTAATTAATAATATTCCGTATAAATTCGAAATTGATAGTGGATCCGCGGTAACGGTTTGAAAGCGTCCCATTATCAGTTACGTGTAAAAACCTTATAACATACAACGGTAAAAAAATTGACTGTTTAGGCGTGATTTATTTGCCGGTTTATTATGCGGGACAAGAGCATATGATTGCGCTATACGTAGTTCGTGACGGCGGGCCGCCGTTACTCGGAAGAAATTTTATAGCTAAGTTTAATTTACAATTAATTCCGGTTAATTATAATAGTTTTGGTTATGATGTGCAAATTAAAATGTTACAGGAAAAATATAATAATCTTTTCTCTGGTAAGTTAGGGACATTTAATAAATACAAGATCAAATTGTTGTTGAGAGATAATGCCAAACCGGTTTTCGTTAAGGCGCGCACTATTGCTTTTGCGTTACGCAATAAAGTTATACAGGAAATCGATAGGTTAGTCGAGCTAGGTATTTTTGAACCTATCGAGTGTTCAGAGTATGCGTCTTCCATTGTTCCGCTGTTAAAGCGCGACGGTTCTGTTAGGTTGTGTGCCGACTATTCTGTAAGTATTAATAAACAATTGCTTGTCGAACAATATCCCCTCCCCACTATTAATGAATTGTTTTCAAAAATACACGGTGGGCAACAATTCACTAAACTTGATTTATCAATGGCTTATAACCAGTTAGTCCTGGACGATGAATCAAAAAACTTAACATGTATTAATACGATTCGTGGCTTATTTAGATTTACACGTCTAGTGTTTGGGCTAGCCATCGCTCCGGCCATTTTCCAGCGCGCTATTGAAGGAGTACTATCGGGTATGGATGGTGTCCTATGCCTTTTAGATGATATTTTGATCACGGGTAAAGATAAAACTGAACATATGGAAAGGTTACACGCTGTGTTGACTAGGTTGCAGGACGCGGGTTTAACGTTGCAAAAAGAAAAATGCAGTTTTTTTCAAAATGAGGCAACTTATTTAGGATTTATAATTTCAAGGGATGGTTTGAAAAAATCACCCGAAAAAGTTAAAGCTATGGCGGAAGTACCGGTTCCTAATAATGTTAGTCAGTTGCAGTCATTTTTAGGTCTAATTAATTATTATAGGAATTTTGTTCCAAATGCTTCTTCCGTATTAAGTCCGTTATATGCGTTATTGAAAAAAGATTGTACTTGGAACTGGACTAAGATTCATGATAAGGCTTTTAAAACTATTAAAAAAATAATGACATCGGAGCAAGTTTTAGCCCATTTTACATATGTATGTAGATTTTGATCCAAATGCAAAACTTATTTTGACAGTAGACGCATCGCCTAATGGGTTAGGTGCGATATTATCACAAATCGGCACCGATGACATTGAAAAACCTATTTCGTTTGCTTCTCGTACGTTAAATTCTGCTGAAAAACGTTATGCTCAAATTCAAAAAGAGGCTACCGCTATTATATATGGGATTCGTCGTTTTCACCAATATTTATATGGTAGGTCAGAACCATTTATTTTGAGAACAGATCATAAACCTTTATTATCGATTTTTGGTCCTTATAAAGGTGTACCCGAGATGTCGGCTAATCGGTTGCAGAGGTACGCATTATTTCTTAGTAATTATAATTACACAATTGAATACGTTCGTAGCACTGATAATAGCGCTGACTATCTATCGCGAGCGAGCCTACCCGTAGCTCCTACGAGTGAGGAGTGCAGCGAATATGGGCCGTGCGACAGAGCTACGTACGTTTGTTTCGTAGCGGATGGCAGTATGCCCGTGAGTTTAGATAGGTTACGCGCGGAAACAAAAAATGACGGTATTCTTAGTAAGGTTGTAAATTACATATTAAACGGTTGGCCACAAAAATTAAACAATGTTGATTTGAAAGCATATTACTTATGTAAATCACAGTTGTCATATGAAAATGGTTGTGTAATGAGGGGACATAAAGTAGTGTTACCCAAAAACTTATATGGTATTATTTTAAATGAATTGCATCATTCGCACTTAGGAATAGTAAAGACGAAAGCCGAAGCCAGGTCAAGATTCTGGTTTCCAGGGATAGATCAAGCTATAGAAAGAATGATAGGGTCTTGTGAAGTTTGTATTCAGTTGCGTCCATCCCCCCCGCAGGCTCCGCCGGTGCGATGGGAGTTTCCACCACATCCATTTTATAGGTTGCATATTGATTTTCTTGGGCCTATTAAGGGGTGTATGTACTTAATTATCGTAGATGCACACACTAAGTGGGTTGAGGCTTATAATATGACAACTGCTACTTCATCTTCAGTCATAATGAAACTATGTGATTTTTTTTCAAGATTCGGGGTTCCACATACGATAGTTAGTGATAATGGCACGGCTTTTTGTTCACAGGATTTTAATAATTTTTGTTTTTCTAATGGCATATGCCATCTAACATCTCCGGTATATCATGCGTCTAGCAACGGTCAAGCCGAGAGTTTCGTTAAGGTGGTAAAAAAGGGAATAAAATCATGTCTTCTGTCATTTCAATCGGGAAAAAATATAAAAATGAAATTATTTAAATATCTGATGGATTATCGAAATTCAATTCATACTACCACGGGTGCATCTCCTGCTGTATTGGTTTTCGGTCACAAATTGAGAACGCGGTTAGATTTATTGAATCCAAAGTCGTCACCTTCGTCACCGCACATTTCTAACCGTGTGAAAAATCAACAGTGTTTACAATTTAGACAATTTAATAAAGTGGAAACAAAAAAATATAATATTAATGACATTGTGTTGTATAAAAAGTATACGAATTTAAAGAACTTTATATGGTGTAAAGGTATTATTATAAAATGTATAGGAAAAGTTTTGTATTTAGTCAAGGATATATTAAGCTTAGAATGTCATAAAAGACATTTTAATCAATTAATGATTTATAAAGGTTGTGATGATAACCATTGGGACAAGCTAGAGATTATCAGTACTGAGCATCCTGGGTCTTGCACTCCGAGATTACCGGAACCTATGACGTCGCCTCTTGTGGACTCCCGTTCACCTGAACCGCCTGCGTTCCCGGCTGCTGTGGTTACACCTCCTCACCACGTTGAACCTCCATTACATTCACCCGTTTCACCGACATATGATTGTACATCACGCGATATGAATAGGGGAAGGAGAAAGGAATTATACGAAGCGAGGACTTCCTTAAGTTCCGAAGAAGAGTTCCAAGAAGCAGAGAATAATCACGAGACCCAGGAGGAGCCTGTTAGCGAATCAGCAAGGTCATTACGTAAACGTCCCAATATTTGTTTTAAAAAATATTTTTAAGCAGCATATATTATAAAGGGTTTTTCATTAGATTTGTCTATCTATTTATGAGGGGAAGGAATGTTACGTATTTGTATGATCTGTGCTTGTGGGCGTGGCTGCGTCCACGAGTATTGTAGGTGATAAGGTGCACTTTCGAATGGACTGTATGTATATTAGGTTGAATGAAAAAATAACAAACGTGTGTCTCTGATGAAATGTATTAAGCGACTAGTTTTAAACACGATATGGATTATTATAAATACGCAACGGATACAACATGCCGCCCACCAAAAAGGACTCTAGTACTTTTGACAATACAAATTAATGAATTTACTGCTATACAATAAATCATGAAAATCTTTAGTTAAATAGGTGAGACCAGCAGTTGCGTAGGACAAGTTAGTTAAAAAATCTATCACATAAAATTCTCCAATAACAAATAGGTATGTACGTTTAACTTTAACGCTTTTAACTCGAGCAATAACAATGAAATTTAAAAAACTAATTGTGTGTAAAAATAAAGTAAATATTTATGAATAGTCAATAGGTAATGGACATAGTTTAGATACAGTTCTTTTAGTCACTGCACTTCCACTTTTAACACTGTACACTCTAGTGAACCCGTCGGAACCGGGATGTTTATCAATTATACGTCCTAAGGACCATTTACCACCTGGTAAGTTCTCTGTTTTAATCAAGACTATATCGCCTATCTTAAATTCTTCCTCTTTCTTTAGCCACTTAGGACGTTGTTGTAATCTGGTCAGATATTCGCCTTGCCATCGTTTCCAGAAATCATTCAGTATTTTTTGCATGTGCTGCCAACGAGATAATGCAGATATTCGTGTGTTTGTCAAATCCGGTGTTGGTACAATAATCGGGGTGTCTCCAATAAGGAAGTGTCCCGGTGTTAGCGCATTTATATGGTCAGGATCATTGACATCTATTGGGCACAGTGGCCTTGAGTTCAAACAGGCTTCGACTTGACAGAGGACCGTTGTCATCTCCTCGAATGTTAAATGGCTGGTAAGTACTCGTTTTAAATGGTGCTTTATAGATTTTACTCCCGCTTCCCATAATCCACCGTATGAAGGGCTATAAGCAGGGATGAAGTGCCATTGTGTTCCGTCTGTGGCCAAGGTTTCTGCTATTTCTCCATTAAATTGTAGTTTGGCTTCTACCCAGGCTTCATGTAATTCTTTGTTGGCTCCCACAAAGTTTCGTCCTTGATCGCTCCAAATATCGCTGCATTTGCCTCTTCTAGCTACAAATCGTCTAAACGCTCCAATGAACGCCTCTGAGCTGAGGTCTCCAACCAATTCAATGTGGATTGCTTTTGTGGACATGCAGATGAAGATTGCAATGTACGCTTTGAGTGTTTTGTTTCCACGACCCTTGGACATCAAAATTTGGTAAGGGCCTGCAAAATCTACGCCGCTATGCAAGAATGGTCTGACTGGTGTAACTCTAACCTCTGGTAAGTTTCCCATAATCTGAGGTCTTGTTGTAGCATTCAGTTTGGCGCATATAAAACATCTGTGAATGTACTTCTTACATATTGATTTTGCCCTAAAGATCCAATATTTTGATTGCAAGTAGCATAACATTAGTTGCACTCCTCCATGTAATGTTTTGGCATGTGCATCAGCTACTATTAATGGTGTCAACTTGTTCTTGTTACTCAAAATAATAGGATGTTTCCTTTCATCAGGTAATTTGGAGTGTCTGAGGCGACCGCCCACCCCGAGGAGCTGTTTCTCATCCAAGTAAGGGTTGAGGAATCGCAACGGACTCTTTTTCTTCACTTGTTTATTTGCCGTTAGTCTTTCTATTTCTTCAGTATAGTTTTCATGTTGAACAATTTTAATGCAAATTGTTAACGAATCTTCTAATTCCTGTGTAGTTATATCAGCATCAGTATTTGGATTATTTTTGTACAGTAAAAATCTCTTGCAATAAATAATAGTTTTAAGTAATTCTGTTATATTATTAAAGTTGTCAAATTTCGACTTAATGCATGTTTCAGGTTCTTCATTTTCTGTGTTAAAGTAAGTGTTTATTTTTGTTGTTTTTCTCTCTAGATCAGTTGTTACTTCTTCTTTACTAATGTTAATTTCTTTTTCAGATAACCAGCGGGGTCCATTCCACCACAAGTCGCAGTTAATAAGTTCATCGAGCAGCATTCCTCGTGAGGCTAAATCGGCAGGATTTTCTTTTGAGTCGACGTGATGCCAATGGTTGTTGTTCAGGTTTTCTATAATTTCTACGACTCGGTTGGCGACGAAAGTTTTCCACCTGTTCAGTTCACCATACAACCAGGCAACAACAATAGAGGAATCTGTCCACGCGTACATTCTTGAGGTAGGTATATTCATTGCTTCTCCTACTTGTTTCATTAGTTTCGAGAGAAGTAATGCGCCGTTAAGTTCCAGGCGTGGCAGAGAAATCGTTTTCAGTGGTGCTACTCTAGTTCGAGATGCGATGATTTTCGTTTGTATTTCATGACTTGCTGATTCAATTCTGATGTAGACTACGGCTGCATATGCACGCATCGATGCATCACTGAATCCATGTAGTTGAATACTATCTGTGTTTGTTTTTGATGTACCCAACCATCTGTTTATTTGTATCTTCTTGACATTGTTGAAGTCTGATCTTATCTGTATCCATTCTTTTTGTAATGTGTCGTTTATGCTTTCATCCCAATTCACCTTTTCAAGCCACAGTTTCTGGATTAAAATTTTAGCTAAAACAGTGCTTGGTGCTATCCATCCTAACGGATCGAAAAGTTTCTGTATATCAGACAAGATCTGACGTTTTGTAACATTATGATATTCACTTGACAAATTCAAATTGTATTGAAATGTGTCTGTTTTGAGTTTCCAGACAATACCTAATGCTTTGATAGTGCTATCAAGATTGATGTCTACTTGTGCGTTAACTGATCTTCTATCTTCTGGAATCGATTTCATAAATTCTATATTATCTGAAGACCACTTAGCTAATTCGAAGTCTCCCTTTTGTAGAATCATAGTGACATCTTTAGCTAATGATTTAGCTTCTTCTACTGTATCTGCGCCATCTAAATAATCGTCCATGTAGAAATTGCTTTTGATAGCTTGCACAGCTTGTGGTTTACCTTCTCCTTCATCTTCATCCTTCTGCCACTTGATGAAGGGTTCGGACAGCCAGGTATGGTGCAGGAGCTGTGCCGAAAGTAACTCTTAGCAATCGGTATTCTTGCAGGTCATCATGTTCGTTATCTCTCTAAAATATTCTTTGTAAATCGGTGTCGCTTTTAGTTACAAGAATTTGTCTATACATTTGTTTTATATCAGCAATGAAGCAAATTTGCTTGGTGCGCCATCTCATAAGCAAATTTCTCAAATCGTCTTGCAATTGTGGACCAACAAGAAGTTCTTGATTTAATGAAATGTTATTTGAACCTTTAGATGATGCATCGAAGACAACGCGTGTGCGAGAGGTTTCTTTGTCTTCGCGGACTACGGCGTGATGTGGTAAGTAGACAGCTTTTTCTATATCTCTTTCATTTTCAGGTATCTTTTCAATGTGTTCTTGTTCTATGTAATCATAAATAACCTTTTTGTATTCTTCTTTCAGGTTTGGTGACTTGTTTAATCTTCTTTCTAGGTGCATAAATCGCTGTTTGGCGTACTCTTTGGTGTTGCCGTAAGGTGACTGAGGGTTATCAGTCCTAAACGGCAATGTAACAATGTATCTGCCTTCTGAATTTCTAGTTGTAGTTCTTTTGTATATATCTTCACATATCTTCTCTTCTTTTGTATAGGTTCTCTTACATTCTGCTTCTACTTCCCAAATCGATTTTAAAATTTCATCTACATCGATTTGATGATGCATAACTGTAAGATATGTGTGGTCTACAAGCTTCTGTTCAATGTTTCCAAAAAGGATCCAACCCAGCTCAGTTCTCTGAGCGCAAGGCGTGCCTGCTGGACCTTTAATGAGTTCTTGTTTTATTATCTGTGCATATTCTTTAACCCCCAACAACAGATCAATGGAACCCGGTGTAAAATAATTTGGATCAGCTAAGTCGAGTCCCTGTATATGAGGCCACGATTGACTGTTGATTGTTTTAGTAGGTATCCTTGTGGTTAGTTGTTTAGGCATGACATATACTTGTATTTGTAGACTGAAGTTTTTATCATACCGTGAGTGTATCTTGAGCTGCACCATATGTTTTATTTCAGTTTTTGTAGAACCTACTCCTATGACAGTACCCTTCATTGGTTGTTTCTTAAGTTGTAAAAGTTGAGCCGCTTTCTCACTGATAAAGCTTGCTTCAGAACCCTGGTCAATAAGCGCGCGTAGCAGGATCGGCTGACCATGTTCGTTGGTTGCTTCTACTATGGCCGTTGCCAGCAGTGCTATTCCATGCCCAGTTGTGAGGTGAGACGTGATCATTGTATTTACTTGAACTTCTTCTTCTTCTTCTTCTGCTACATGTTGTGAAGCCAGCGGTTGCGTATGAGAGGTTCTGGGTGTTGCCGCAGGCTGTGTCTCTTTTGTTTCATGTAGCAGAGAGTGATGACGTCTATGACATATACGACAGGATACTGGTATTCTACATCTCGATACAGAGTGTCCTGGTACTAGGCAGTTGAAGCATAATTGTTTGTTTTTGACAAAATCACTTCGTTGATTTGGTTCCATTTTAATAAAGTCTTTGCAATGACGTAACGTGTGGTTTTCCTTGCACATAACACACGTCTTAATTACCTTCTCAGTAATCGGCGTGGTAATATGTAGTGAGCGTTCTTTTATTTTGCTTTCTCTACTGATGGTTGTTGCGTTTGCATGAACTAATTCAAGTGTGCGAAATTTCGATTCCATAAACTTTTTAAACTCGTCCCAGGTCGGCAGAGCTTCTTTTTCTTCACGATAGGCGTATTCTTCCCAGTTTTTATGCGTCTCTGGGTCTAACTTCTGGATGAGCAGATGTATAATTATAATATCCCAAGAGGTGGTAGAAATATCCAAATTATTTAAACTATTAAGGCACTCTGTGGTAGTATCCAACAACCCTTTTAATTGAACAGCTGATTGTAAAGTCATTTTCTTTTGATTAAATAATTTCTTCATAATTGAATTTAAAATTAACCTCTTGTTACCATAACGTGTCTTCAATATTTCCCAGGCCGATGTATAATTACTAGACGTTACTTGTATATTTTTTAACAATGACTCAGCTACCCCAGTAACACTTATTTTCAGGTAATGAAGTTTTTGTACTTCGCTAAGTGATGTATTCTCATGCACTAATGAACAAAATAAATCTTTGAACGCAGGCCACTCTTCATAAGTTCCCGTAAATTTCGGTAGTTGTATACGCGGTAAGTGTACGGTACTGTTTTGCATATGCCCCGAAAAAGACTTGTCACTATGTGAAGTACCTGGGCTGGGTGATCGCCGCCGTTCACTTAGCATGTACAGCATGTCCTTCAAATCTTCTATTAATGTAGTATAAAGTTCTTCTACTATAAAGTACTCGTCATTCGTAAAATGTGCTATGTCATTACGTTTTACATTTGGTGTGCATATAACTAATTTCTGGTGTGTAGTTACGTACGTTTTCCAGTAATCCTCCACCGTAGTAATCTTCGCGTCTATATAACCTTTAGTCAACCTTTGCTTAGGACACTTTTTTAAATTGACTTGTGTTTTCTGTAATAACATACAAGTATCTTCAAGGGTATTAACGCACTGTTGTTGTTCACTTGTTAAACTCATTGTTCAATGTATGGAGGCGCGATGTATGTACGTAAATATCAAAATTCGAATAAGAATTCACCAAAAACTGTGTCAATAATGTTCCGGAATCGTAAATACTTTGCAATTTGTTATTCAATCATTAACACTTCGCTTGAACCCGAGTTCTTTTGTTTTCAAGTACTTGCGTCGGCCGGCCGGCTTCGCAGGTATTAGAATTATGTCCGTCTCGAATGGACCAAATTATGTAGGTGATAAGGTGCACTTTCGAATGGACTGTATGTATATTAGGTTGAATGAAAAAATAACAAGTATAAAGTATGGTAACCGTTCTTTAATAAATCAGTGCGTTGTTAACTAACGACATTTCATTTATCCTCCACCGTTTGCATATTTAACAGTAACTTTAACAGTAACGATAATAAACATAGTAATAATACAGACAGTATTGATACAGACAGTATCTATGCAGACAGTATTGATAAAATGAACAGTGATATAGAGAATAGTGATACAGACAGTATTGACAAAGTGAATAGTAATACAGAAAGTAGTGATATAGAAAGTAGTGGTATAAAAAGTAGTGATATAAAAAGTAGTGATAAATATAGTAGTGACACATATAGTAGTTATACATATAGTAGTTATACATATAGTAGTGATACAGACAGTATCGATACAGACAAGTAGTGATACATATAGTAGTGACACATGTAGTAGTTATACATGTAGTAGTTGTACATATAGTAGTGCTACAGACAGTATCGATACAGACGGTATTGATAAAGAGAGTAGTGATACAAACAGTAGTCATACAGATAGTAGTGATACAGAAAGTAGTCATACATATAGTAGTGATACATATAGTAGTGAAACATATAGTAGTGATACAGACAGTAGTCATACAGACGGTATTGACACAAACAGTAGTCCTACATATAGTAGTGATACATATAGTAGTTATACATATAGTAGTGATACAGACGGTATTGATAATGAGAGTAGTGATACAGAGAATAGTGATACAGACAGTAGTTATACAGACAGTAGTCTTACATATAGTAGTGATACATATAGTAGTGATACATATAGTAGTCGTACATTCATAGTGATACATATAGTATTGATACGTATAGTAGTGATACGTATAGTAGTGGTTTATATAGTAGTGATATATAAAGTAGTGATAGCTATAGTAGTCATACATTCAGTAGTGATACATATAGTATTGATACGTATAGCAGTGATACGTATAGTAGTGATACATATAGTAGTGATACATACAGTATTGATCCTCCACCGTTTGCATATTTAACAGTAACTTTAACAGTAACGATAATAAACATAGTAATAATACAGACAGTATTGATACAGACAGTATCTATGCAGACAGTATTGATAAAATGAACAGTGATATAGAGAATAGTGATACAGACAGTATTGACAAAGTGAATAGTAATACAGAAAGTAGTGATATAGAAAGTAGTGGTATAAAAAGTAGTGATATAAAAAGTAGTGATAAATATAGTAGTGACACATATAGTAGTTATACATATAGTAGTGATACAGACAGTATCGATACAGATAGTATTGATAAAGAGAAGTAGTGATACATATAGTAGTGACACATGTAGTAGTTATACATGTAGTAGTTATACATATAGTAGTGCTACAGACAGTATCGATACAGACGGTATTGATAAAGAGAGTAGTGATACAAACAGTAGTCATACAGATAGTAGTGATACAGACAGTAGTCATACATATAGTAGTGATACATATAGTAGTGACACATATAGTAGTGATACAGACAGTAGTCATACAGACGGTATTGATACATACAGTAGTCATACAGACAGTAGTGATACATATAGCATTGTTACATATAGTAGTGATACAGACGGTATTGATAATGAGAGTAGTGATACAGAGAATAGTGATACAGACAGTAGTTATACAGACAGTAGTCTTACATATAGTAGTGATACATATAGTAGTGATACATATAGTAGTCGTACATTCATAGTGATACATATAGTATTGATACGTATAGTAGTGATACGTATAGTAGTGGTTTATATAGTAGTGATATATAAAGTAGTGATAGCTATAGTAGTCATACATTCAGTAGTGATACATATAGTATTGATACATATAGTATTGATACATATAGTATTGATACGTATAGTAGTGGTTTATATAGTAGTGATGCAGACAGTATCGATACAGACAGTATTGATAAAGAGAGTAGCCGTACACATAGTAGCCGTACACATAGTAGCCGTACACATAGTACCCGTACAGATAGTAGCCGTACACGTAGTAGCCGTACACGTAGTAGCCGTACACGTAGTAGCCGTACACGTAGTAGCCGTACAGATAGTAGCCTTACACATAGCAGCCGTACGCATAGCAGCCGTACGCATAGCAGCCGTACACATAGCAGCCGTACACATAGTAGCCGTACACATAGCAGCCGTACAGATAGTGAACTTACGTTATTAATGGGACACATAGCTAACGAATGCAATATTGAAATTCATGGAACCAAATTAAAACATAGTGTAACCGAAAACAACGAATTCGAATAGTAATGATTAAGCGGTTTTGATTGTGACTTTGACTTTGACTTTGACTTAGTGGGGAAATTCATGAAAAAAAAAGTCAATTAGGTATATAAATAAATATATATGTTGTTTTAGTTTTAATTGAGTTAGGTTGTACAAAAATTGGAGAATTAGCAATAATATTACCTGACAGTATTTCATATATATGTATTGTACATAGACCGTATCGATTATAGTTTAATTAAAAATAGATGTAAGAGAAATATTCAATTAAATGATGAATGCGGAAATTGTACGCGAGTCAAACATTATATACGAATACATGAATAATTGTTATTTATATTGTGAAGATCAATTAGATTGTTTATCATGTTATTTAGAAGATCAATAAGATTGTTTATCAGTTTTTAAATATTTTTCTACTTATTTATTATTGCTTTATTTATTAAGTTATTTTGCAACTCAGACTTAATTACTTAGGTATTTTACTACTTTAGACTTTATTCATTAAGATATATACTACTACTATAATTTTGAGGCGAGTTCGCCTCTGGCGCGATCCGCTCAAGTAAACATACTGACTTTGTCACTCCAGAGTGCTCCAATATTAATTAAATAACAAATGTCCCGAAAATCAATGGTATCAAAAATTCAATGGTTTTTTTTACAATACTTTAAATTAAGGAATCAGATTTACGCTGGCTGAGATACTATCTGGGTTCAAAATAGTTAGCATAACTAATAGTCATATACATAACTCGGTAAATGGTAATTTAGAGAACAAAACTGAAAATAGGGATTCGATTTGTGATAAAGTTGTAGTCGCGTAAGTAAAAATCACACGGCACTAAAACGGCAATACGGTAAACGTAGAAAACCTCCGCGTGAATACAAAATAGGAGATCTTGTTAGGGTTTTTCATTATTAACAGTTAACGGGTCAAAGCCGGTTTTACCTAAGTTTCAAGGCCCTTATAAAATAAGTAACGTTTTCGGTCATGACAGATACTGGCTATACTAAAGCGTGCAGTGTATCCTCTAGTCAATCTTATAGGTACAGTGAACGAGAATCTATACATTCTGAATTTCCAGACAACGTAATAACTAATTTAATTTTGCATGGAAAATGCTTAGTAGTATGATAAAATTGTTACATTGATAATAATTCAGTCGATATTTGTCACATAGATAATATGCATAGTATATATAAATTGTTGTATTAATAAATGAATTATCCATACATAGTGTACACTTTATGTAGAATCTATTTTAGGATGGGCAGATTGCCCCAGTTTGGGCAGATTGCCTCAGTTTGGTTGGGCAGATTGCCCCAGTATAGGCAGATTGCCTAAGTATGGGCAGATTGCCTAAGTATGGGCAGATTGCCTAAGTATGGGCAGATTGCCTAAGTATGGGCAGATTGCCTAAGTATGGGCAGATTGCCTAAGTATGGGCAGATTGCCTAAGTATGGGCAGATTGCCTAAGTATGGGCAGACTGCCCCAGTTTAAAAGATGGGCAGACTGCCCCAGTTTAAAAGATGGGCAGACTGCCCCAGTTTAGAAGATGGGCAGACTGCCCCAGTTTAAAAGATGGGCAGATTGCCCCAGTTTAAAAGATGGGCAGATTGCCCCAGTTTAAAAGATGGGCAGATGGCCCCTAGAATGTTTTGTTTATAAAAGTTTATATTATTGTAAGCGTTATCTTGTATATCTTTTCTATTACATTTTCTTTTTTTTTGTTTTTTTGTTTTTTTTGTTTTGGAAACACGGGGTCGTGTTTCGGCGCAGGACGGCCGAACTGTTAGGTTACTGTTAATATGAGGGTAATTAACTAAAAAATAAAATAATAATACCTACATAATTGTTTTAAAAGAGTGACAGATTTACTATATAAAGGGAACTTTTACTATATAAAAGGGTCAGAAGTTAGTACGCCGTCTTGCTGCCTGACGAAGGCATCGTGTTAAACGTGTAATAGTTGGTAATCGTGTTATTAAACTAAAAAGTGTTTAAGTGTATAAATTTACATTACGTTTTAATAGAGAAGTTGTGTGTGTATTAATAAATAAGTGTAAATTTGTTAAGAGTGCAAAAGTTGCGTAAGTACAAAACTGTACAAGTGAGTATAGAGGTAAGGGTGTATAAACTGAAACAATAAATTGTGTTAACTAAAAGTCACCTTTTACTTTAATCCTGATATCTGTCTAACAATAGTAAGTACCTGACAAATATTTACGCATATATTAAATGTACCGATTATGATAAATTTGATATAGAATTAAAATAGGATTTTACTGTGAATCAGATAAAAATTACTAATGTATACTGTGAGCTAAATTACAACGATAAAATAATTATTGAAGGTGGGGAAGATTAGCATCGCTTAAACAACGTTTCGTTTTTAAAGGACTGTATAATTTTGATAACAAAAACAGTAAAATAATTTTGAAATCTCAACGTCATTTGCGTATTAACTTGCAAAAAGATTGTGTTCTGAGAGCCCAACTGTATTTCGAATAAAAGGAAAAAGCCAATTATGTAGATAAATATAGATGTTGTTCTGCTTTTAATTAAGCGAGGTAGGTTGCACAAAAGTTGGAGAGCTAACAATAAAATTATCTGACAGTATTCCAATTATTTATACACCTTATCGATTATCGTTTAATGAAAAATACATGAATACTTGTGAGTCAAGAATTATACATGAATACTTGTGAATAATTGTTAGAAAAAAAAGAGACTGTGCTGATTTTAGAGCTCTTAAAAAACATTTAAAGAACATTATCCTTTACCACGTATAGAAGATCAATTAGATTGTTTAAAACCTGATTTAGATGTTTTAAAACTTTACTTTTGAGGCGAGTTCCCCTGTGGCGCGATCCGATCAGGTGAACATAAAACTGCCTTTGTCACTCCAGAGTGCTCTAATATGAATTACATAACATGATAAAATAATTAATAAAATAATAAATTAACAATAAATTGGAATTATTAAGATGGTTTAACATTAAAATGATCAAAATGTAACTTGTTCGTGAATTCAGTTGATTCGTTGGATTGCCTAGTATCCTTAGGAATTGGATAAAAGTAATTTCATTATTGCTAAGCCTTTAATTCAATTGTTGAAAAACGATACAACATTTGTTTTCACTAGTGTTTTGTTAGCAGGATAAAGCTTTCAAGCAATTGGTCTGTTTTATTCAGATTTATTAATAAATCAATTTGTATATGTCGTGGTCAGATCGTAGAATTGACAATTTCATGATCTCGTTGACGATATCATGAAATGGTCACAGTTCATGAAATGAGCAACTGAATTTGACGATATCGTTGATTCGTCAACGTTTAACGATTTCGCCATCGACGTTTGGTCATATCGTAAAATAAGGTGTAAGCAATTCTATAATTTATTTATGTACATCCACCTTGATTTTATAACTTCCGCTATATATTATCTGTGGTTGTTGATTATTTATATTAAGAGATTTTGTTATTCTTATTTATTAATTAATATCTTTGTAATTATTAATAAATTAATTTTAAAATATTTATTGTTGATGAGACCTGTTGAAGAGTTAAAAACGCATGTCGCATTCGTGTCGCCATCTTCGGCACAGATAGTAAATCGTAGTATAAATACGATGGCACCGACGCGAACGCGCCTTCAATATCAGATCGGTTTGCGCCCTCACGGGTATAACTATAGAAAAACCTTGGTCCCGAGGCATCCCCGGTCAATGCCATCGGTGCCAACTATACGGTCATTCCGCTAAAAATTGTCGAGCTCGTCCGAGATGCGTCAAATGCCTCGAGGACCATGCGACATACGATTGTCCGAGAAAAATCCCCGACCCTACCGTGCCTCCCAGCTGCGTCCTGTGCGAGACCCAGGGACACCCCGCAAACTACCGCGGATGCCCCCGGGCCCCACGCAGGGCCAGTAGGAAGGGTGGCAGGGCGCATAGGGCTTCGAGGCCCTCCCGCCCTGCCCGCGATTACTCAACCCGCCGCGACTACTCTACCCGCCGCGACTACTCTACCCGCCGCGAACAACCGCCCCGCCGCGAACAACCGTCCCGCCGCGAACAACTCAACCGTCGCGAGGAACCAACCCGCCGCGATTTATCGTATCGCCGCGACTACTCAACCCGCCGCGACCGCTCTACCCGCCGTGAACCCCACCGAGGGGCACACCACAACAACTACGTCCCTGCTCCGGCGCCCTCGTCTAACGCTTGGAGCAGGCCACCCGCGGTAACCCACCAAGTAGCCAGGTCTCGTCCCGCACCTGCACCTAGGCCCGTCGATAGGCCCCAACCCGTCCATAGGCAACCGGAGCCTACCCCCGCCCCCGTCCAAGACTCCGAGGAAAGGAGGCTTTATCTCCTCGCTAAATTCGCGGACACCCTAGACAAGAGGGAAACAAACAGCCTAGTGTCCGGCTTAATTGACTCACACAATATGCCGAACCTTAGAGTATCCATCGCTACCCAGCACGCGGGCTTAATAGCGAAGTTAGTCGACTTTAATATTAAACTTAAAGAAAACCTCAATGGCGGTCAGTAATAATAATAATAGCATAAATGCGCCCGATTTAAGACTCGCGCGAGTCAAGCCGCGATCTTTAAACTTAGCATATTTTAACGCGAACGGCCTCAGCACGCAAATAGGGCTAATCCGAGGTTTTGTAGTCGACTATCACGTAGACGTTATGTTGATACAAGAGTCGTTCCTCAAAAATTGCAATAGGGATCCCAAGATCGCGAACTATCGCACGATCCGTAACGATAGAAACGGCCCTAAAGGAGGCACGGTAATTTTCTATAAAAAAGCGCTACACGTAGTACCGCTCGACCCGCCGCCGGGACTTACTAGCTTAGAAGTTTCGGTCTGTCAAGTGTTCCTCACTGGGCACTCGCCAATTATTATAGCGTCAGTATATAGATCGCCAAAAAATCCCTTGCTAGAAAGGGACCTTAAGACCCTCCTAGCCTTAGGCGACTCGGTAATTCTAGCCGGAGACCTTAATTGTAAGCACACCAGGTGGTACTGTCCAGTTTCAAACAGTGCAGGGGTCACGCTTGACGCGATCTCGAGATACTTCGAAAAAGCAGCTACGCATCCGAACCCGCTGGTGGTAAGCGCCTGCGATTATACGGTCAGTAAAAAACGCCCCGCGAGGCCTAGGGAACTTCTCACCCAAACTGACGCCATTACAGAAGTGTTAGGTAAATTCAAACACACACGCAAACGCACACGATACACACACCGTCCCCGCCGGTGGAGACGAGGTCCCAGTTATTCAACGGTCCGATACCGCCCCGGGCACCAGCGCCCCTAGTTAGGCCTAGCTCGGACAGAGCGAAGCAAAGTCCCCCACTAAAACGGTGTCGCAAGTCGAGGTTCGAGTCTCAACTGAGACGCCCTTGCCATGCCGTCGTCGTCATTTAATGGCTTCCTCACAAGCGAGGATTCCAAGCCAAGGTCAGAGCTCATATAGCTCGGCCTCCCCCAAAGCCCGGTGAAGCTGTCGAGGCCGCTCTGGCCAACAGCATACTATACATTCGGAAAAAAAAAAAAAGCGAACGCGCCATTCTGTTGCTGGAAGTTGAAGTAGTAATAAGTTCTCAAAGTGTGTTATATTGTGGATAGAAATATAGAATTACAAGACAAAAGGTTGTATTATTGCTTTCAACTCAGAAAGCGGGATAGTACCGAGATATAAAAAGTATTCTTGGTATTAAGGACTTTACGCCCAAATGAAAAGGTATGTGGTTTATATATAATATTCATCTATTTTTTTTTTTCTCTTTGTTTTTTAGTCACCACAGACTCGAGGTCCGTGTACTTTACAGCTTTTATTCCTTTTCTGTTTGTGATTTTATCTTGAATTTATTTTAGCGAGTGAGTACACTCGGTCACACGTTTCTTAATTTATTTGTTTATGTAATAGAGAGAATATTCATCTATTGTATCTATTGTAGTACTGTATATAAATATTTAATATATGACATAATATACGATGTTTTACACTTATTTAAGCTTAGAATAAAAAAAAAACTAAAATGATTTTTTTTTCTACCCTCCTTTCTGTGCTCGAGTTCATCCGACACGTCTTCAAGCGCCAGACGACAAGAGGTCCTGTGGTGCGCTGCTGTGCCGCACTCCTGTGGTGCGCTGCTGTGCCGCACTCCTGTGGTGCGCTGCTGTGCCGCACTCCTGTGGTGCGCTGCTGTGCCGCACTCCTGTGGTGCGCTGCTGTGCCGCACTCCGGTGCCGCGCTCATATGGTGCACTGATGTTGTGCGCTGCTATGCTGCATTCCTGTGCTGCGCTTAGCGAGTCCTCGGTCGCAATTGGCGATCAATTGGCAAATTAATGAACACGATGGTGAGATCTAATCTATTATATAATTCTTATTTTTGTCATGTGATAATGACATCGAATCCTAATGTGAGAAGGATGCTCGTGCTAAAACTTCTTTCCACATTTGAAAACTACATTTTCATTAAGTTATATTTATTTCCATAAATAGAAATTCTTACTAAAAAAATGAACACTATATTGAAAAAAAAATTGACAATAAAATCTTTAATCGCAAGCGTTGCGTACAACTGTAGATGATAAAACAAAACGATATACTACAATTATGTTACAAATTTAAAGAACATGTGTATAAATATATTTGGAATCACGGCGGAAATACGACCAACAAGAAGTATTAAAAGTAATTAATCTAATTTATAACAATAATCCAATGCCAATGAAAATTATACGATTAGGAAAATTTGTCTCAGGCAGAAATCGAAATATTAAAGTTTGTTTCAATAACCAAGAAATAGCGGCATCGATTTTACATAACCGTAACAAGCTAAATGACACTAAAATTCGTATATTTTGGGATCAAACGCCTACACAAATAAAATACTGGAAAAATTTGAAAAATGAACTCGCAAGGCGACAACAAAATGGCGAAACAAATTTAATTATGAAATACATAAATGGAGTACCTAAGATAACTAAAACGACTTTAAAAAACTGAATATAGATCCAATACTAACTGATTTACCTACGTCAAATGAACCCATCACACATCAAATTAGTTACAACTATAGCAACGTTATAATGACGAAGAATTCTTTGAAATTTTTCTATGCAAATATGAGAAGTTTACTAAAAGAAGGTAAAATGGATGAACTGAAATGCAATATTAAATCTTTTAAATATACAGTACACTTAATACTTTTAACCGAAACTTGGATAAAATCAGAGAAAGATACATTTACTCTTAAAATTCCGAATTACACACATTTTTATAACCTAAGGACTGATAGCATAGGTGGAGGAGTATCAATTTATATACACAACGATCTAACGCACTCCATTACAGAAGAAAAATATATCGATGGAAACAACTATTTGTGAATTTATCTTAATAAATATGCTTTACACATTGGACTTGTATATAAACCTCCAGCAACTAATACAGAAAATTTTTTGCGAACTTATTCCGAGCAATTAGAAAATAGAAAAAGATCGATTGTATTTGGTGATTTCAACATAAATCTATTGAACAATGATAAATTCTCAAAAAAATATAAATATATTTTACAACAAACTGGATATGAAATTTTAAATAAAATAGATATTAACTACTGCACTAGAGAAACAGAAACTACTAAAACTATTATTGATCATGTATGTACAAATATTAATAAGGATTTTGGCCATAATAGACTCTCCACTATCAGACCACAAGCAGATTTATTGAGTTAAAAAGATATAAAAAGAACCAAAGAAGAAATATAGCTATGAAGCGATTAATTATAATTTACTGTACAGAGATGTGTGAAACAAATTTTTCAAATGCGGAAAATGATTTTAGCGTGTTAGAAGACTACATTAAAACTCAAATTGATAACCATAAAACAATTAAATATAAAATACAAAACTTACCCCAAGAAGATTGGATAAATGAAAATATTATTGAAGAAACGTAATCAGTTATGGAGAGACTTGAAACATAATCGCAATAATACTGATTTAAATAATGATTTTATTTGGACAAGGAACCATGTTGGAACTCTAATAAAAAACACTAAAAATAGATATTATTTAGCTGCTTTTATGAAAACTTACAACAAACCAAGGCGAATGTGGAATTTTATTCATAATTTAGCTACCAATAAGAATAAATGTAGTGTTGTTCCCTCAAAACTCATAATAGATGGTAAAACTATTTATGAATTCCAGTACATATGTGAGTCTTTTAATATATACTTTTCTTCTATTGGTCCAATCTTGGTAAATAACATACCACAGAAATATCGCACAACAAAATCTTTCATAACACATACACAAAGGCTCCCTTACAATTTAAATGAATTTAAGCTATCTTTGAAAATTGAAATCCAAACAATAATTAAAAATTTAAATGTTAACTCAAACTCAGGTATAGACAACATAACAACAAAATCATTAAAATGCATTAACAATTTAGTGTGTGAAGATTTAAGTAATTGTATTAATGTATAAAGGAAGGCGTACTTCCGGATTCTTTAAAAATAGCAAAAGTTAGCCCTATTCATAAATCAGGTTGTAAATCTGATCCTGGAAACTACCGTCCGATATCGGTCCTGCCAGCTTTATCGAAGGTTTTTGAAAAAATTATACATGTACGCTTAAATAAGTATCTTAAAGACATAGATTTCTTATACAAACAGCAATATGGTTTTCGAAAAAATTCTAACACACTATCCGCAACTATAGATTTAGTTAATAAAATAAAAAAATAATATTGACCAAAAGAAATTAGTTTTAGGTGTATTTATAGATTTAAAGAAAGCGTTTGATACCGTGTCTCATAATATTTTGACATTATTAGAATATCTTGTTGAGATTTGGGGTAGTGCATATAAAACTAATATAAAAGATCTTCAGATCTCGCAAAATAAATTGCTAAAGTCTTTATTCCATCTAGATTACCACATGTCAACTAAAGAATTGTATAAACGTACTAATGTATTATCAATTGACCAGTTATACAAATTTAAAACGTGCATATTTATTAGACAAATACTAACAAAAACAATACACACACAAATAACGTTTAGAACTAAAACCTATAAACACTACACTAGAAATAAACACAAACTTGAATTACCCAAGACCAGGACGAAATATGGAATTAAATCTCTACAGTTTGAGGGAGCAAAACTATACAATAGCTTACCTAATGAAATTTTCAATGAAAAATCCTTTACGATCTTTAAGAAAAAAATATTATCTTATTGTAAAAATACTTAGATTAATTACTATTGAATTGTATAAGTCGTTACTACTGTACTAAATTGCCAGTTAAATTATTATGTAAAATATCTCATTTTAAGTGAACATTGTATGTTCTTTATGAGAAAAATAAAATTCTTAAACCACAAATATTACAAGTACGATCGATTTCTCACATAAGTGAATTTTGGGTTGTAAAGAATGAATTATTATGTAGCTTATTTAATCCATATACAGTATCTATAAGTGATTTTATTAGTCATCTAATATATGTTATAAGAATTATATAGGTATATCCAATCTTATATATTTAAACGAGCAATTCTTGTATATAATATGATTATATCCGGAATTGGGAAACTACTTCAACGATTTTCATCAAATTTGGTACGTAGGGAGTTTCCGTGGAGAAAAATTAGTATAGCTAGGTTTTATTTTCAAGAAAATGTTTTTTTTTTAAGGCATAAAAAAAAATCAAAAAACGGAACTAAAATATCATCAGTATACGACTGTCGATTTCGCATTATTTGACAACGTTTTAATAGTTTTTTTTTTAGCTCAGCTTTCAGCAATTTACAAAACAGCTCGTCAGTTTAATTTTTTGTTTTAACTTATTACATTTTTTTTTATCACTTTTATATCGTAATCATTATTTCAAAATAACGTTATTCTCGATAAGAATACCGAGTGGAGCTTAGTCAATAGATATTTGATAAGTTTATATTACGATATCAGTATATATATATAGGTACATATTATGGTAAGCAATATTCGTTTATTTTGTGCAGTATATTAAATTTTAAAAACTAAAATGCTACTTTATAAGGTAAAGACGATTTTATTTAATAAAAATAAGTTATAATTTTTTTTTTGTCTGGTATTACTTAAAGAAATATAGTATACATTACTTTATTTACTGCAACGTTTTTTTCGCATATTTAAAAATATTATGAGTTAAGTTGATAACTTGATAACTGAAGTAAAAAAAAAACAATTAAAAGTCGTTATTTCATAAACGCTAATGCGATAATATAGACTTCTACAAAGTGCTGTAGAGACTCGCAATTGTCTTGGCTGGTTCATAGTCGTAGTAGTCGTTTACTTAGATGGTGATTACTCATAAAAAATAATAAGCTACATTACATGAAAGTGATGCAATATTTATTCGTTTTATTTATATAATATACTGTTTAATATAACTAACAATAAATTTACTTTGAGCTGAGTAAAAACGTGAAGGTTTTTACTTGCGTGAGTATTGAAGACATGAAGGGGCTTCAATATTCATAATTAAGTTTAATGTTATGTATTTTGACCTGAGTAAGAACATGAAGGGGTCTTGCTTAGGTGAGTATTGAAGACATGAAGGGGCTTCAATATTCATAATTAAGTTTAATGTTATGTATTTTGACCTGAGTAAGAACATGAAGGGGTCTTGCTTAGGTGAGTATTGAAGACATGAAGGGGCTTCAATATTCATAATTAAGTTTAATGTTATGTATTTTGACCTGAGTAAGAACATGAAGGGGTCTTACTTAGGTGAATATTAAAAACGTGAAAAGGATTCAATATTATATATGTTACTATTTAATTATTACGTAAGTACTTTGGAGTTGTTTGTTCAATTTCACATGTTGAATATGGATTTTGTAACTGCTATTAATGATTTCTTTTTTCTTTCACGAGACGTGAAAAAGCCAGGAAAGGCCGACTGTAAGCAATTCTATAATTTATTTATGTACATCCACCTTGATTTTATAACTTCCGCTATATATTATCTGTGGTTGTTGATTATTTATATTAAGAGATTTTGTTATTCTTATTTATTAATTAATATCTTTGTAATTATTAATAAATTAATTTTAAAATATTTATTGTTGATGAGACCTGTTGAAGAGTTAAAAACGCATGTCGCATTCGTGTCGCCATCTTCGGCACAGATAGTAAATCGTAGTATAAATACGATGGCACCGACGCGAACGCGCCATTCTGTTGCTCGAAGTTGAAGTAGTAATAAGTTCTTAAAGTGTGTTATATTGTGGATAGAAATATAGAATTACAAGACAAAAGGTTGTATTATTGCTTTCAACGGTGTCTTCATAATATATTTAACATAAATTCAGAATATGTGCGTAATACGAACTCATTATATATAATGGCGATTTTTTTAGCTCAAAACACTTTCAATCTTGTGAGAATCAATTAAATAAAAAAGGTTTAACCTGACCTAACCTAAAAATTCTTTTACGTAATTATTTTTATTTTGTGTGAATATATTTAAATCTTATCAAGATAGGTTAGGTTAAATTTTTTATATTTTACAGATTCTTTAGTATTTAAAAGTAGTTTTTATTATATATTTCTTAAAGTTATTATTACAGTATCACAAATACAAAACAACTTAAAATCAAAATTATAATGATTTTCAATAAAATAAAAAGATAATATTTTTTTAGGAATATATTTTTTACTTATTATAAACGGATAGTTAATTCTGCTTTTAATGAAAAAAATATTTAAAACTAAAGTTTTAGCTTTATTACGAACAGCTGATATACGAAAAAGCGCTTCTAGCGCCTCTATCGGTTGTTAAAGTAATTATAATTGACGATTTGGTCAAACAAGATCGACAATTTCATGAAGTAGCCACGCGTTTAGTTGACCATATCGTTAAACGTTAGAGTGTCATTGATTTCGTCAAACGACATCATGATCTGGCCAAACGATAATTGGTCATTTCATGAACTGCGACGATTTCATGATATGGTCAACGATTTCATGAAATCGTCAATTAAACGATATGGCCACGACATATACACTGTGCATATTATCTATGTGACATAAACATCGCCTGAATTATTTATCAATGTGTTGGGTTTTGTTAATAAATGAGGGTAGACAATAAATAAATGTGGGTATTTAGCTAACGAAGTCAGTTGTACTTGGCACGGCGTAGAGACTAGGTCGGATAATATTGGAAAAGGGAATAAATCTGAAATTAAGGGCAAAGGCAAGTATAAGGCAAGTTGTATTACATTTCAGAAATGGGATAACTCGCTCCTGAATTTTATTTATATATTTCACTGAAAAATGGTAAGTTAATTGAATATCGTTTTAATTTATATAAAAATGTACAATGTATATTTATGTGTGTACGTTATTTTATGTCTACATCGTGACAATACCACTACGAAGCGACGATATCTAGTGAAATCAGAACCGGAGGCGTACATCGAGTACTCGCAGCGGAGGTGACGGCGTGCATCGTGGGCACAGGAACCAGTTCCAGCCGTCGGGTGGTTTACGAACGAAGTAGGAGTAATGACGGGGCTTCTTCGCCACCAGGAGCACATCGTAAAAGGTCAGAATGTAATGTCTATGACGTCCTTTGGTGTAAAATTCATCTTTTACATCAAAGGACGTCATAGACATTAATAGTTCACGATGGTGTGCAACAGTTTACGGTTAGAATCATAAAACCAATATTCATTTTGCTATGTCAAAACTCCAAAGACTTGGTAAAATTCGGCATGAAAGTTTAAGCTCTATTTAATTTAGTTTTTACTAGCGACCCGCTCGCGGCTTCGCCACGTGAACTGCCATTTTCCTCTCATTGCTCTTTGGGATTGTTTTTTTTTTATAAAAGAGGGTAGTCTCTATTTGACCTTGCGTCACTAATTATGTTCTTGAGAAAATCATCGATACATCTAGTACAATGTCTATACTATTTGATAACATATAGCGATAACTGTAATAGTAAGAAAACGTACGAAATCTGCTATCATAGTATATCTATGTGATAGCAGATTTCGTACATATATACCATTTGGTATATATGTACGAAATCTGTAAATTACCCGTAAAAACATAAAAGATATAGATATAGATTTTTGCATTTTTATAATAATAATATTAATGAGTACGGATATATCTAATACAATGTCAACTATATCATAACAGATGGCGCTACCCGTTCCAGAAAACTTAGTGACATCTGCTGTCATATAGATTATATAAAGTTTTATAGACCGGTCAAATGTATCTTTAGTATATGTTATTTTTTTTATTTATTTATTTTATTTATTTATTTGTAATCAACAGCGTATACAGATTATATTTGTACAGTTTTTTAAATTTCATGAAGACTATGGCCACAAAGACAAAGATATAAAGTGCTCAATATAATATATTTAACAAAGTGGATAACAAAAAGAAAGTAGGTCTAAACAAAATTGTTGACGCTTGAGACAAGAGAATAAATGTATGGGTATTTGTATATGTGTTTGTGCGTGCGTGTATGTGTGTGTGTGTGTGTGTGTGTATGTGTGTGTGTTTGTTTTTGGCGGTAAGATAGTATTATTTGATTCCTCAATTGTTTTTTGGATAAGTGAAACAGGTCTAAATGAGAAAATAATTTGTTGTATGTTCGTGCTAGACGTACACTTATAGAGCTTTTTGCATAATTTGTGTTACATTTAGGAACAACTAGTACATGGGGGTTTCGCGATCTAAAAGAGGAGGCATTTAGAGAAAATGTTGACACCAAACTGGGGCAATCCATCGTACCAGTTAAAATTGCTTGTAGTAATAGCATATCCTTTTGATTTCGTCTTTTCTAACGAATCTAGTTTATAATAAATACAGGCTTCTTCATAACTGTCAATTTTTTTTAAATCTTTGTACGCTATGTATTTGAGAATTTTATTTTATTTTTTTTTTTTTTTAAGGAATAAAGGAGGCAAACGAGCTAAAGGCCCACCTCGTGTTAAGTGGTTACCTTCGCCCATAGACAGGAGGGAGAGACAGAGGGAGGAAGGATGGGAATGGTGGGAATAGGGAGCGCTGGCTTACATGCCATCGAACCGGAACACATCATAAGATATTTGGCGGTTCGTCTTTGACATGATAGTGGTCGCGAGCCAGTTGGAGAACGAATCTCCTACGACCAAACTACTGGGTTACCCGCCTTTTACGAGACGCTACCCAGCGGCGGGGGGGAATTGTATTCTTAACCCGTCCCCCCACGGGAAGGAAGATATATTGTATAGATTCGAGTCTCTGAGTATGGTTTTTATATTGAGGTGACCATATACTACTTGCATATTCCAAGGTACTTCGAACGTATGCAAAGTAGAGTATTTTTACGCAATCAACATTATTAAATGATTGCGTTGCTCGCCTAATAAAACCAAGTTGTTTATACGCCCTATTTGCAACTGCGTCAATGTGTTCAATCATTGAAACTTTAGTGTCTATTTTAATGCCTAGATCTGTAACGGTGGATTTTTTAGCAATAGTCGTGTCATTTGTGATTGTATATTGTCAAAATTAATTTTTGATTTTATAGTCAAAATTCATTTTTATTTTTTTACGAGTCAGAGTTATATGATGACATTTCTTAACGTTTACTGTGATTCTGTTTTTCGCGTAGTATTTTGTCAGGGCATTTAAATCATCTTGTTATTTAAGGCAATCCTCGAATGATCTTATTTTAAAGTAAACTTTTTTATCGTCAGCGAACATCAAATAGTGTGAATGTTTGAAACAAATGCCGATGTCAAAAAGATATGCATTGTATACAAGAGGCCCTAAAATGGATCCTTGAGGTACCCCTGATGATATGAATACAAAATCGCTTCTAGCACTGCCTGTTACTACTGCCTGCATATGATTTTTTATATAAGATGACAACCATCGAAGCAAGTTTCCATTTATCCCAAGAGTATTCAGTTTATGAAGTAAAATCACGTGATCTACGCGGTCGAACGCTTTTTGAAAATCTGTGTAGATGACATCTACTTGGCATCTTTCATCCATGTTTTGCAGTATAAAGTCTGTGAAGATGGCCAAATTGGAGACCGTTGAGGATTCTTCATGAAACCGTGTTGTTCGTAGGGAATGGACCTTGTAATAATGGGGCATATCTGTCTGTAAATCACTCTTTCGAACAGCTTGCTCATTGCGTTCAGGATAGAAATCGGTCGGTAATTTTCAATTTTTGTTTTAGAACCACTTTTGTAGATTGGTACTATAAGAGCTTCTTTCCATACGTCGGGAAAAGTACAAAACATATTAACGGAAAGGTTAAATATAATTGAAAGTGGTTTAGCTAGATTTTTAGCACACTTGGTTACGAAAGAATGGGGGAATGCGTCACTACCTGGCCCTTTATCAGTCCTAAGCGTTTTGAGCAAATTATAAACGGGGTAAGGCAGGGGGGACTGACCTCCCCAAAGCTCTTCAATCTATACGTGAATGAGTTGGTAGTGGAACTTAGTAACACACCAGTCGGCTGTTGGATAGACGGCATATGCGTAAATAACCTAAGTTATGCCGATGACATGGTTTTGCTGGGTCCCACTGCCGGCTCAATTCGGGAGTTGCTTAAAATATGTGAGGATTACGCGGTTAGGCACGGCTTAATCTATAATGTCAAAAAAAGTGAATACCTGATCTTTAAGGCTCCCCGTAAACAAGTGCCTAACGAAACAAAAATTTCACTTAATGGTATGCCACTCAAACGAGTGTCACAATTTAAATATCTAGGACACTATATTACGGAAGACCTTAGAGATCATGTAGATATAGAGCGAGAACGAAGAGCCCTCGCTACGAAATGTAATATGTTGGCCCGCAGGTTTTCTCGATGTAGTAAGGAAGTTAAAATAACGCTTTTCAAAGCCTACTGTCAAACTTTCTACACGGGAGGCTTGTGGGTTAACTATACGCAGAAAGCTATGGACACATTAAGGGTTCAATATAATAACGGGTTTAGGGTGCTGTTGGGCTTGCCGCGGTTCTGTTCGGCGTCAAATATGTTTGCACAAGAGCGTACAGATGATTTTTTGCTATTGTAAGAAAAAAGAACTCATCTCTTCTAACAAGACTGCGGTCAAGTACCAATAGTATACTAAAAGTACTCACAAGCAAATTTGACGCACCAATACTTCAGCATTTTATGAAAATACTTGTTAGGAGATAGTATAATTTATTGTAACTCCTATCATTTATAATTATGTAGTATCCGTTTGGTGTGTGGCTATATTGTTAATTTTAATTTTGAATTCTTTGTTAATTTATAGATTATTATTAGACTAACATAGTTTTATAAGTAAAAATTACTAACAAGTGGGCCTATGTTGCACAAATAAATAAACTATTATTATTATTATTATTATTATAAACTTCTTTTTCTTCGATAATGATTTTGCTAATGGATCCATTCTGAGATATGCTAGGTTGATTTGTTACGTTATAATTCTTAGCAGGTTTTATAAAAACACTTTCGAAATACTCACTGAATCCTCTACACATCGAAGGTTCATCTTTGTATGTAGTATCTCCCAGAGTAAGTTTTGTAGGGTATTCGTTTTTGTTGCTTCTCAAGGATTTTGTAAATGAAAAAAGTTGTTTAGGGTCCTTGCGTATGAAGGTTTGTATACGTTAAGTGTATGAAGCATAGCATCTACTCTGGAGATGTTTTTGTCTCGTCCTTAATATAGCAAACTCATCGTAATCTCGAGGGTTTTTCCCCACATTCCATAGTTTTTGCTTTTGTAGCTTTTCTTTTACTACATGTGTATATTTCGTTATACACTGGTGCCAAATTAAACGACCAAAACTTTATAACTGGGTTTAATACAAAAGATGTGTACAGCGTGGCGATCGGAGAAAGAATAGACCGAATGACAATTGACAATTACTAAAGTTTACCTTTAAAAACAATAAATATTACAACACCTATTGACTATATTGCTATTATAAAATATCAGGAGCAAACAAAGATTAATAAATATTGTGAAGGCGTTATGCGCCGAAACATCCTCCCGGCCGTTGAAAGACTACTTTCAACTCTTGAGATCCTCCACCGTGGGAAGCTTGCACAGTCGAGTGAATGGCCGACGAACACAGCCCCTAATTATACCAATATCTGCAACTCTTGATATCCCATCAGCTCCAGGGAATAGCTTCAAAACACGTCCCAAACGCCAGCTCATGGGGGGTACGTTGTCTTCAGCTAGTAGCACCATATCTCCAATGTTAAGCGTAGCCGAGTTACTTCGCCATTTGGTTCTCTGCTGCAATTCTGATAGGTACTCCCTCTGCCATCTTTGCCAAAAATGCTGCCTTATCATTTCGAGTCGTTCATAGCGGCTCTGTAGACCTTTGCTGCAGGTTTCTGGGGCTGGCACGGGCAATGCAGTCAATGGCCTTCCAATGATAAAGTGACCTGGGGAGAGGGAAAGAAGGTCATTAGGACAGGATGACAAAGGACACAAGGGACGACTGTTAAGAATCGCCTCCACCTGTGCAAACAAAGTTAAAATTTCTTCGAATGTTAAATGACTATTGCCAATAACACGACGTAAATGATATTTCGCGGACTTTACCCCGGCTTCCCAGATGCCGCCGAAGTGAGGAGCGTAAGTTGGTATAAAATTGAATTTAATTCCCTCTTGACTTGCAAAATCAAAAAGTGGTTCTTTATATTCTTTAATAAAATTTCCTACCTCTTTTGCAGCAGCAACGAAATTACGCCCATTATCACAAAATATTTCCGTTGGTTTGCCTCTCCGTGAAATAAATCTCTTGAGGGTCATAATAAATGCATCCTTCGTTAAATCACTAACGGCCTCTAGGTGGATACATTTATATCGTAAACACACAAAAAGACACAAGTAACATTTTATCAAGCGACTACCTCGACCCTTACGATTTATAATAAAAAATGCTCCAGCGAAGTCCAAACCAACAGACAAGAAGGGAAAGCCTGGGTTTATGCGTTGAGGGGGCAAGTCGCCCATTTTAGGACATAGCGTTTGACCCCGTAAACGCCTACATCTCACACAATTGTTAACTGTGCGCCTAGCTAGTTGTTTGCCATTTATTGGCCACACTACTTCTCGCACAATAGCCAGCAATAGTTGTGGACCTGCGTGAAGTCCATTAATATGTTCTCTTTCAAAGTATAATTTTGTAATATTGGGTGCCTTTTCTCATAAGCATAAGTGGAGGCATCAATTCGACCTCCAACACGAATTAAATTATCCTTGTCCATAAATGGTGAGAGCGATAAAATCTTTGATTTATTTTTCAGAAATTTACCCTCCTTTAACAATTCATATTCTACTGGAAATGAGTCCCGCTGATGATGATATAAGACACAGGGAGTGAAAAGAATTACGCAACTCATCTACAGTTAATATTCCTGTACGCCTATTTTTTGAATTTTTTACATTAAATATGAACCTTTGGACAAATGCAAATAGTCTTTGAAGCTTATTAAAGGACGAATATTTATTAAAATGTAATATAGGTTCGTTAATTATAGCCGTATGAGCCTTTATTTCGGGTAATTCAATTGACTTATTTACGTTTAATACTGGCCACTCTGACTCATTGTTAATTAAGAAAGTAGGACCAGACCACCAAAGTTCCATTGACACTAAATGCTGAGAATTAACACCTCTCGAGATTAAGTCTGCAGGGTTAGCTGTGGTAGGTACATATCGCCACGACGAGGGCTTCGTTAATTCTAATATTTCATTAGTACGATTACCTACAAACGTTTTTAATTTAGTCAAATCACTATTGATCCATCCTATTACCACACTTGAATCACACCAATGAACTAATCTGTCCGGCTTATATCGCAAGCAATCTACCACGGATTTGCACAGCCTAGCAGCGAGTAGAGCTGCACAAAGTTCAAGACGGGGTATACTTGTTGGTTTTAATGGACTAACCTTTGACTTTGCGCATAATAATTTGACTATAGATTTACCTTTCGCGTCGGTTGATTTTACATATATACATGCACCATATGCAATTTGGGATGCATCACTAAACGAGTGTAACTCTATTCTAGCAGGCAAGTCGCAAAGAACTAACCTAGGAATTTGAAAATTTGAAAGTAATTGGAGGTTATTAGCAAATTTCAACCAATCATCTTTTATTTCGCGTGAAACTGGCTGATCCCAATCTAGTTTTTGTTGCCAGAGCTTTTGTAAAATGATTTTAGGCTGAATTATAATAGGACTTAGTAGACCTAAGGAATCGAATAATTTAAATGAATTAGACATAATAAATCTCTTTGTTATAATATCATCCTGACCAGGAGAAAAGTTTTTAATTGGAAAATAGAAAGTATCATTTACTGGAATCCAACCAAGGCCAAGAGTACTTGACGACTCACTAATAGTTAGATTATCATTTTTGTTTATAAGCAGATCATTAAAAATATCAGGATTATTACTCTTATGTTTTCTTAAATTAAAACAACCAGCGCTGAGAGCTTTAGCAACAGAAGATTGTATATACTTAAGTTGTCTCTCATTATCAGCACCAGTAATGAGATCATCAACATAGAAGTCTTTTTGAATGATATTCTTGATGACCTCATCATGGTGTTCCTCCCCTATTTGCCAAAGGCAACGCGTGCTTAGAAAGCTAGCACTCGCAGTTCCGTATGTGAGAGTATTTAGTATGTATGCTTTGATAGGCTGAGATTCATTCTTTCTCCATAGAATGCGCTGCAAATCACGGTTCTCTTCGTGAACCAGAACCTGGCGATATATTTTTTCGATATCACCAGTAAGAAGAAATTTATATTGCCTGGCACGTATTAATATAGCAAAGAGAGAATCTTGTAGGTTCGGACCTACTATTAATAGATCATTTAACGAGTAACCAGATGATGAAGCTGCAGATCCATCAAATACTACTCTCAGTTTTGTAGACTCACTATCTTGTTTTTGAACAGCGTGGTGACACAAGTAATACGACGTCAATGGCTCGTCACTAACCAACGAAAGATGCCCTAATTCCGCATATTCATTAATAAAGTTAGTATAATCCGACTTTAGCTGTGGATTTCTTTTAAATCGTTTTTCGAGATTAAGCAATCGTCGCTTAGCCAACTTAGATGTGTCCCCTAGACAATCAGAACTATCTAATAGAGGAAGTTTAACACAGAACCTACCATTATTATCCCTACGAGTATTATTGACAAAGTGAGTTTCGCAAGCCTTGTCTTTCTCGCTTAAGACCTTTCTCGATGGAATTTCCTCTAGTTCCCAAAACTTCCTAAGCGAAGCATCAATATTATCTTCCCTTACTTTAGAAGCTGAGGCGACATTGCAGTAGATATTTCCCTTTTGAATTTTTAAATTAATGGGACCAGATATAATCCAACCAAGTTGAGAGTTTCTCAATTTTGGATTATTCGGACCAAGGGAAAGCTGCTCGTTACCTAAGATGTCCCAGAATAAATCAGCTCCTATCAAAACGTCTATGGGACCAGGGTAATTAAATGTAGGGTCCGCTAGTGCAATATGTTTACATAAATTGAAATTATTTATATTAATTGGATATTTTGGTAAATAGCCCGTTAATTCATTAAGAACAAGACAAGATAATTGTACATTAAATTTGCTCTTTAGAGACACAATTTGTATCTTACAACTTTCAACAACATTATTTGAAACATTGTTACCTATTCCTATGACCATTAGTGAGTCAATGGGATATGTTTTTAGCGCTAGACATTCTTGTAGCGATTTGGAAATAAAAGATGATTGGCTGCCGCAATCTAAAAGTGCCCGAACATTTTTGTACTTGTGGGTCAATGGATTTGAGACTTTGATCAAAGCCGTGGATAATATTACTTGGTTTGAATTTTGCATTGATAAATTAACCGTCGAGTGGCTACATTCATCAACAGTTATATGGTTATTAACAGAAAAATTTGCTCGATGAAGTAAGCTGTTGTGTCGTTTTTTACACTCCCGGCATGGTCTCATGTGACATTCACTTGTAGGATGACCCTGCCTGAGACAATTAATACACAGCTTGTATTTAGCTACGTCCTTCATTCGCTCATCAACTCCCTTTGCCTTAAACACAGAGCAATCGTATATTTTGTGATTATCATTACAAATAATGCATGAATGAACATTTGTTTTAATGGATTTTGAATTAGAATTTAAAAATGATTTTGTATACGCTCCACCTGACTTATTATTATTGTTAGTGTGCATTATTGCATTGCGTGTATTGCCTACTTGAGGCCTAGGGGTTATAGTGTCATATTTGTTTCGATTCAAGGCTTCTAGTACATCTGCTCGATCAATAATAAATTTATAAAACTGCTCTAATGTGGGTGCATCGCCATCTAAATTGTTACGATATTCTTCCCATTTTGTTAAAGTGTTGCTATCTAATTTTGACGTTATCATAAAAATTATCAACACATCCCATTTGTCTGTTGGTTGGCCTAAGCTGGCCAATGCACGTAAGTTTTTTGTAACATGGTCGACTAAAAACCTTAAAGACCTTTCTGACTCTCGAGGAAGCGGCTTGACATTAAATAAACAACTTAAATGATGATTAATCAGAATTCTTTTATTATTATAACGAGAACATAATAATTTCCACGCTTCTGCATAGTTTGTGGACGAGACCTCGAGGTTTGAAATTATCCGAGCCGCATCACCTTCTAAATATGATATCAGGTAGTGAAACTTATGAATAGGTGACATACGCATATTATTATGAATTAAATTTTCGAAAGTGTCACGGAACTCTAACCAACGGAAATATGCTCCATCAAACTTAGCAATTTGAATCTGAGGAAGTTTTAAACCGATTTCTTGAGGATCTGAACAATAAGAATTGTCAAGAATCGAGGCCCGTCTCTGCTCGCTTTCTGTTGTCTTTATAAATGAATCCAGTAATGTTTTAGCAGTAGCGATATTAATAATAATTTCGCGTTCGATATTGTCACGCTCATCAATTTCGGTAGAAATGTTTTCAGAATTTAGAACCTCTATTTCATTTTGCAAGTCATCCACTCGAACCGACAATGCCTCGAACTTTGCAAGTTTAAGACTTAACTCCGTTAATTGAATACTATTTAATTCAATCATATTTGCTATACCATTTAAATAATTTTTGAATTTAGTAATCTGACCCTTGGCCGAGGATCGTTTCGTAATAAGGTCCTTTAACCGACTTTTATCTATAGTATCGTTAGGCATTGTGAGTTAAAATTGACAGAGAAAATAATTAAATTCAAAGATAATAATAATTATTATAATTATAAAAATAATAAAAGCTCACGCTCCTCGCCTCGATGACATCCGCCGATAACGAGAAACCGGGCACGCCAACCAGCTCTGGTCGCAGCTCAGCGCTGCCGCTGCTCCAAAGCTGCGCCGCGAAGCAATAAATATCTGGAATTATCGGCGAAACGGTCTAAGCATACGGCAAAATAAAATTAAATCCTGCAAAGGGAGAATAAAATATAAATATTTGCTACTTTTTACGGAATTCTTTTAAAATTAACAAATACAATTATTATTTTTTTTTATAATTAATCCAAAATGAGTTTTAAAACAATCGATACCTTTATTATTACGTTAATTTTATTAAAAAAGGAATAATACTTAACAATTTTACTTATAATTTTTAAAGTAGGTAGAAATTAAAGGATGATGCAATATTTTTCTTTGTTTAAAACTTTAAATTTAATCAAACAACAATAAAACTAGATTTAATAAGTTTATTCGCACAAATGTTTGCAGATTCTTAATAATCGGATTAATATTTAGGATAGAATAAGGAATTAATGTACAGGAGTATTAGGGAAAGTCACTTATCTTTTGCAGATATTGAACAAACGATGTGATATTTTAGCTATATCACTGCCCGTTTGCCAGGTATAGTTGTCCTCTCCCGGCAGCTCCTTCTACGAATCTTCTTCTAGCACGAGGTCGACTCAACACTCGCCGTTTTGAAATATTTTGCAATTTTTCCTCTTCTACCGATGTATTTTATGTTTTGCGTTTAGATGTTCCCCTCATGGGCCACCATTATGTATATTTCGTTATACACTGGTGCCAAATTAAACGACCAAAACTTTATAACTGGGTTTAATACAAAAGATGTGTACAGCGTGGCGATCGGAGAAAGAATAGACCGAATAACAATTGACAATTACTAAAATTTAACTTTAAAAACATTAAATATTACAACACCTATTGACTATATTGCTATTATAAAATATCAGGAGCAAACAAAGATTAATAAATATTGTGAAGGCGTTATGCGCCGAAACAACATGGATTAATGGTTTGGAGTACCACACTGGAAAGTTATTCTTGAATTTCGTTATGCTTATTTTATTTTATAATTATTTTAATTAGTGATATTGAAACAAATTTAGCTTCACTCGTGAACTATCGAAATAATTTGAATGATTTTTTTTTTTTTTTATTTTTCTGCGTTAGTTCTATTGAATATCAGGATGAAAACTATCCCATATGTTGCTCTAACCTCTTAGCTAACTCCATAAAAAAAATCATTAATTTTTACCCAGTAGATATCAGTATACAAATAATTTACTTATATCGGTTTTTTATTTTTTCCAAAAAATCTACATAGAAAACCGGGATAAAAACTATTCTATATGTACCTTTGGACTATAAGCTATCACCATACCAAAATTCATCTATTTCTATCCAGTAGTTTTTGCGTGATTGACGAACAAATTAACAGACAGACAGACAGACAGACAAAAATTCTACTGAGTGGATTTTTGGCTTCTGTTATCGATATATTAACGCACCCAATTAAATTTTTTTTGAAATTTTTCATGTACAGAATTCACTTTTCTACTCTTTTATTATATATATAGATATAGATTATTTAATTTCACATTTAGTCCTAAACTTGACGATGACATTATCTCGCTACCCAATAATATAAGTTATTCAACTTTATTAATGTTTCTTATAGTGTCATTTAACTATATAATTTATAAGATTTTACTTCCCGCATTAGACTGATGGCATGATTCAAATCTCGCCACGTAAATTTTACCCAATGTACCAGTGTCCGATCGAGCTAAAGTTTAAAATATCTTCTAATGATATAACTATCATATATAATCAGTACTATTGTTATTCTAAAATGGCCACTACAATGAAATGACGGATAATATTCCACCCTGAAAAATCTTGACTTAAAAAGCTTATTTCTAAATACTATTTTATTAATACTTTTTATATTTCTAAACAAATTACTACGTGGAATGGAACGGACGTTAGATTCACGTATTCAGACCAGACGACGAATGTACCAACGGAATCATTCACGTTATTGACGAGCCTTTTGTACTGGAGAGCGACATACGAGCCATTGGTAGCGCTGCCACGACATGTTTTTATACTATCACTTTGATCTTCTCTTTCCTCTGTGCTTGAACTTTAGAAAATTAAACCGATACTAAAATCTTTTTAGGTTAAACCTTATCCAAAATCAAAAACAGATGTTCCACTCTAGATGACGTTTTGTTTCATCGATCGGTGTGCTTACTTAGTTTAATAAAAAAGTCAATTAAACTCGTCCGTTTACCGTCGAATTTATATTGATGTGGCGTTTAAGTATCGATAAAAAATAATAAGATCTTTTGTTTTTGCGATTTTTACATATTTTGAAATGAAACAATTTTAAACGGATTAATAATCAATGGTTACAGGTAGACTGACTTAACTATGACCACGTACTACTGTAAAGTTTTCGAAAATTCATATTTTCTAATATGTGTAATGTTTTCACATACCAAAATAATACGCAATTGATCCAGTTAAAATAGTTTCATTTCATAATCGATAAGAGATGTTATGTCCATTACGAACATATCTAACCATAGTGTTACTGTTAGATAGATAGTGTTAACCATAGTGTTACTGTTAGATATATACTGTTAGATAGTTAGTGTTACTGTTAGATAGATAGTAATATACTCAATTATTGTAAATATGTGTTTATATAAAATGCTAAATTTAAAAATTCCTGTTCTATACTAACAGGCTATATTAGATCTTCTCTGGGCTTTGAAATTTTATCTTGTGAATTGTTTGTTCTCAAATAAGACACTGCCACTGGAAATTGGTAATATACATTTTAAAGTTTCATCCTTAATGGTTTTATTTGGTTCATTTCGGTTAATTTAAGTCATGAATATAATTATTAAAATTATTTATAAAATAAATCTGAGGCTAGGTTTGCATTGATATATAAAAAAAATATGAAGAATTGTGGAATTTCTTCATCTAGTCAATTAAATTGTGACATTGTTATTTATAATAATTATATTACGTGTAATGGAAAAATAATTGAATATCTTCGTTTCCTTTATTAAAAAAAATGTAACTCTCAAAAAAATATAAACCTATTGTCAAACAGATATTCTATCGACTCGGTCTTTTTTTGACGTGTAAGAAAAGTTCGACCTAAGTTTCAAGCCGATTAAACATAACGCCTGTCACTTTACGTAGACAACGAAATTTCGCACGTCATTCCAGCAGCGGCGATACGTCATTTGAACATTGCGCTTTGAGACTCGAACCGAATAATATCAACTTTCCTTATAATTTTTTGTAGTTCATAAACTAATGTAAAATGTTAAAATATATCGATACTTAAAGAGTTTTGGGTCTCATTTCTTCAATATTCATCATTGGCGCGATCACTAAGCTCTTAAGACATAACATTAGAAATGACGAATTTATTAAAAAGGTTTTGCGGGAAATATGAAATATTCATTTTTTTATTAAGTAATAAAAGATTTTAATAATAAAAATATTATGCTTATTAAAAAAATATAATCAAACTTCAAAGAAAAATATAATTATATTTTATTAAATAAAAGGGTGCCATCCGTTCGGAGGAGCGGTCTCACAGGTGGTTTAGTTTTGGTCAGCTGGCGGCAAAGCTGGTTGAGCGAGGTCTGGTCCTCGCTTGCCGCAGCGATTCGCCCCTCCCAACTGGCGGCGGATGTTTGAATAGGTTCTGATAGGTGAAAAGGTTATTTAATTTAGACTTGATGGCCTGGTCCCTAGTCCGCTGCCATAGCTTGCGCGTCTGATCCGTCTTGGCGAAGGCGGAAATCTAAGTGGCTGGTTGGGTTGAGTGGCGTGCGATAGAGCAGTCCTTATGGATGTTGTCAAGGACTGCTTGAGAGGATCAATGTCGGCCGGACTGGCTAGGGATACAGGAGGGAATGATGTATCTTGCAGGGAATCGGCAAACCGCTCCCAACAGATCCAACCTCCCAGCTGGAGGACTCCGCGCTAGAGCAAGTTTGCCGGAAATAACTGCAAGCACTGGAAGATGACCGGAGCCAAAAGATTGTGAAAGAGTTTCTAAGGAGATGGCCAGAATCCCCCTGTGCACGACTATGTCCAGGAAGTTGGGCTTAAAGTGTCTGGCGCTAGGAAAGTGCACAGGCTCTTTTGGGCCTACGATGTCGTATCCGTGTCTGGCGGCGTCTTCAAAGAGTTTCTTGCCATTGGCGCACCTGGAGCTGCACCTCTAGGCCGGGTGTTTGACGTTCCAGTCACCCGCCAGCATGACTAGAGAAACGTTGTGCAGGAGATGGCGCTCCTCGCCATCGGTCAGGATGGAAGCGGGAGGGCGGTAGATAGAGTAGAGATGGATGGGGCCACTGCCAAGGTGGAATTCAGCCCCAAGGGCCATGAATGAATTGGTGTCAGGGATTGGCAGTGGCTGGTGAATAATGCAGCGCCTGATGACCATGAGGAGTCCACGCCATCCCTGCGGAGTATATGATATCCAGGAAGGTTGATTTTGATGGGTTGATGATGGGTTTCGTTGATAAGGGCCACGTCCATATTCTGCTTCTTGAGAAGGAGCCTGAGCATTTGGACGCGGCTACGAAGACCCGCGGCATTCCAGTAAATGACCCGGAGCCCGGACCCGTTGGCCAAGACGGCGAGAAATATACATCCTGGTCGCCCTTGCCTGGCTTGTATGGCCCTCACGTACTGAGGCTGGTTGACTGTTCCCTCAAGGTATCTTCAATCTCCGAGGATGCCGTGAGCATAGGAAGCCCTCTGATCGCCACCTTGACGCTCTTCTCGGGGTGCAACGAGTAGGAGTACCAGGAGATCTTCTCCGTGGTACTGAGGTCCGTCAGGTATCTCTAAACTATAATATTTCTATTCCTTTGCACTTTAAATAATAATTTTACTTATATAAATATATGCTTCCTTGGGTTAAATTTATATTATTTGCAATTTAATTTTGTAAGCGTCCTCTTATTGCGTCATCCTCCGCCATGCTCCTTTCTTCTTTTTCTTTTTTCATCAACTATAACCTGCCAGTATGACATTCAGCCAACATAACATTTATAAAAATATTAATTACTTTTTTATTTATTTGAAAATATTTATTAAAATGTGTCCTACACTTTACATATGAAATCAATTGGATTTTCGTCTTTGATTTCAGAGCGAATACATGAAAATTTAAATAGAGTTATTCCCCAGAATGGAAATTGAACTCATAACCATTGCGTTACATTCAGACGCTATCCCAGTCCGCCACGGCGCAGCGGTCTCAAGTACTCAGTCTACTAAGTAGTTGAGGCAGACAAAATGATGTCTCAAAATATAAACAATACTTAGAATAAAACTTATAACGTTCTTTTAGAGTCAGACATTTTGTTACTGCGCCACTATGACTTATTATAGTTGAAGCTATGTTTGCGTGGACCTCATGTGACCTCATTTTATATATCATTCTACTTCCATACACTTCCCCGTTGACATTGAAACTTGAGCCCAAAGTTAACAGCTATCATTTGCAATTTAATTTGTTACAGTAAAGACACAGTTTTACTATTTTGAGTGGAGTAGTAGAGGAGAGTAGTTTTGTTTCAGCTTCACGCTTTTTCAGAAAGGACCTAATGTCAAGACATTCCAACTTCCACTTTGTACCCTAAATTGAATCATTGTGTGTAAGTGACGGAACTAAATACCGCACTTTGTCTTTGTTACTTAATGAAAATTTAAATAAAAATATTCCCCTGAGCGTCTCTTACCGTTGTGTGATCAACGGTTACTGAGATATTTATGGTTAAAGACAAAAAGATCGTTTTCCAGTCAGAGTTCGATATCTCAGCGAGAAGTATATGTATCGAATTTTTAACAATAGCAAGTTAAAGCTAGATAAACAAGTTATCCGATCCATATAGTGGTTAAGTTGAAAAAAAAATGTTCCAACTTTTTAGACCAAAAAAATGAACTGGAAAAATTTCAATTTTTTCTCTCTCTCGGTATTCATCAGGATATAGCGGAACACGTTGCTTGAAAATATTTTCCATCTTAAGATCTCAGAACTAGAAACTTGAAGCTTTAAAATGCTTGTTTTTTTATTTCAATGCAACCATTTATGAGGAAAATACAGCCACTTAAAAAACGTCAACAAATTTGGGAAATTTTACCGATCCTTTAATTATTTCTGTTAGTGTATAAAGTCATGAGGTCCACACAAACTTAGCTTCAACTGTAATAAGTCTTTTCAATATGTATTAGAATGAATACTTAAAAATAAAATGTAAAAAGTTTAAGTTAGTCATAGCGGCACAGTAGCAAACTGTCTGACTCTAAAAGAACGTTATAAGATTTAGTTACTTAGTAGTTTCTAAGTATTGTTTATATTTTGTGAAATAGTTTTGTCTGAATAAACTTAGTAGACTGAGTACTTGAGGTCACCATTGTGCTCTATGATAGCGTCTGAATGTAACGCAATGGTTATGGGTTCAATTCCCACCCCGGGACATAACTGTACTTAAATTTTCATTTCTGCGCTCTGGTACTAAAGAACGGGGCGTTGAGTTCCATATAACTGATTTCGTTTGGAAAGTGAAGAATGGAGTGTCTTGACCCTAGGTACTTTCTGACTACTCTACTATGCGGTAAGGAAAAAGCGTCAAGGTGAAAGAAAAGAAAAGCAACAACCTTCCCATAATAATATAGTATATAATTAAATAAATTCACGAATAAATAATTGAGAGGAACGTGAAAATAGCAATCTATATCTATATCTCTATCTCTATATATAATAAAAGAGTAGAAAAGTCAATTCTGTACATGAAAAATTTTTGAAAAATTTTAATAAGGCGCGTTAATATATCGATAACAGAGGCCAAAAATCGACTCAGTAGAATTTTTGTCTGTCTGTCGGTCTGTTCATTTGTTCGTCAATGACGCAAAAACTACTGGATAGAAATGGATGAATTTTGGTATGGTGATAGCTTATAGTCCAAAGGTACATATAGGATAGTTTTTATCCCGGTTTTCTATGTAGATTTTTTGGAAAAAATAAAAAACCGATATAAGTAAATTATTTGTATACTGATATCTACTGGGTAAAAATTAATGATTTTTTTTATGGAGTTAGCTAAGAGGTTAGAGCAACATATGGGATAGTTTTCATCCTGATATTCAATAGAAGTAACGCAGAAAAATAAAATAAAAAAAAAATCATTCAAATTATTTCAATAGTTCACGAGTGAAGCTAAATTTGTTTCAATATCACTAATTAAAATAATTATAAAATAAAACAAGCATAACATATACTAAGATACATTTGACCGGTCTATAAAACTTTATATAATCTATATGACAGCAGATGTCACTAAGTTTTCTGGAACGGGTAGCGCCATCTGTTATGATATAGTTGACATTGTATTAGATATATCCGTACTCATTAATATTATTATTATAAAAATGCAAAAATCTATATCTATATCTTTTATGTTTTCACGGGTAATTTACAGATTTCGTACATATATACCAAATGGTATATATGTACGAAATCTGCTATCACATAGATATACTATGATAGCAGATTTCGTACGTTTTCTTACTATAACAGTTATCGCTATATGTTATCAAATAGTATAGACATTGTACTAGATGTATCGATGATTTTCTCAAGAACATAATTAGTGACGCAAGGTCAAATATAGACTACCCTCTTTTATAAAAAAAAAACAATCCCAAAGAGCAATGAGGGGATGAAAATGGCAGTTCACGTGGCGAAGCCGCGAGCGGGTCACTAGTATATAATAAAAGAGTAAAAATGTGAATTCTGTACATGAAAAATTTCAGAAAAATTTTAATTGGGTATGTTAATATATCGATAACAGAGGCGAAAAAACCACTCAGTAGAATTTTTGTCTGTCTGTCTGTCTGTTAATTTGTTCGCCAATCACGCAAAAACTACTGGACAGAAATGAATGAATTTTGGTATAGTGATAGCTTATAGTCCAAAGATACATATAGGATAGTTTTTATCCCGGTTTTCCATGTAGTTTTTTTGGAAAAAATAAAAACCGATATAAGTAAATCATTTATATACTGATATGTACCGGGTAGAAATTAATGAATTTTTGTATAGAGTTAGTTTAGAAGTTAGAGCAACATATGGGATAGTTTTCATTCTGGTATTCAACACAACTCCCGCAGAAAAATAAAATTAAAAAAAAAAACATTCAAATTATGTTCATATTTCACGAGTGAAGCTAAATTAGTTTTAATATCACTAATTAAAACAATTATAAAATAAAATAAGCGTAACATTTATTAAAGATACATTTGACCGGTCTATAAAACTTTATATAATCTATATGACAGCAGATTTCACTACGTTTTGTGGAACGGGTAGCGCCATCTGTTATTATATAGTTGACATTGTATTAGATATATCCGTACTCATTCATATTATTATTATAATAAAAAGCAAAATTAAAAATTTTGAAAAAACCGCCTAAAAGAATATATGTAACGAGATGATAGGGACGGCTTCGTCGGGGCTGCCATTACTTTAAGTTTGCACAAACCTTCTCATAGGTTTTCTTGCTGTTAAAACAGGTTTGGCAAAAAAAATTAAATATTAATATGAATTTACAGTTTTGATAACTGGTATTTAAAGACTTTAAAACGAAATCTATACTGTTAGCTACTATATTTAAAATAGAGGTTGCAACTGACAGCCCCCGACGAAGTCGTCCCTATCATCTCGTTACATATATTCTTTTAGGCGGGGGATTTATAGTTATTTTATCCTTTTACAATTACAATTAAACCGTCGTGGGTTTTTTCAAAATTTTTAATTTTGCTTTTTATTTTAAACTTTTTAAAGTGAATAGATACACATTATATATTATTACATAATATCGAAATACTTTATATTAATGTTCATGCAAACCCAAAAGAAATTATAAACCCAATGCTTTCTGGTTATCAAATGCTTATTGCAGCGCCCCCTGGTGAGGTGTCACCATGACACATATACGAGAACACGCGCTAATTAAGCCTGATCCTATCTTTGATAACTGCATCCAAATCGGACTTGTAGTTTTAGCTTTGCATAATTAAATGTTTAATGCAGCGCCCCCTGGTGAGTTCTTGACGTGAAAAAAAACCTAAAAACTTACACCAAGTAAAGTCAACTCTAATACTAAAAACTCAGCCCAATCGGACTAGTAGTTGTGGTTTTGCATTAAATATTACAAACAAATGTTTACTGCAGCGCCCCCTGGTGAGTTAACACGATAAAACATATCCAAGAACATGCACTAAATAAACTTGAGCTTATCATTGAAACTGCATCCAAATAAAATTCGTCATTTTATCTTTGCACAAACAATATTTTACTGCAGCGCACCCTGGTGACTTGTCACCGTAATATAAATTTAAAAACATGCTCTAAGTAAAGCGGAATCTAATACTGAAAACTCTTGACAATCGTACTAGTCGTTTTGGTTTAACACAAAAAAATAGAAGCAGCTACTTACTGCAGCGCCCCCTAGAGAGTTGACACATACATGAAAATATGCACTAAGTTAACATACATGATACATATATGAAAATACGCACTAAGTAAACTTGAATCTATAATTGAAAACTGAATTCAAATCGTGGTTTTAGTTTTACACAAACAAATGTACTTACTGCAGCGCCCCCTGGTGAGTCGTCACCGTAACGCATATATGAAAAGAAGCACCAATTAAACTTGAACCTATCGTTGAAAGTTTCATCTAAATCGGACTAGTAGTTTTTGCTCTGCATAAACAAATGTTTACTGCAGCGCCCCCTGGTGAATTTTCACCCAAACGAAAAAACAAAAAAAATTAAAATATGCATCAAGCAAAGCTGAATCTAATTCTGAAAACTCTAGCCAATCGGATAAGTAATTTCGGTTTTAGACAAATAAATACAATAAAAATTTTGGTTTTACACAAAAAAATACAAACAAATGCTTACTACAGCGCCCCCTGATAAGTGGTCACCATAACACGTATATGAAAAGACGCATCAATTAAGCCTGAACCTACCCTTGAAGGTTACATCTAAATTGGACTAGTAGTTTTTGATTTGCATAAACAAATGTAGTAGTTTTTGATTTGCATAAACAAATGTTTACTGCAGCGCCCCCTGGCGAGTTTTCCCCGTAACAAGAAAAGAAAAATCTTAAAATATGTACCAAGCAAAGCTGAATCTTTTTCTGAAAACTCTGTTTAATCGGATCAGTAGTTTCGGTTTTAGACAAATAAATACAAAAAAAGTACAAAAAAATGCTTACTGCAGCGCCCCCCTGGTGGTTTGACACGATAAAACATATCTAAGAACATCCACCAATTAAATTTGAATCTATCACTGAAAATCTATCGAAATCAGACTACTATTTTTTACCTATCATAGAAAACCGTATCAAAATCGGACTTATAGTTTTGGAAATAATTGACATAGTAATTTGCACAAACACACAAACAAACAAACAAACAAACAAACAAACAAACAAACAAACAAACAAACAAACAAACAAACAAACAAACAAACAAACAAACAAACAAACAAACAAACAACAAACAAACAAACAAACAAACAAACAAACAAACAAACAAACAAACAAACAAACAAACAAACAAACAAACAACAAACAAACAAACAAACAAACAAACAAACAAACAAACAAACAAACAACAAACAAACAAACAAACAAACAAACAAACAAACAAACAAACAAACAAACAAACAAACAAAACAAACAAACAAACAAACAAACAAACAAACAAACAAACAAACAAACAAACAAACAAACAAACAAACAAACAAACAAACAACAAACAAACAAACAAACAAACAAACAAACAAACAAACAAACAAACAAACAAACAAACAAACAAACAAACAAACAAACAAACAAACAAACAAACAAACAAACAAACAAACAAACAAACAAACAAACAAACAAACAAACAAACAACAACAAACAAACAAACAAACAAACAAACAAACAAACAAACAAACAAACAAACAAACAAACAAACAAACAAACAAACAAACAAACAAACAAACAAACAAACAAACAAACAAACAAACAAACAACAAACAAACAAACAAACAAACAAACAAACAAACAAAACAAACAAACAAACAAACAAACAAACAAACAAACAAACAAACAAACAAACAAACAAACAAACAAACAAACAAACAAACAAACAAACAAACAAACAAACAAACAAACAAACAAACAAAACAAACAAACAAACAAACAAACAAACAAACAAACAAACAAACAAACAAACAAACAAACAAACAAACAAACAAACAAACAAACAAACAAACAAACAAACAAACAAACAAACAAACAAACAAACAAACAAACAAACAAACAAACAAACAAACAAACAAACAAACAAACAAACAAACAAACAAACAAACAAACAAACAAACAAACAAACAAACAAACAAACAAACAAACAAACAAACAAACAAACAAACAAACAAACAAACAAACACATATACAGTCGCCGTTCCGTCGCGGGTAAAAATGCAAAAAACTGTATCTCCTCTACCTGTTATGTTTTCACGGGTAATCTACTGGCCCGATTTAGATGAAATTCGTAAAGAAGATTGTGGAAGACGCAGGGTCAAGTATATGTTAATTTAAAAAAACAGTAGCAGTCGTGAAACTGCCGATAGAAGTGAAAACGGAACTATTAAGTTGAGTGTAATTAAAACTATATGCAATTTTTTTTTTATGTTTTATTTATTAGTTACACATGATGGGTTAAACAAATCACGAACAAAATATAAATGCAAAGTGGTTGAAAAAATAATTAATATACAATTATCTTAATTATACATAGTATTTATATTTACACGAATTTCAATGAATTCAATTTTGAACATTATTTTCATTAACTACATCATTGTCATCATTAATTTCGACAATACTTAGATTATCTGTTCGTTCAATCATTTCATTGTATTCTAAAAAAGATACAATAGGGTTATGGTAACTGAAATAAGAAATAAAAAGCGTCCAACGCGCACATAATACAGTCAGAAATAGTCGATGTATTAGTGTAAACGTGTACACAGGCTACTGCGCGTGCGCTAGTCTGGCTCTCCATAGCTATAGATATACTATTATCATTAGCATGTCGGTGACGCGAACCGAGGATTTTACCCTCTACCAAAACGCTCAACGCGCCTAAAGAAGTTTTCACTTCAAAAATCAAACCCTAGGAGGTTGACACAGTGGATGAAACTTATGTATGTTTACTATATAGTGAAAAAGAAAGATCTAAATACCTTGACTGAAATAAATGAATTTCCTCAGAAATATAGTTAATGAGGCAATGTCAAACATAGGCTATCTCTCTTTTTTTAAAAATAACCCCAGAAGTGCTAAAATAGGGTATAAAAGTAGTAGTTTACCCAACGACACCGCGAGCGGGTCGTTAGTTTACCCTGGTATTCAATACAGTTTCCGCAGAAAAATAAAAAACTGGCAAAGTCAAATTATATTGATTATTTGCAAGTAAAGCTATTTTTTTAATATCAATAAGTAACTTAGTTGACCGAATCCGCAATGAAGAGATACACAGAATGGCAGGTATTAGCGAGAACGTCATAGTAAGAATGAAGAAGGGCGTGCTCAGGTGGTTTGGGCACGTCGAGAGGATGAGTGACGGAAGAATGGTAAGAAAGATTTATGAAGCAAAGGTGAGTGGTAAGAGAGGCAGGGGGAGACCTCGGTTGACCTTCGAAAACACAGTATCAACGATACTGGAGGAAGGTCACGTAAAAAGCATGAGGACCCCCCGGAGGGCGTGTATGAAGAGGTTGATGACTGTGGACGAGGCGAAAGAAGTATGCAGGGACCGTAGCGTTTGGCGCTCCGTTCTCTTTGACTACCCCGCAAGGGATACAGCGTGAAGCTAAAAAAAAAAAAAAAAATAAGTAACTCAATTGTAAAATAAAATAAAAATCGTAAAATTTATTTTAGATATATGAACGGTTTATAATACTATATACTAGATGGTATATATGTACGAAATCTGCTATCATATAGATATATGATAACATTTTTCTTACGTTTTCTTACTATAATAGTTATTGCTATATGTTATCAAATAGTATAGACGTTATACTAGATGTATCGATGATTTTCTCAAGAACATAATTAGTGACGCAAGGTCAAATATAGACTATACCCCTTTTATAAAAAAAAACCAATCCCAAAGAGGCAATAGAGGATGAAAGTGGTGGCGTGGCGAAGCCGCGGGCGGGTCGCTAGTATAATATAAATCTATTATTTTTTACATTTTGTTTCTTTGTTTATCTATATGTACGTGAACATCTTTTGATCTTCTGAGCAGATTCGAATAAAACTTCTTTTGTTGTATATCTCGAAATGGAATATTCAGCTAAACTATAAAAAATAAAGCAATGAAATCTTAACAAAAATTGTTCAGCTTGATGGGCGTTTTCCATTGACATATAAGAATTAAACATGTCGATAATCTGGCAAAAAAACGAAGTTGACTTGTTAGGCTTTTGGATATTTTACATTGACAACGTAGTTCGATCGAGTAGAAATCGAACTCAAAGTCAAAGTTTAGTCAGACGCTGTCTAATGTGCCACAGTCAGTTAATATTCAATGATTTTTACTTGTTTTTTTTTATTTGTCAATGAAAAATGTCAAATTGTGAATTAAGTTTCTTCAACAAGTTTTCCACTTGTTTAATTTTTATATAGAAAAGTCGACATAGCCTAACTAAAATTTAGTAAGATTTATATTGTTATTCACTACATGATCCAGATCTTTAATTTTTATACGTTAACGAGAATATTAACCACGCTGAACTACCTTTGTAAGGTTTTCACTCTAAGTTATGTAACAAAAACACTTTAATTCTAATCTGTCCAGTACATTAAAAGAAGTGCGTGTACAAGCAAATAAAAATTTTAACATTTATGGATTCACGTTTTGTTATTGTTTATATTCAATAGACGGACACATTTCCAAGCGACTTCCAAGAGGAAGAGGTTACCTATTCGGGTGTATTTTTTTATGTGTGCCAACGAACTTTTTACTGAGTAGATCGATTTGATGATTTTTTCTTTAAATGATTGGAAGTGGTAGCAGTTTGGTTCTGTTTTAATTTCTTTAAGATTTAACAAATGGTTTTTTATCAACTTCAAAAAAAGTTGAAAAAAAAGTGAATCGATTTTGATGGTTATTGAAGAAAATTCGAACCAATAATCAAAACGTTTGGTTCAGATGCTATCTAACTGCGCCAGAATGTTATGATAATATTCAATGGCTTTTTAGTTAACGAAAAATATCCAAATGCTCACTTGGTCAACTACGTTTCTTCACCAGACTATCTACATGTTTAATTCGCATATTTTAATGGAAAACCTTCCTCACCTTGAACATTTTTAGGTAAGGCAACATTGCCTTGCTTCTTAAAGTTAAGACGCTTTCTTCCGCGTAGCAGATTAGTGACTTATAAACAGAATGATTTGATTTTAATAAAAAATGAAACCGGCAGTAAGTTCCAAAACATATACTCAGGTCCATACAAAGTAATAAGGAAACGTTCACCCAATGTAGAAATAATTAAGGATAATAAAAACTATGTTATTCACAAAAACAGAACAAAAATGTATTTTTAACCAATTACCTAACATTTTTGTTAAAAGTTTATGTACTAAATACTTACTTCAAAAGTTTGTAAAGATAGTAATTATAATATGACATTATACTATATTAACATTCGTAATATAAGCTAAAATAAAATAAATTGTATTGTTTATTTTATTTTTTTTATCGCGGTGGAGATGAGATGTAGTGAATAGATTATATTAACTAAACATACTTATTAACCATTATATACTACGTAACCTAATTTTGTACCTATTTAATATACGATGGAAATAAAGGCAGTATCTATTCAGCAGTCTTGGCTTTCATTCCTCTCTCAGAGCACCACATTACAGTCTGAACACGCACATCTACTGGACAGATTTGTTTGAAATTTCTTTTGTTCTATAGCTATTAACCCTGAGCTGGCTTTAGACTATAATCGAATCCGAAGAGTGGAACACCTGACGTAGAATCATAAACAGAGCTTAAAAAACATTAAAGATTTGGAACTATTGATGCAGCACTATAGTAGTTCAGCTAAGGTATAAGAAATGAGTACTTGCCTCCTTAGTAAAAACTGTTCAACGTGAACAGTTATAAGTCTTTTCAACATGTATAATAATGAATACTTAAAAAAATAAAATTTGAGTAGTTAAATTTAGTCATAGTGGTGCAGATGTGAAAAGTCTGATTCTAAAAGAAGGTTATAAGTTTTATTTTAAGTATTGTTTATATTTTGAGTTATAGTTTGATATGTAATTAAATTTACATTTCTTCGCTCGGGTACCAAAGACAAAACGCAACGTTGAGTTCCTATCAAATATTTTGATATTAGGCGGAAGGACGGAGTGTCTTGACGCTAGGTATTCTCTGGCCACCTCAGAATGCGGAAAAAAGCGTAAAGTTGAATGTACTTACTGCAGCGCCCCCTGGTGAGCTGTCACCGTAACACACCGTAATATATGAAAAGACGCACCAATTAAGCCCGAAACTATCGTTGAAAGTTTCATGTAAATCAAACGAGTTTGCTTTGCATAATGTTTACTGCAGCGCCCCCTGGTGAATGGTCACCGCAAGAAAAAAATAAAAATCTTAAAATATGCATCAAGGAAAGCTGTCTAGTTCTGAAAACTCTATTCAATCTGATTAGTATATTGTATAGTAGACGAATAAATACAAGAAAAATGTTGGTTTAACACAAAAAACACAAACAAATGATTCCTGCAGCGCCCCCTGGTGAATGGTCACCGTAACATATATATGAAAAGACGCACCAATTAAACCTGAACCTATCCTTGAAAGTTTCATCTAAATTGGAAAAGTAGTTTTTCATTTGCATAAAGAAATGAAAAACATAAAAAGAAAAATCTTAAAATATGCTTCAAGAATCTAGTTCTGAAAACTCTATCCAATCGGATCAGTAATTTAGGTTTTAGACAAATGAATACAAAAAAGTACAAGCAAATGCTTACTGCAGCGCCCCCTGGTGGTTTGATACGATAAAAAATATCTAAGAACATTCACCAATTAAACCTAAATCTATCTCTAAAAACCGTATCGCAATCAGACTACTACTTTTTGAGTCGTTATGAACTTTTTGTGCACAAGTTAACCTAAAGAAAATGTACAAATTGTCGTCATCGTCAAATATTTGGTTATGTATTTAAAAACATTGTTAGAAAAGGTATAAAAATATGAACTTAACTGCATACACACATAAAAACACTAATGCGTCGTGCAGTCGGAAAATTCTATTAGCTATAAAAATGACGAGTAGTGACATCTATATTTGAATAGTAATATATAATAATCCGCTGGTCTACACTAGTCCAGTACTTAGTCCATACGAACTGAATTTCATGCACTTAGTTTAGTTTATCTATATTGATCATATACCCCTGCGCACGAACCGATTTCTTTTTGCCTTGCCTTTTCTAAAAGTTTTCGGGTAGGATTACAAATAATAGTAATAATAACACGTAGTGTCATCTATCGCAGGGTAGAGAAGATATCAGGAAATATTTTACTAAATCGTTTCCCGTTAATCACTAGATGGAGCAATATTTTTATACAATCCTATATTTGTTATTCAGATATGACTCCCGGCTGATGTGTACAGTAAAATTACCTCCAATAAAAGTACCTCTTAGGCATCTATGTGGTAGAACTATGTCTTCATGCAAGCCTTACAAATGACCCGGCTCCTTTGAATCCGACAACTTTTAGAAGAGATACATAATAATAATAAATAGTGTCATCTACTGTAAGGTTGAGAAGATATTAAGAAAAGATTTTGTTTCCCACTAATCACTAGAGGGAAGCAATACCTTAAATATAATATTTTTATAGCTTTTTTACTCAGTAAATAAAGAAGAAGATATAAGATAATAAGATCTTTTGTTTTCACGATTATTATACATTTTGAAATTAAACTATTTTTACCCTTTACCCTTATCGCTTATATTTTTGATGTTAGAAAATACATTTTTAGAAAATCTGACGTTTTGAACACTTTACAGACTAGGGCCTGGAAAAATAGTATTAATACACAAATAAATTTAGATTTCGATAAAATTATAACACAGCGATGCACACCTCGTTCATTGTGAACGGTATAATTGTGACATTATTGATGTTACAATTATTTCCGTATCCAGGCACTGTACTATTTTTCTTATAAGATAATTACTTTTCAGAATTTTGCAGAAAGTGGGGAACGAAGTATCTTAACACTCTCTCCTTTCATCTGCCTACCCTGGTGCCTGCAGGATACAGCTTAAAGTTAATAAAAAATATATATTGTTATTATTTTTTAAATTAAAATATAAATAGCGATAACACTTACTTATATTATGACAACTTTAACTGTTTATGTTTCTTACATTGCCATCTATGTGACGGTAAAAATAAATACAAATAAAGCGATATAAAATAATTATAATATTTGCAATTACAGTGTATAATTGACGCAAGAATTATCGAAATTGGTCAACGCCTTTTGATCTCTACAACGTTTACATACATTCAAACACATTACTATACTTTGCGTCGTGCAGTAGAAAATACTATTAGTTTTGGCTTTAAATTGTTTATAAAATGACGAGTAGCGACATCTATATTTGAGTAGAAATATATAATAATCCGCTGGTCTTATACACTAGTCCAGTACTTAGTCCATACAAACTGCATTCCATACACTTATTTCAGTTTTTCCATATTGTCCATATGATCCTGCGCACTAACCGGTGATCTGTATTTATTTTCTATCTTTTGTTATTCAGAGATGGACCTAGGCTGACGCATACAGTACAATATATTACTAGGTCTTTTACCTCTATGTGTTGGACTAAGTGTAGCGTGCAGATACAGGTCTACAAGCAAGCATTACAAAACGTTCCTTTGAAGCCGATAACTTTTAGAAGATACCTCTTCTAAAAGCTATCACGTAGAATTACCTATAATAACAATAATAATAACCCCCCCACGGGAATTACCTTGTCGTGGTGGTGGGGGCTTACGGGAAGGAGATACTATAATAGAAGGCGAGAACATCTAGCCTTGTGCTTTACAGCAATTACACAATGACACGCCAATACCAACTAGGCTTACCCTTCCCAACCCTTTTGTATGAAATGGAAAAAAGAGTATATAGTTTACGGCCGCTGCCCGGGGGTCGCCGGGGCGCACCTGGAGCCGATGCTGGGTGTCTCAGTATGCGAACCATCGGCGACGAGGAGTTGATCTGGCGGACTCCAGTCGAAGAATATATTACAGCCGAACGATCACCTCATTCGCCATCATCCATTTCTCCATTTAATGCATCACCATCATCTTCACTTTTGCAACCGTCACCTTCATCATCATCAATGTCATCTTTTCATCCTATCAAAGACGTTGTGCAGATTGTCGATAAGACTACTGTGTCTGCACCCGTTGCGGTAGGCCCCCGTACGCGAAAAAAATGGTCTTTAGAAATGAATATTTTCATTGTGCGTACATATTTCGCCCTCACTTCATTAGAGACAGTTAATCTTAGAACTTACTTAACACCACTACATGCTAAATTTATTGAACAGTTTCCCCATATGATAGTATCAAAGCAAAGAGTAGGAGACCAGCGCAGAGCCATCATGAAGAAAAATTTACTAAGTGCAGATAAATTACAAGAAATTAAAGAAGAAGTTAGAGTTACGCTTCAAAATTCTAATCACTCTGAAATATTGCAAACCGATAATCCACAAATAGCCACAGAACGAAGGAAATGGAGTGATGATATTAATGAAGCAATAATGAAATGTTACTATAAGATTACAAAATTAGAAAGAAATATAACTGGATACAGGACACAACTTTATAAGGAAGTCGTACACCAATTTCCAATCTTAGCCGATGTTTCAGTCCAACGTATAGCTGATCAGCGCAGAGCAATAGTTTATAATAAATTAGTAAAACCAGAAAGACTCACAGAATTAAAAACCGAAGTAACGCAATCGATTAATGAAGAATGCTTAACAGCAGAACCGCAGAATGTGCCTGAGGTAATACCGGCATTCTTAAGTAATAAAAATAACCCTCAATCGACAGCTATTAATCCTATAATTGAAAGCACATACGAAACTGAACAGATTTCATCTCTCGGAGATATAATCATTACGGATAATTTAGAAGAAAATGAAAAGAGACAACATCTTATTAAAAAATACCAGCTTACAGAAGAAGATAAAATCAGAATAAATTCAACATTTTCTAACACATACACCGACTTTTCACACACCTGTCCTCCAAAACGACCTTATATACCAAAACAGAAGGCCAATAAGAAGCTTACAGCCACAATTAATTACATTGATTTAGTAGTTTTGCCTAAGTATCTAAGTTCTGAATGTGATTTTCAAACTTTACATACACTTATATATTGCGCTGCAATGACAGCAGCCCTATTAAACGGATCTAAAATTTCACATAATCAGACTAGAAATATTGCAACCCAAAGTATTCCTAAATGGCAAAAGAGATTGGAAAATAGAATAGAAGAATTAAGAATTAAGATCGGTAGACTTACTGATTACATCCAAGGGAATAGAAGTGAAACACTACAAAATCATATTAATAAAATTAAAAACAATTATAAAATACACACACAACACGAGACAGAAAACTCTACACTTACAGAATTTTTAGATACATTGAAACAAAAACTCAGTGCATTAGCAAACCGTTTACGGCGATATAAACAGACATCATTAAGAAAATCACAAAATAAATTGTTTAATTCAAATGAAAAATTATTCTATCGCAATTTAGGCTCCACTAATTCCAATAATAATATTAAGAATAATAGTGTTGATTTGCCTGCAACTGAAGAATTATATACCTACTGGTCATCAATATGGTCTTCTCCAGCTGAGTACAACCAAGCAGAATGGATTGAAGAACAAAAACAGTATTTAGATACAAAAACAACTGACATGCAATTTGATGTGGTCAATATAGAATTGTTAAAATCTGTTATTTCAAAAACTCACAACTGGAAAGCTACAGGAACCGACAAAATTCATAACTTTTGGTACAAGAAACTTACTTGTGTACATATACATTTGCTTTTTCATATAAATAATTTTATATAATCACCGAACTCAGTGCCATCATTTGTAACTCAGGGTATAACTTACATGCTACCTAAGGATTTAAGAGACAAACGGAACCCCGCAAAATACAGGCCAATAACATGTCTGCAAACCATTTATAAAATCATATCTTCATGTATAACAGACCTTGTTTATAAACATATTGACGTCAATAATATGCTCACAGAACAGCAAAAAGGCTGCCGTCGTCTAAGTCAAGGATGTAAAGAACAGCTTATTATAGACTCAGTCATATCCAAACACGCACAAAAGAAGAAGACAGATATATACACCATGTACATTGATTTTCAGAAAGCATTTGATGCGATACCACATACATGGCTTGTTTATGTTTTACATATGCACAAAATACACCCAAATATTATTAATTTCTTAGAAAACATAATGAAGAACTGGACTACACAATTAAAAATTGTTAATTTAGCGAACGCAATAGAAACAGAACCAATACATATAAGAAGAGGCATATTCCAGGGAGACTCGTTTAGCCCTCTCTGGTTTTGTCTCGCTTTAAATCCATTGTCTTTAATGTTAAATAATAGCACAAAAGGATACACAATTACCCAGAACAACACTCAGCACATCATCTCGCATCTTATGTATATGGATGATATTAAACTTTATGCATCTAACCTTAGTAATTTAAATGAACTAGCAGACATGACACAAATGTTTTCCACTGATATACAAATGAGATTTGGCATAGAGAAATGTAAATTACAATCTATTCGAAGGGGTAAAATAGAGAAAAATAAATATCAATTATATTGCGGGGATTATATCGATCCATTAGACGACGAAAATGGTTACAAATATTTAGGGTATCAACAGACAAGACACATTCACCATAAACAAATTAAAATAGAAATAAACATGAAATTTAAAGGTAGAGTACAAAAAGTTTTAAATACCAATTTAAACGCGTACAATACAATAAAAGCACTGAACACCTATGCTATACCGATGCTCACCTACTCTTTTGGTGTTATTAAGTGGTCACAGACAGATTTACAAAAACTACAACGAATTATAAATACACTTATGACCAAGCACAGGAAACATCATCCCCGATCTTGCATACAAAGGCTTACACTTCCTAGATATGAAGGTGGAAGAGGGATAATAGATATTAAAAACCTTCATAACAAACAGATACATTTACTTAGATCTTTTTTCCACAGTCGCGCACAACAATCTTCACTCCATGGACTGATTACAGGATTAGATAATAAATTAACACCACTTAACCTAAGCAGTCATTTAACACAGTCAAACGAAACTATAACACAATCACAACAAAAATTAGAGGCATGGTTAGCAAAATCTCTTCACAGAAGGCACAGACGCGACTTGCTCAGTCCTACCGTCGACAAGTGTTAGGTTACTGTTAATATGAGGGTAATTAACTAAAAAATAAAATAATAATACCCACATAATTGTTTTAAAAGAGTGACAGATTTACTATATAAAGGGTACTTTTTGCTCTCAAAAGTTAGTACGCCGTCTTGCTGCCTGACGAAGGCATCGTTTTAAACGTGTAAAGTGTAATAGTTGGTAATCGTGTTATTAAACTATAAAGTGTTTAAGTGTATAAATTTACGTGTTTTAATAGAGAAGTTGTGTGTGTATTAATAAATAAGTGTAAATTTGTTAAGAGTGCAAAAGTTGCGTAAGTACAAAACTGTACAAGTGAGTATAGAGGTAAGGGTGTATAAACTGAAACAATAAATTGTGTTAACTAAAAGTCACCTTTTACTTTAATCCTGATATCTGTCTAACAAATATCAGAAGTGGGATTCCACCGAAGTTTTTTTTTACGCTTCGGTGTAATCCCGGTCTGCCCACATTACGTCAAGAGACAAGAGATGTCTTAAATGAGTGGAAAGGACTCAATTTATCGAGAGAGACTCGTCGCTGGTTTGTACTCACTGTTGCCACAAAAGGTGGTTAAGGAATGGGCGCAGTCGTGCCAGGCGATCGAGTCTTCACTGTTGCAGTGGTGCCAGGCAATCGAGGCGTCGCCGGCGCAGTGGCGCGAGGCGATCGAGGCCTCGCCGGCGCAGCGGCGCGAGGCGATCGAGGCATCGCCGGCGCAGCGGCGCGAGGCGATCGAGGCATCGCCTGCGCAGCGGCGCGAGGCGATTGAGGCGTCGCCGGCGCAGCAGTGCGAGGCGATTGAGGCGTCGCCGTCGCAGCAGGGCGAGGTGATCCAGGCGTCGCCGTCGCAGCAGGGCGAGGCGCAGCGGCGCGAGGCGATCCAGGCGTCGCCGTCGCAGCAGGGCGAGGCGATCCAGGCGTCGCCGTCGCAGCAGGGCGAGGTGATCCAGGCGTCGCCGTCGCAGCAGGGAGAGGCAATCCAGGCGTCGCCATCGCAGCAGGGCGAGGCGATCCAGGTGTCGTCGTCGCAGCAGGGCGAGGCGCAGCGGCGCGAGGCGATCCAGGCGTCGCCGTCGCAGCAGGGCGAGGCGATCCAGGCGTCGCCGTCGCAGCAGGGCGAGGCGATCCAGACGTCGCCGGCGCAGCAGCGCGAGGCAATCCAGGCGTCGCCATCGCAGCAGGGCGAGGCGATCCAGGTGTCGTCGTCGCAGCAGGGCGAGGCGCAGCGGCGCGAGGCGATCCAGGCGTCGCCGTCGCAGCAGGGCGAGGCGATCCAGGCGTCGCCGTCGCAGCAGGGCGAGGCGATCGAGGCATCGCCTGCGCAGCAGCGCGAGGCGATCCAGGCGTCGCCGTCGCAGCAGGGCGAGGCGATCGAGGCGTCGCCGTCGCAGCGGGGCGAGGCGATCGAGGCGTCACCGTCGCAGCGGTGCGAGGTGATCAAGGCGTCGCCATGAATAAGGTAACTTTAACAGTAACGATAATAAACATAGTAATAATACAGACAGTATTGATACAGACAGTATCTATACAGACAGTATTGATACAGACAGTATCTATGCAGACAGTATTGATACAGACAGTATCGATACAGACAGTATTGATAAAATGAACAGTGATATAGAGAATAGTGATACAGACAGTATTGACAAAGTGAATAGTAATACAGAAAGTAGTGATATACAAAGTAGTGGTATAAAAAGTAGTGATAAATATAGTAGTGATGCATATAGTAGTTATACATATAGTAGTGATACAGACAGTATCGATACATATAGTAGTTATACATATAGTAATGATACAGACAGTATCGATACAGACAGCAGTGATACATATAGTAGTGACACATGTAGTAGTTATACATGTAGTAGTTATATATAGTAGTGCTACAGACAGTATCGATACAGACGGTATTGATAAAGAGAGTAGTGATACAAACAGTAGTCGTACAGATAGTAGTGATACAGACAGTAGTCATACATATAGTAGTGATACATATAGTAGTGATACGTATAGTAGTGACACATATAGTAGTGATACAGACAGTAGTCACAGAGGGTAGTGATACAGAGAATAGTGATACAGACGGTAGTCATACAGACGGTATTGATACAAACAGTAGTCATACATATAGTAGTGATACATATAGTAGTTACAGACAGTAGTCATACAGACGGTAGTCATACATATGGTAGTGATACATATAGTAGTTATGCATATAGTAGTGATACAGACGGTAGTCATACAGACAATAGTCGTACATATAGCATTGTTACATATAGTAGTGATACAGACGGTATTGATAATGAGAGTAGTGATACAGAGAATAGTGATACAGACGGTAGTTATACAGACGGTAGTCTTACATATAGTAGTGATACATATAGTAGTCGTACATTCATAGTGATACATATAGTATTGATACGTATAGTAGTGATACGTATAGTAGTGGTTTATAAATTAAATTAAATTAAAAATTAAATAGCTTCACGCTATATCCCGCACACAGCAGGGTAGGCAGAGGGAACCTAGTGTTAAGACACTCCGTTCCCCACTTTCCGCCGAATTCGGAGGCTTGCGTGTTAAGTGGCGGAACTTAACGCCGCGCTTTACCTCGACACCAGAGCGAAGAAAATGGAAATATAATTTCCACTCCTCGAGTGGGAATCGAACCCACAACCAGTCGTTTACAGTCACACTCTTGTGCCACTGGGCCACGACTGGCCACAGTAGTGATACATATAGTAGTGGTTTATATAGTAGTGATATATAAAGTAGTGATACATATAGTATTGATACGTATAGCAGTGATACGTATAGTAGTGATACGTATAGTATTGATATATAAAGTAGTGATACATATAGTAGTGATGCAGACAATATCGATACAGACAGTATTGATAAAGAGAGTAGTGATACAAACAGTAGTCATACATATAGTAGTGATACATATAGTAGTGATACAGACAGTAGTCATACAGACGGTAGTCATACATATGGTAGTGATACATATAGTAGTTATACATATAGTAGTGATACAGACAGTATCGATACAGACAGTATTGATAAATATGGTAGTGATACAGAGAATAGTGATACAGACTGTAGTCATACAAACAGTAGTCGTACATATAGCATTGTTACATATAGTAGTGATACAGAGAATAGTGATACAGACAGTAGTTATACAGACAGTAGTCTTACATATAGTAGTGACACATATAGTAGTCGTACATTCATAGTGATACATATAGTATTGATACGTATAGTAGTGATACGTATAGTAGTGATATATGAAGTAGTGATAGCTATAGTAGTCATACATTCAGTAGTGATACATATAGTAGTGATGCAGACAGTATCAATACAGACAGTATTGATAAAGAGAGTAGCAGAACATATAGTAGTGATACATATAGTAGTGATACATATAGTAGTGATACATATAGTAGTGATACATATAGTAGTGATACAGACGGTAGTGATACAGACGGTACAGACGGTAGTGATACATACAGTAGTGATGCATTTAGTAGCGGTACAGATAGTAGCCGTACGCGTAGTAGCCGTACGCGTAACAGCCGTACGCGTAGCAGCCGTACGCGTAGCAGCCGTACGCGTAGCAGCCGTACGCGTAGCAGCCGTACGCGTAGCAGCCGTACGCGTAGCAGCCGTGCGCGTAGCAGCCGTGCGCGTAGCAGCCGTGCGCGTAGCAGCCGTGCGCGTAGCAGCCGTGCGCGTAGCAGCCGTGCGCGTAGCAGCCGTGCGCGTAGCAGCCGTGCGCGTAGCAGCCGTGCGCGTAGCAGCCGTGCGCGTAGCAGCCGTGCGCGTAGCAGCCGTGCGCGTAGCAGCCGTGCGCGTAGCAGCCGTGCGCGTAGCAGCCGTGCGCGTAGCAGCCGTGCGCGTAGCAGCCGTGCGCGTAGCAGCCGTGCGCGTAGCAGCCGTACGCGTAGCAGCCGTACGCGTAGCAGCCGTACGCGTAGCAGCCGTACGCGTAGCAGCCGTACGCGTAGCAGCCGTACGCGTAGCAGCCGTACGCGTAGCAGCCGTACGCGTAGCAGCCGTACATATAGTAGCCGTACAGATAGTGAACTTACGTTATTAATGGGACACATAGCTAACGAATGCAATATTGAAATTCATGGAACCAAATTAAAACATAGTGTAACCGAAAACAACGAATTCGAATAGTAATGATTAAGCGGTTTTGATTGTTAGTGGTAGTACTTAGTGGGGAAATTCATGAAAAAAAAAGTCAATTAGGTATATAAATAAATATATATGTTGTTTTAGTTTTAATTGAGTTAGGTTGTACAAAAATTGGAGAATTAGCAATAATATTACCTGACAGTATTTCATATATATGTATTGTACATAGACCGTATCGATTATAGTTTAATTAAAAATAGATGTAAGAGAAATATTCAATTAAATGATGAATGCGGAAATTGTACGCGAGTCAAACATTATATACGAATACATGAATAATTGTTATTTATATTGTGAAGATCAATTAGATTGTTTATCATGTTATTTAGAAGATCAATAAGATTGTTTATCAGTTTTTAAATATTTTTCTACTTATTTATTATTGCTTTATTTATTAAGATATTTTGCAACTCAGACTTAATTACTTAGGTATTTTACTACTTTAGACTTTATTCATTAAGATATATACTACTACTATAATTTTGAGGCGAGTTCGCCTCTGGCGCGATCCGTTCAAGTAAACATACTGACTTTGTCACTCCAGAGTGCTCCAATATTAATTAAATAACAAATGTCCCGAAAATCAATGGTATCAAAAATCAATGGTTTTTTTTACAATACTTTAAATTAAGGAATCAGATTTACGCTGGCTGAGATACTATCTGGGTTCAAAATAGTTAGCATATCTAATAGTCATATACATAACTCGGTAAATGGTAATTTAGAGAACAAAACTGAAAATAGGGATTCGATTTGTGATAAAGTTCTAGTCGCGTAAGTAAAAATCACACGGCACTAAAACGGCAATACGGTAAACGTAGGAAACCTCCGAGTGAATACAAAATAGGAGATCTTGTTAGGGTTTTTCATTATTAACAGTTAACGGGTCAAAGCCGGTTTTACCTAAGTTTCAAGGCCCTTATAAAATAAGTAACGTTTTCGGTCATGACAGATACTGGCTATACTAAAGCGTGCAGTGTATCCTCTAGTCAATCTTATAGGTACAGTGAACAAGAATCTATACATTCTGAATTTCCAGACAACGTAATAACTAATTTAATTTTGCATGGAAAATGCTTAGTAGTATCATAAAATTGTTACATTGATAATAATTCAGTCGATATTTGTCACATAGATAATATGCATAGTATATATAAATTGTTGTATTAATAAATGAATTATCCATACATAGTGTACACTTTATGTAGAATCTATTTTAGGATGGGCAGATTGCCCCAGTTTGGGCAGATTGCCTCAGTTTGGTTGGGCAGATTGCCCCAGTATAGGCAGATTGCCTAAGTATGGGCAGATTGCCTAAGTATGGGCAGATTGCCTAAGTATGGGCAGATTGCCTAAGTATGGGCAGATTGCCTAAGTATGGGCAGATTGCCTAAGTATGGGCAGATTGCCTAAGTATGGGCAGATTGCCTAAGTATGGGCAGATTGCCTAAGTATGGGCAGATTGCCTAAGTATGGGCAGATTGCCTAAGTATGGGCAGATTGCCTAAGTATGGGCAGATTGCCTAAGTATGGGCAGATTGCCTAAGTATGGGCAGATTGCCTAAGTATGGGCAGATTGCCCCAGTTTAAAAGATGGGCAGATTGCCCCAGTTTAAAAGATGGGCAGATTGCCCCAGTTTAAAAGATGGGCAGATTGCCCCAGTTTTAAAGATGGGCAGATTGCCCCAGTTTAAAAGATGGGCAGATTGCCCCAGTTTAAAAGATGGGCAGATTGCCCCAGTTTAAAAGATGGGCAGATTGCCCCAGTTTAAAAGATGGGCAGATTGCCCCAGTTTAAAAGATGGGCAGATTGCCCCAGTTTAAAAGATGGGCAGATTGCCCCAGTTTAAAGGATGGGCAGATTGCCCCAGTTTAAAAGATGGGCAGATTGCCCCAGTTTAAAAGATGGGCAGATTGCCCCAGTTTAAAAGATGGGCAGATTGCCCCTAGAATGTTTTGTTTATAAAAGTTTATGTTATTGTAAGCGTTATCTTGTATATATTTTCTATTACTTTTTCTTTTTTTTTTTTTTTTTTTGTTTTTTTTTGTTTTGGAAACACGGGGTCGTGTTTCGGCGCAGGACGGCCGAACTGTTAGGTTACTGTTAATATGAGGGTAATTAACTAAAAAATAAAATAATAATACCCACATAATCGTTTTAAAAGAGTGACAGATTTACTATATAAAGGGTACTTTTTGCTCTCAAAAGTTAGTACGCCATCTTGCTGCCTGACGAAGGCATCGTTTTAAACGTGTAAAGTGTAATAGTTGGTAATCGTGTTATTAAACTAAAAAGTGTTTAAGTGTATAAATTTACGTGTTTTAATAGAGAAGTTGTGTGTGTATTAATAAATAAGTGTAAATTTGTTAAGAGTGCAAAAGTTGCTTAAGTACAAAACTGTACAAGTGAGTATAGAGGTAAGGGTGTATAAACTGAAACAATAAATTGTGTTAACTAAAAGTCACCTTTTACTTTAATCCTGATATCTATCTAACACAAGATAGCTTCAAACGCTTAGTTAAGCCAAGGTGAGTTATTCCCTGAAACTGAAGGGTTTATGCTAGCTATACAAGACCAGATTATGGAGACACGAAATTATAAAAAACACATAATACACGATACACCATTAGACCTGTGCAGACATTGCCATTGTGCCAGTGAAACCATACAACATATTACGGGAGCTTGTAAATCAATAACACAAACAGATTACAAGCATCGACATGATCAGGTTGCATCCATCATTCACCAATATTTAGCGAAAAAATTGAATTTAATCAGTGAAACCATACCATATTACAAATATAAACCTCAAGCTGTAATAGATTCAAAAGATTTTAAGATTTATTGGGATAGGACAATAATTACAGACAAAACAATCCATCATAACAGACCTGATATTACCCTGCATGACAAAAAACGTAGTACAGTTTACTTAATTGATGTGGGAATACCCAATACACATAATCTCTCTTCAACGTTTTCAGATAAAATTACCAAATACACTGACCTTTCAATAGAGCTGAAAGCACAATGGCAAGTTAACACCGTCAAAACAATACCATTAATTCTTTCTACCACAGGAGTAATACCGGTCACTTTACACTCTAGTCTTAAGCAACTTAATATTCACCCTCTCCTTTATCGTCAATTACAAAAGGCAGTTATTTTAAACACTTGTCGCATTGTTAGGAAATTTTTAACATTACATTAGATCATCTCTCCAATGTTTGACTGCAAGTCCGCGTTGGAGCAGGAGTCCCCAGGAATGGGAGAATGAAAAATTCATTAAAAATATAATAATACGTAGTGTCATCTATCGCAGGATAGAGAAGATATTAGGAAATATTTTGCTAAATCGTTTCCCGTTAATCACTAGATGGAGCAACACTATTTTTATGTAATCAATAGTAAAGAAGATATAAATGAAAGAAACATCGTAGTTAGTTTCTTCTGTAATACTGTAAATATAAGACATAAAATATTAGCTTACAAGTATCTGGGACTGTAATTAATATTAATTGCTTAATTTAAATAAAATGTATTTTTATATGTCTGATATAAATATTTATTATTATTATTATTTATTGTATGAACTTGTGGTGAAACAGCTATGTTTGTTTTTTAAACTCATCCATCGTATGCTTTCTTTGTTCAGCGTGTACTTAATCATTCAGTGCATTCTATTTAGACCACGCGCCTGACCAAAGTTATAGCAATAGATTATTCATTGCTATAACTGTCGTCAGGCGCGTGTTTCATTCATTTTATAAACATATGAGCTTCAAAACATATAAATAAAATATATGTAATATATTTTTAAATTGTATTTATGTTATTAGCTGCATGACTTGTTAAGCTAATATTACTGACAATAAATTCATAACTGTATATATTTGTATTATGTACATCTTCCATCTCTTTCACTCGCACTATTATATATTGCTGTTTCATTCATGTAACTCGTATGTCCTGATTCCGATTACAAAATGGCGGATTGTCGTGACTCGCGGTAAGATGATGCTGTTCACTTTGTTTAATATTTACTCTTGTAATTATTTTACATTAAATTAAATTAAATTAAATAGCTTCACGCTATATCCCGCACACAGCAGGGTAGGCAGAGGGAACCTAGTGTTAAGACACTCCGTTCCCCACTTTCCGCCGAATTCGGAGGCTTGCGTGTTAAGTGGCGGAACTTAACGCCGCGCTTTACCTCGACACCAGAGCGAAGAAAATGGAAATATAATTTCCACTCCTCCTCGAGTGGGAATCGAACCCACAACCAGTCGTTTACAGTCACATTCTTGTGCCACTGGGCCACGACTGGCCACTGTAATTATTTTACATTTCAATTACTTTCTGAGATTACTTATTTATATTATTGTTGATATTTTAATCAGTAGAAAGTGAAATGCTGATTGGTGATAGTTTAAGTTGCGGTAATACGCCTTCAAATAATAGAAACATTAGAACATAAATGACATTAACTACAGTATTATTTGCTGTCTTATTAATTACAGTTAAATCATAACAATTATTAGTCACTTCGAATCAAATCGTTATTATCGCAAGGCTTATTTGGTTATACATATATCTATCTATAAACATTGTTAGTAAACGTATCAAAATATGAACTCAACGAAATGTGAATCTGTGACTCTTGGAAACCATCCAAACACCGACCGTTTCTGTTCTCTCCGTTGACCTGTTTCGTGATGTTTTTACAAACTGGTTTTACTAAACTATTTTTTAAATCTATCAAAAAATCTGCTTTCTACTAAAGGTACACACTACTTATTCATTTTAAAATATTGTTAAAACTAAAACGATAAACGCAACTACACACATACATAAAAACACTAATGTGTTTGTACTACCCTACTAAAATAAATACTATCATAGTACCCGGCAATAAATAATGCACATCGTGCTTAGAATGGAACAGTCGGTCAGTTTCGGTTTCGTAGAGCGCTGTCTTTGTCACTCAGTTGGTATGTGACGTTTCTCATTGTTATTATTTTAAGCGACCGAGACAACGCTCTACGAAGTCGAAGCTAACCGACTGTTTCATTCTAAGTATCGATGTACATTATTTTTTGCCGGGTACTATAGCTTTGTCTGCGAGTTGCTTATAAAAGTGACGAGTAGCGACATCTATATTTGAGTAGAAATATATATTAATCCGCTGGTCTCGTACACTAGTTCCGTATTCAGTCGAGTCGACAATTAGTTTAGTTATCTTAAATTGTCTATATTCCTCTTCGACGCACGTTCGACGACGACGTTCTTAGAAGATACCTTTTTTAAAAATTATCGGATAGAAGTATATACGCATAATAATAACATTAATACGTAGTGTCATCTATCGAAGGGTAGAGAAGATATTAGGAAATATTTTACTAAATCGTTTCTCGTTAATCACTAGATGGAGCAAGAGTTGTTATGCAGTCAATAGAAAAGAAGATATAAATGAAAGAATCATCGCAGTTATTTCACCAGCGCCCCTAGTTAGGCCTAGCTCGAACAGAGCGAAGCAAATTCCCCCACTAAAACGGTGTCGCAAGTCGAGGTTCGAGTCTCAACTGAGACGCCCTTGCCATGCCGTCGTCGTCATTTGATGGCTTCCTCACAAGCGAGGATTCCAAGCCAAGGTCAGAGCTCATATAGCTCGGCCTCCCCCAAAGCCCGATGGAGCTGTCGAGGCCGCTCTGGCCAACAGCATATTACACAGTCGAAAAAAAAAACGCAGTTATTATCTTCTGTGATACTGTAAATATGAGACTTAAATATTAGCTTACAAGTGTCTGGGTCTATAACTAATATTAATTAATTAATTTAAATTAAATGTATTATTTATATGTATGTAATGGTCTGATGAAAAGATTTATTTTTATTATTATTTATTGTAAGAAGTTGTGGTAAAACAGCTACTTGTTTTTCAAACTCATCCATCGTATACTTTCTTTGTACAGTGTATACTTTAATCATTTAGTTCATTCTATTTAGACCACGCGCCTGACCAAAGTTAAAGCAATAGATTATTCATTGCTATAACTGTCGTCAGGCGCGTGTTTCATTCATTTTATAAACATATGAGCTTCAAAACATATAAATAAAATATACGTGATATATTTTTAAATTGTACTTATGTTATTAGCTGCATGACTTGTTAAGCTAATATACTAATATAGTAATATTATACTAATATACTAATATAGTAGGTCAGTAGACAATAAATTCATAACTGTATATATTTGTATTATGTACAACTTACATCTTCCATCTTCCATCTCTTTCCCTCGCACTATCATTATATATTGCTGTCTCATTCACGTAACTCGTATGTCCTGATTCCGATTACAAAATGGCGGGTTGTCGTGGCTCGCGACAAGATTATTACGTTCATTTTGTTTAATATTTACTTATGTTGTATATTTTACAATTCAATTACTTTCTGAGATTACTTATTTATATTATTACTGATATTTTAATCAGTGCTAAGGGAAGTGCTGATTGGTGATAATTTAAGTTGCGGTAATACGCCTTTAAATAATAGAAACATTAGAACATAATTGACATTAACTACTGAATTATTTGCTGTTTCATTAATTACACTAAAATTATAACATTCATTAGTCACTTAATCTACATTAATACTCGTATATGTTATAACGTGGTAAGCGTTTGTGAGACTGTACCTATGTTTGAGGAGGGTAATGTACGAAACTGCGGAAGCAATTTCAAAAATTCTTTTACTGTTAAAGAGGTGCATGTATCATTATCTGAATGCTAGCATATATTTGTTTTGAAATAACTAATTTTTAGCCAGATCAATTACCACTTACAAAGTATTCTAGTAAAAAAGCACTATTGAAAATCTTTTCGTGTGTGCGGTGGTATGATATGTAGGTAATGCTATAAAGCAATTAATGTGACCAGTTCGTCATGTAGCTGCAAAAGGGTCATTGCTTATTAATGTAAAAAGTTAATATAAAATACTGTGTAACTACGCTCTGCATTCGAATGAGACATATTTAAAATGATAAAGTCTAAATAAAACTTTATAACAATTACACAGATTCTACTGTTTTAATAAGATTAAAATATTTTACTTAACATTAGATCGCATGGTGATAATTCTTCCTTCGTTCTATAAAGAAAGTAGTGAATAAACTATTTTTATTGAACGTATTATAATATTATAAGTATATGTTTTTATTTAAGGTTCTCGCAATGTATGTGCTGACAGTCCTCTAGGCGCGGCTTCAGTCGGAGTCCGATTTCCGCAAACGGCAGACGGCGAAGACAAACGTCCTCATTCCACGTAGCTGTAGTCGCTGTCAACAAATAAATATGATTATTTTAAGATATATAATATGAGGGACAAAAACGGTGTCGCAAGTCTAAATTCGAATCTCAACTGAGGCGCTCTTGTCACGACGACGCGTCGTCGTCATTTGATGGCTTCCCTCACAAGCGAGGTTTCCAAGCCAAGGTCAAAGCTCATACAGCTCGGCCTCCCCCAAAGCCCGGTGACGCTGTCAAGGCCACTCGGGCCATCCGCATACTACACAGTTATTATAAATACGTTAATTAACTTTGAAGATTTCATTGTTTGTATACAACATGAGTAAAGTACTTTTCCCTCGTAACAGGTTACTCAGAGAGAGCCTAGACAAGAAATAAACTGGCTAGAAATCGGCACGTTGCGTAGCGTGTGGCGTAGCGGCGGAATGGCGGAACTCAACGCCGCACTTTATTATCACGCGCGATTATTATTTCACACGCCGTATTAGGTAGCAGAGCGGAGAGGAAATGAAATATAGGGATAATGATTGCAGTAAAGCGTTCGCTAAGGTACCTCTCCAAATTCCACTTTAAGAACTATGAACAAATTTAATTATTGATATGTGAGACGGTTAGCTTACCTTCCTAATAGAACGTCGGTTGTTGGCAGCGACTGCATGTCTGCTTCATCAATGTCTACTTTCGGAGTCCTCCAGGTTCTATATTAGTCCCTCTATTCTTCTCTTCTAACAACATCCTGTGAAACAGTTTAATACATAGTCTATTATTTATATGCATGACATTTACGGTTTCATCTGTACGCAGGGTTGCTTTATTATAAACACTGATATATTCTTCCTTTTCAAAATAATGCAGTCGCAGTAAGTTAAGATATTATATAATTAGGTAACATAGATATAATTTAAATCATATTTGAGAGTAAGACGACCTCGGAGTAGTATTGTACTCGAACTTCCGTTTTGATTTGCTAATAAATATTTTTTAAAAACTAATATTAGACGTTTTTTTTATAATTGAAAGGAATTCAGAAACCGGCCATTAAGAGATCGTAACATGACACTGCAGCAAATTGTAGAATCTGTACTATAATACAACTTGCATGCGACAAGTCATTGCCTGGCGAGTTTAAATAAATTCGTACATATTATTATTGTACCATTACGGATGTCACATGAAACAAGGAAATAGTAAAATTGCTCTGAGAAGAGCCCACTTAGACGATCTCATACATATGAGACATGAACAACAGCTCTGACAAGAGCTTTCACCTTCCACTGTCCTTCGAAACAGAATAGTTCTGAAAAGAACTGTTTGTATGCAGTAGTTATCTTCATACATAATTTTCTTCTATTTTTTTCTTTCTTTCTCATAAAATACAATTTCATTGTTTATAAGCCTCGAGAAGATCTGCACGATATGTTCTTTACCTTGAAAGAGAGGCGCTAGCTCTGAAAAGAGCTGTTTAATAGATTCTTATCAGTAAGAAACAGAAGCTAGCTCTGAAAAGAGCTGTTTGATAGAGCTGAGCGAAGTGAAGCTCTTACTGGTCGAAAGTGTGTTTTGTTGTGGTTTAATTCTTCCTGGGCTATTTGTAGTAGACCTCTGAAATTTGGCAGTAATATAGAGCACAGTGTCATGTGTGCTGTGAAGTTTGTTGGTGACAATTATAATTGTATTTTTTGAATAAATGGTAATAAAACGGTCAAAAAGTGCCCATAGACTTAGGCTGTGGAACGCAAAGTTAAGAGTTATGTTAGTGTTAAGTGTTTGCTTTTCAAACTGTTTTAACATATAATAACATAAAATATGTACTTAGCTCACCTCTTTCCGCCATGCAGAGCAAAGAGGTGGTTCCTAGTAGACTCTTGTCAGTAAGAAACAGAGGTTAGCTCGGAGAAGTGCCCATAGACTTAGGCTGTGGAACGCAAAGTTAAGTGTTATGTTAGTGTTAAGTGTTTTCTTTTCAAACTGTTTTAACATATAATAACATTAAATATGTACTTAGCTCACCTCTTCCCGCCATGCAGAGCAAAGAGGTGGTTCCTAGTAGACTCTTGTCAGTAAAAAACAGAGGTTAGCTCTGAAAAGAGCTCTTTGATAGATTCTTGTACATAAGAAACAGAGGCTACCTCTGAAAAGAGCTGTTTGCTACATTCTTGTCAGTAAGAAATAGAGGCTAGCTCTGAAAAGAGCTGTTTGATAGAGCTGAGCAAAGTGAAGCTCTTACTGGTCGAAAGTGTGTTTTGTTTTGGCTTAATTCTTCTTGGGCTATTTGTAGTAGACCTCTGAAATTTGGCAGTAATATAGAGCACAGTGTCATATGTGCTGTGAAGTTTGTTGGTGACAATTATAATTGTATTTTTTGAATAAATGGTAATAAAACGGTCAAAAAGTGCCCATAGACTTAGGCTGTGGAACGCAAAGTTAAGTGTTATGTTAGTGTTAAGTGTTTTCTTTTCAAACTGTTTTAACATATAATAACATTAAATATGTACTCAGCTCACCTCTTCCCGCCATTCAGAGCAAAGAGGTGGTTCCTAGTAGACTCTTGTCAGTAAGAAACAGAGGTTAGCTCTGAAAAGAGCCATTTGGTAGGCTGTTCTCTAAAGGAAATAAAAGCTAGCTGAAAAGAACTTTTTAATGCGTTCTATACATAGATAGACAGAAGTAAGCCCTGAAAAGCAATATTTAAAACGTAAGCATTATATGGTTTATTAATATTTATTTGTCTTTCTTCGCAAGGCTAATGTCGTACAGTTTCAATATTAATCCGCCCTGAAAAAGCCGCTTGATACATGCATAAACGTAAATGTTTTTTGGGACGTTCTGTATCTGTTCACGTGAAACATGACTGGCCGTAAAATTTCTGATTTGTTTTAAGAAAACTTATGATGAACTTCTTTACTCTAATATCATACATAACATTCAACGTTTACATAATGTTCAACGTGCGCTCAGCAACGTGCGGCGTGTTGTAACTGGTCAATACTTTGTCTCTCAGGTGTACCATGAGGGCTCACTCCAGAAGTGTTTATAGGGGAATAATAATTCATATAAATCATGTTTCAGTCGCAACAGAATTTATTTGATAACATCGTGAAAGTGTACACCAACCCCCCCGTGGGGGGACGGGTTAAGAATACAATTCCCCCCCGCCGCCGGGTAGCGTCCCGTAAAAGGCGGGTAACCCAGTAGTCTGGTGGTAGGAGATTCGTTCTCCGACTGGCTCGCGACCACTATCGTGTCAAAGACGAACCGCCAAATATCTGATGATGTGTTCCGGTTCGATGGCACGTAAGCCAGCTCTCCCTATTCCCATATTTCCCATCCTTCTTTCCTTTTTGTCCTACATCCCCGAGGCTGGCAACGCATCCATAACTCTAATGGTATGGATGTCTATGGGCGAAGGTAACCACTTAACACCAGGTGGGCCTTCTGCTCGTTTGCCTCCTTATTCCATAAAAAAAAAAAAAAAAAAAAAAAAAAAACCATGTTATGTGCCTCCTCTTCCCTTGCGCACGTTTATCGGCCAGTTTTCTAGTGTGCTAGTCAACTGTGTCACGGAGCAGACGTCGCGTCGCCGCTCGCACTGGTGTAGCTATTTCCTAGTTGTCGCGTGAAACAAGAAGTAGCTCTGAAAAGAGCTCTTACAACGTACATTGATGATATATTTAATTAATTTAATCGAAATTCATACATGCAAGAAATCGAAGGAGTAGTTATGTTCATAAAATATAGTAAGTCTTTATAAAACTATATAAAATAATAGCAGTGAGTCAGGGAAACTGTCGAAGAGTCCCAACTCAGATCCAAAGCACTGTCTTCCAAGTCATGTTGCAGAATGTTATTTGTACTTTATTATGAAGACTAGCGACCCGCTCGCGGCTTCACCACGTGAACTACCACTTTCATCCACTATTGCCTCTTTGGAATTGTTTTTTTTTATAAAAGGAGGATGGTCTAAATTTAACCTTTTTTCCCGTGGGGAGACGGGGTAAGAATACAATTCCCCCCCGCCGCTGGGTAGCGTCCCGTAAAAGGCGGGTAACCCAGTAGTCTGGTGGTAGGAGATTTGCTCTCCGACTGGCTCGCGACCACTATCATGTCAAAGACGAACCGCCAAACATCTTATGATGTGTTCCGGTTCGATGGCATGTAAGCCAGCTCTCCCTATTCCCACCATTCCCATCCTTCCTCCCTCCTTCTGTCCTACATCCCCAAGGCTGGCAACGCATCTATAATTTGCATGTTGTGGATGTCTATGGGCGAAGGTAACCACTTAACACCAGGTGGGCCTTCAGCGCGTTTGCCTCCTTTATTCAATAAAAAAAAAAAAAAAAAAAAAAAAAAAAAAACCTTGCGTCACTAATTATATTCTTGCGAAAATCATCGATGCATCTAGTACAATGTCTATACTATTTGATAACGTATAGTGATAACTGATCTAGTAAGAAAACGTACGAAATCTGCTATCATATATCTATATGATAGCAGATTTCGTACATATATACCATCAGGTATATAGTATTATAAACTTATAATATCTTAAATAAATTTTAGACTTTTTATTTTATTTTACAATTGTGTTACTTACTGGTATTAAAAAAAATACCTTTACTTGCAAATAATCAATATAACTTGACTTTGGTAGTTTTTATTTTTCTGCAGGAACTATATTGAATACCAGGGTAAACTAACGACCCTCTCGCGGCGTCGCTGGGTGAACTACTACTTTCATACCCTATTTTAGCACCTCTGGAATTATTTTTAAAAAAGAAAGGTAGCGTATATTTGACTTTGCCTTATCAACTATTTCCTGAGAAAATTAATCGAAATCAGTCAAGGAGTTTAGATCTTTCATTCTCACTATATTCTTAACATACATAAGTTTCATCCACTGTTTCAACCTCCTAGGGTTTGATTTTTTTTAAAAAGTAGCCTATATTTGACCCTACGACTTCTTCTTTTCGTATTTCATCTAAAGCGGGCTAGTAGATTACCCGTGCAAACAAAACCTATAGAAGAGATACAGATTTTTGCATCTTTATAATAATATTAATGAGTACGAATATATCTAGTACAATGTCAAATATATAATAACAGATGGTGACAGAAAACGTAGTGACATTTGTTGTCATATAGATAATACTAGCGACCCGCTCGCGGCTTCGCCACGTGAACCGCCACATTCATCCTCTATTGCCTCTTTGGGATTGTTTTATTTTATAAAAGGAGGTAGTCTATATTTGACCTTGCGTCACTAATTATGTTCTTGAGAAAATCATCGTTACATCTAGTACAATGTCTATACTATTTGATAATATATAGCGATAACTGTTATAGTAAGAAAACGTACGAAATCTGCTATCATAGCATATCTATATGATAGCAAATTTTGTACATATATACCATCTGGTATATATGTGCGAAATCTGTAGATTACCCGTGAAAACATAAAAGATATAGATATAAATTATTGCATTTTTATAATAAAAATACTAATGAGTACGGATATATCTAATACAATGTCAACTATATAATAACAGATGGCGCTACCCGTTCCAGAAAACGTACTTACATCTGCTGTCATATAGATTATATAAAGTTTTATAGACCGGTCAAATGTATCTTTATTAAATGTTATGCTTATTTTATTTTATAATTATTTTAATTAGTGATATTGAAACAAATTTAGCTTTACTCGTCAAGTATCGACATAGTTTGAATGTTTTTTTTTTATTTTATTTTTCTGTGGGAGATGTATTGAATACCAGGATGAAAACTATCCCATATGTTGCCCTAACCTCTTAGCTAACTCCATACAAAAATTCATTAATTTCTACCCGGTAGATATCAGTATACAAATAATTTACTTATATCGATTTTTTATTTTTTCCAAAAAAACTACATGGAAAACCGGGATAAAAGCCATTCTATATGTACCTTTGGACTATAAGCTATCACCATACCAAAATTCATCCATTTCTATCCAGTAGTTTTTGCGTGATTGACGAACAAATTAACAGACAGACAGACAGACAGACAAAAATTCTACTGAGTGGATTTTTGGCCTCTGTTATCGATATTTTAACGCACCCAATTAAAATTTTTCTGAATTTTTTCATGTACAGAATTGACTTATCTACTCTTTTATTATATAAGAGATAGAGATAAAGTTTTGTAGACCGGTCAAATGTATTTTTACCCGCGACGGAACGGCGACTGTATATGTGTTTGGGGTGAGAGGTTGTTTGTTTGTTTGTTTGTTTGTTTGTTTGTGTGTTTGTGCAAATTACTATGTCAATTATTTCCAAAACTATAAGTCCGATTTCGATACGGTTTTCTATGATAGGTTAAGGTTCAATTGGCGTATGTTCTTAGATATGTCTTATTGCCTTAACTCACCAGGGGGCGCTGCAGTAAGCATTTCACGTGAAAACGAATGTTTTCAATTATCTCAAAAAATAGTAGTCTGATTTCGATAGATTTTCAGTGATAGATTCAGATTTAATTGGTGGATGTTCTTGGATATGTTTTATCGTGTCAAACCACCAGGGGGCGCTGCAGTAAGCATTTGTTTGTACTTTTTTTGTATTTATTTATCTAAAACCGAAACTACTGATCCGATTGAAAAGAGTTTTCGGAAAAAGATTTAGCTTTGCTTGATGCATATTTTAAGATTTTTCTGTTTTTGTTACGGGGAAAACTCACTAGGGGGGCGCTGCAGTAAACATTTGTTTATGCAAATCAAAAACTACTAGTCCAATTTAGATGTAACCTTCAAGGGTAGGTTCAAGCTTAATTGGTTCGTCTTTTCATATATATGTTATGGTGACCACTCATCAGGGGGCGCTGTAGTAAGCATTTGCTTGTATCTTTTTGTGTAAAACCAAAATTTTTCTTGTATTTATTTGTCTAAAACCGAAATTACTTATCCGATTGGCTAGAGTTTTCAGAATTAGATTCAACTTTGTTTGCTGCATATTTTAAGATTTTTGTTTTTTTTTTACTATGAAAATTCACCAGGGGGCGCTGCAGTAAACATTTGTTTATGCAGAGCAAAAACTACTAGTCCGAATTAGATGAAACTTTCAATGATAGATTCAGGTTTAATTGGTGCTTCTTTTCATATATACGTTAAGGTGATCACTCACCAGGGGGCGCTGCAGTAAGTACATTTGTTTGTGTAAAACTAAAACTACGAGTCCGATTTGAATTCAATTTTCAATGATAGATTCAAGTTTACTTAGTGCATATTTTTATGTATGTGTCAACTCTCTAGGGGGCGCTGCAGTAAGTAGCTGCTTCTATTTTTGTTGTGTAAAACCAAAACGACTAGTACGATTGTCAAGAGTTTTCAGTATTAGATTCCGCTTTACTTAGAGCATGTTTTTAAGTTTATATTACGGTGCAGTGGCGAAGGGCCCATACTAGCCGATTCTGACCGGCTTCCCTTTTATAATTACATCACTATACTAGGGCTAATTTCTTTCAATTACCACTTTTAGACCGTATAAAGAACCAAACTTGAAAATGTATTTAGCCAACTTTAATTTATCGAAACGCCTAAGTACTTTTGTAGGAAAACAAGCCGACGCGAGACCGGCCTACTTCGTCATTATATCTCCATACTAAAATCTCCGTAGTGCGCAGTGGTCCCTTTCATTTCCTTGCAAAATAGACCTATATCTATTTCGTTCTAACCTACCGAATTTTACCTCAAATATGCCGGGTCTGTTTGCGGCTTTTTGCAGTTGACGTGTTTCGGAGCCACTGTGTCGGCGAGAGGGAGAATGATCAAATCTGTGCGTGCGAGCGAGAGCGTAGTAGCGAGTGGCGCGTGATTCGCTAAACTCATGTCAAATAATACGAAAACAAAGTATTTATTGAACGTCTATTGGTTAATTTTGAATGGTTTTGGTAACTCAAAACAAAAAAGCATAATGGCTGACGTGTTTGTTTAATCCGTGCGTGTGTGAATGAAAAAAAAAAAAAGAGTTTTTAAATAGTTTATTTAAGTGTTTAGTGTTTCCAAGTTAATTTTCAGCTTGTGATTATTTGGGAATCGGATTGCTCAGAGATATGATGGCACTCTTACACATAGAATGCTGTTTAACTGATTATTTACTAACCGAAGAAACTTCATTTTGCAAATTGAGTTTCGAAAACAAAAAGCATGTCGTAAGCCTAGGTCGGGCTCTTCCAGATATGACTATCGATTACGAGAGAGAACCACGAACTATTACAAAAAATCTTCTATCGAGTGAACTGTGCTTGGGGAGTGGTATACGTTAAAAAGCGATTCTAATAAGAAGTGTACTAAGTGACGAACTTGTTTAGTGACAAAAGTGCCGTATAATAATAATAAATAGTGACAATATTAACTTAATTGCAAGTTGTAACTTCTTTTGTGTCACAACGTTCGGTTAAATAAGTCTTCAACCATATAACGATATTAGACCGTTGCCTTAAAGTTTACGTTGGACTAGTGGTGTTGCTAATTCTTTACAAAACAAATTCAATTACACGTAACTAATAAATATACAAAACCAGTACTATGGACCAATTTGAAATTTTTTTTTTGGAAAAATAAAATCAGAGATGGAGAAGCAAACTAAATTAATAACACAAAATATACTTACCCAATTAGATCAAAAGTTAAAACCAATTAAGGAAGAAAATATAAAATTAAAAAATCAAATCGAACACCTGGAGAAAAAGGTCAACAGCTTAGAAAGGGAAAAGAGGAAAAATAACATTCTGCTGTTTGGAATAGAAGAAAAGGAGAAATCACGGACAGAGTTATTGGATTTTACTATGAATATTATTAAAGATGACCTAAATATTTCAGTTCAATATAATGAAATACAACAAATCTACCGCATCGGAAAACCGAAGGAAGAGAAGACTAGACCTGTCTTACTAACCTTAGGGACTAATTGGAAAAGAAATGAGATTTTAAGAAATAAAAAAAAAGTTTAAGAATATTTACATAGCAGAAGATTTTCCAAAACCAGTATTAGAAAAAAGGAAATCACTGCTGCCAAAACTAAAAGAAGAGAGAGGGAAAGGAAATTTCGCCCACATTAAGAACACTTGTTGTTAAAGATGGGAATCAAAAAAAAGAGAAACGAAAGAGAACAAGAACAACAAGTTGAAGAACAATCAACTTCACCAGTTACTTCTTACAACCAACCCAAAAAACAAGTAAACTTAATAGCTACAAAGAAACCTAGCAAAGCTAATACTTTTGACTTGATGAGGCAAAGACCTACTACGAGTTCTTCTCTCTCCACATCGAATAAAAACAATAGCAATTAAAAGTAATCGAATGGCAGCGAACAACCCCAATACAGTTGGTCACTGTGGGGTTGATAGACCACCACCCTCCAACATAATCCTAAATGACAAAATAAAAAACAGTAAAAACAAAAAAAAAAAAAACATCATAATCTTTAAATACTAAAATTGTAATGTTTAAATACTAAAAGCGATCCCAGACTGTTTAGAATTTGAAGAGGATTTAAAGAAAATAAGATGGGATATAGTTGGAGGAGGCCTATGTCGCAAGACAACCTGACCATATTGTGAATAAAAAATAAATAAATACAAAAATCAACTAAAAAATAAATAAAAATGAAATAAGCTATAATATAACATACTTAATATATATTTTGTTTAGTTGGAAAGCTTTACCTAACTTTTAAAATGTATTTTTAGCAATTTTTGTAAGTTTATATTGAGAATAAACGTTCAGTGTATTCTTAATAAAAAAATAAACACAAAAACCAACTAAAAACTTCAAAAAAAAACTAAATAAGCTATAATATAACAAAATTAATATATATTAATATAAATAGGTAAAATTGAGTATTTTTAGAATTATAAACAGATTGTAGCAATTTTTTTTTTGTTTAATTGTAAAATTTTAACTAACTTTTTTAATGCACTTTTCTGTAATTTTATAAGTTTATATTGATAATAAAAGTTCAGTGAATTCTTAATATTAAAAACAAATAAATACAAAAATTAAATAAAAAGAAAAATTAAATAAGCTAATATAAACATAATTAATTGTAATATAATATGATAGAATAGGTTAAATTAAGTTTTTTAATTAAGGATTATAAATAGGTTGTAGCTGTTTGAATGTTTAGTTTGTTTAATTGTGAAATTTAACCTAATTTTTAAAAGCGAATTGTTTTGTAATTTTTGGAAGTTTATATTGATATTAAAAGTTTTCTTAATAAAAAAATGTATAAAATCAACAAAAACCAAAAAAAAAAATAATTAAAAATGAAATAAACTAATATAAGCATAATTAATGCAAGGTTAAATAGCTTAATGTAGGTTAAATAAAGTTTTTTAATATTATAAATAAATTAAACCTGTTTGTTTGTTGAGTTGTAAAATTTCACCTAACTTTTTTAATGTATATATTTTAAGGAAATTGGTCAGAGAAATAAAGGCTATTTATATTTTTATTTATTTATTTTATTTTTGCTTTCCTTGTCTGCTATTTTCAAATTCGAGTTCTGTTTGGAGTCAAACGGGTTTCACAGATATTAATAACTTAGCTAGCTCTGCTAAAAAGCACGTTCAGACCGAAAAACATATTCGTAGTTGCTTGTTACTTCATGATTTCGGTAATAGTCGCATTGAAAACTTTTTTCAAATTCGTTTGAAGTTCACAACCGGAAAGTCGACCGCAATCGCGAATTAATGAAAAGGTTTATTGACACCGTTGTTTTGTTAGGAAAACTTTTATCATATTTGAAAGACACTGTTTAAGAACACATCAGTGCTTTCATATATGGTAGAGGTGGGGCTTTTCGTCTTCAATCATGAAAGATAAATGCATGCAGATGCACGCAGGCTATTTGGTGAGTTATTTTTTAATTATCAAATTATATTTTTTGTGTTGTAGTTGGAAGAAGTCGGTTACAAACATACATACAAACTTACATACGCATGAAACTAAAGAAAAGCACTGCAAAAATTACGGCGATCGAATCGAACCCGCGACCTTTGTGTAAACGTTACATCTCAAGGCGGCGGGAAAAGGCCAACTTGATTTCCCACGAACATGTTTTTTTTTTGTTACGGCTTCCCTTCTCTAAGAATCCACCCCTCGCCACTGTTACGGTGACAAGTCACCAGGGGGCGCTGCAGTAAAATATTGTTTGTGCAAAGATAAAATGACGAATTTGATTTGGATGCAGTTTCAATGATAAGCTCAAGTTTAATTAGTGCATGTTCTTGGATATGTTTTATCGTGTTAACTCACCAGGGGGCGCTGCAGTAAACATTTGTTTGTAATATTTAATGCAAAACCACAACTACTAGTCCGATTGGGCAGAGTTTTTAGTATTAGAGTTGCCTTTACTTGGTGTAAGTTTTTAGGTTTATTTTCACGTCAAGAACTCACCAGGGGGCGCTGCATTAAACATTTAATTATGCAAAGCTAAAACTACAAGTCCGATTTGGATGCAGTCATCAAAGATAGGATCAGGCTTAATTAGCGCGTGTTCTCGTATATGTGTCATGGTGACACCTCACCAGGGGGCGCTGCAGTAAGCATTTGCTCGTATTTTTTCTGTGAAACCTATTTAGATGCGGTTTTCTGTGATAGGTTCTAGTTTAATTGCTGCGTGTTTTTATATGCCATATCACGAACTACCACGGGGCGCTCCAGTATATATTAGTTTGTTCAAAATCAAAACTACTAGTGGGTTTTGTGATTTTCACTGATTTGGTTAGACTTAAGTTTCGTGAAAATGTTACGGTGACAATCTCCCAGGCGCTGCAATAAATATTTGATAACCAGAAAGCATTGGATTTATAATTTCTTTTGGGTTTGCAAGAACATTAATATAAAGTATTTCGATATTATGTAATAATATATAATGTGTATCTATTCACTTTAAAAAGTTTAAAATAAAAAGCAAAATTAAAAATTTTGAAAAAACCCACGACGGTTTAATTGTAATTGTAAAAGGATAAAATAACTATAAATCCCCCGCCTAAAAGAATATATGTAACGAGATGATAGGGACGACTTCGTCGGGGGCTGCCAGTTGCAACCTCTATTTTAAATATAGTAGCTAACAGTATAGATTTCGTTTTAAAGTCTTTAAAATACCAGTTATCAAAACTGTAAATTCATATTAATATTTTTTTTTTTGCCAAACCTGTTTTAACAGCAAGAAAACCTATGAGAAGGTTTTAACAGAAGGTTCAAACTTAAAGTAATGGCAGCCCCGACGAAGCCGTCCCTATCATCTCGTTACATATATTCTTTTAGGCGGGGGATTTATAGTTATTTAATAGCAAATTATCTTCAATAAATGTTGTGCTCAATTTATTTTATAATTATTTTAAGTAATATTAGTGATATTAAAAGTAATATTTTATAATCTAAGTCTTACGTTTATAATCTAAGTCTTACGTTTTATGGTTTAAATAAATATGTATATTGCGTATAAGTCTACATAAAGTGCCGTAATTCGTAGTGCTTCCTGTGCTAGTGGACATATAGTGTTATTGTACTTCAAAACGAGGTTTCAAGTTCTAAATATCGCCAAAATCACAACAGTGCGCGGGACCCGGAACATCTGACTACCGACATCGAAATAAAAAATGTGAATATTGTTATTTATTACATTATTTTCGCTAAATTAAATAGATAAATACTACGATGTTAGAAAAGTGTAAATGAGGCTCTTTTTAAATAAAAAAAAAAAACAGTGTCAGTATAAATATAGTTTAAATTTTGCTGACGAGGTGCCATCTATACGCCGCTACGAGTAATTTATTGATTCTCAATTACCATGGCAAATAAATGCAACTATTGTGGTAAGTTCCTGGCAACAACAGAGGGCGTAAAATGTACTAAATGTGCTATACTTTATCATAAGACATGCGCTAATATAAGCCCAGCAAGCCGCCCACCACACAAATAGCTATGTCGGGGTTGTAAATCAACCCCTGCTTCGGACAAGGGAACCACAAATAATCCTCCAAGTAGCCCAGATAATACGGAGGAAGCATTTGAAGATGCTAGTGAGAATAAGACTCTGGTGCAAGAGATGAGGTTGTTGCGAATCGAACTTGCATCCGTCAGTAAAGAGATGGCCTGTTTTAGACAGGAACTATCTCGCTTAAATTCGGTTGTTGCAGAGGTACACAAAAGAGTTGACAATTTTGAGGAACGCTTAGCTAGCTTGGAATTATTGAGTACAGAACGTCAACCCGCATTGACGGAAAATGACGACCCTGCTGTTATTATTACACAGTTACGTTCTGAGCTTAACGATCGCGACCAGGAGAGCTTATTAAATGATATAGAAATCTCTGGACTAGATGAAAAAAGCGGAGAAAACGTCACTCATATGGTCATATTATTGGCTAAGAAACTCGGCACTAAATTGGCAGAACAAGATATTGTCAGCGCTGAGCGATCGGGACCGCGACGCATCATAGCGGACAACGGCGCTCAGCCGCGCTCGCGCCCCGTCGCGGTGCGTCTGGCGCGACGCGCGGTGCGCGACAACCTGCTGCGGGCGGCGCGCGTGCGGCGCGGCACCGACTCGGCCGGCATCACTACCACGGAGCCTAGACGCGTCTACGTAAACGAGCGGCTGACACAAGCAAACCGTCATTTGTTTTATAAGACGCGGGAAGAGTGCCGTCGCGTCGGGTGGAAATATGCGTGGACTAAATACGGGCGTATATATGTTAGACAAACGCATTTATCGGAAATTCGCCGTATCCGCTCATTAGAAGATATAAATAAGTTTTTTGGGAATTCATCTATTTGAAAAATGTAAATAAATTTAATATTTTACTTTGCGAAATTTTAGCGATATTTTTCTATGCAATACTGTTCAACTTCTTTTGTGTCTATTACTATATCTGTTTAAATGTACAATTGATTTCTTTATTCTTGCTTTTAGATGTTAAGCTTAAAACTTATGTAAATATTATATTTATGGCGTGTTATTGCACTGTGCCGCCGCATATGAAAATTATAAAAAACACTATCGAATCATTGTTACTCATATTATTCCATTTTTTTGTTATTATTTTTTGCTACATATTATATTGTATATTTATTTCTCATACTAATATCGTACTACATTTCATACTAATCGTAACTTATACGTTTTTTACACGGGTATATATTTTGGGGATGTTACATAACATATTTTCTTTAAAAATAATTAATAATAATTTTGTTTCATGGTCGATTTTTCAAATCTTATTATATAATCTATTATATCTAGTATTGATATTCGACTTGCCTTATTATTGTGGTATTACGCGTATGTTTTTCTATGGCAGATATAAATGATATAATAAATAATTTGGATGACATCACGATGTCTGAATGTAAATATTGCAATCCCGATGATATACGATCTCAAATAATGAATAAATCTTTGAATATTTTGTCACAAAATATACGTAGCATTACATGTAATTTTGATAACTTTAATGTACTTCTCACTCAAATGGCAGTCGATATTGATCTGATAATACTCACAGAATGTTGGCTTTCCTGTGCCCCCGTAATACCTATCCTAGATGGCTACCACTGCCACTCAACAAACGACTTTTATAACCAAAGTGATGGTGTAGTAGTCTACGTCAAAAATAGTGTCGTCTGTGATGTTAGTGAGCCAGAATTCCTTGAAGCGAATTGTTTAGTAACTAAACTTAACATCTACACAGTTATTGTTGGCATATATCGTCCTCACTGTTTTAAAAACAACGCGAAAAATTTCTTAATCTCTCTTAATTCAATCCTTACATCCTTAAGATCTTTCAAAAATATATTAATAATTGGCGATATTAACATTAACATTACTGACTGTACTAACGATCAACAATCTCAAGACTACTTAAATTTAATGGCTTCACATTCACTACTACCTTCACATAATCTACCTACGAGAGGCAGTGCCTGTCTGGATCACATTATGCTAAAATCCTCAATGTCCGGAACAACTTACGTAATAAATTCATCAGTAACTGATCATAATGCAGTAATGATTTCCTTAACTTTAAATGATCGAAAAAGGCATATCAGTCGTAGTGTAATGAAAGTCGATTCTGAGGGTCTTGACAGATCTATGAAAGCCTTAGACTTTACTATCATCTTAAAATGTAACGACCCTAACCGAGCCAGTACTCTGCTCACTAATATGTTATCGCAAGCCTTAACTTCTAATAGTAAAATATTGCGCTTTTCTAATAGGTCTAGACCAATAAAACCATGGATTACTACTGGATTGTTACGATGTATTCGTAACCGTGACAATATGCATTTAAGACTAAGAAAAGAACCTAATAACGTAATCTTAAATATCACGTATCGTCGGTACAGGAATTTCTGTAATAATATTTTAAAAAAGTTAAGAGAGAGTATGATAAATCAGAGATAATATCTCCAAAATTATTTCTTCTCCCTACCATCTGTATGCAGATGATTTGCAATTATACTGTCACTGCTACCTAAGCGAATTGCCTGCAGTTATTGACCACTTAAATAGTGACCTCACTGCTATTAAAACTTGGGCTGAATCTTTTGGACTATTAATAAACCCTAAGAAATCTCAGGCTATAATAATCGGCAGTAACAGACTTACATATAAAATCAATTTAGAATGCATCCCATCGATCTTATACTCGGGAGTGCCTGTTCCTTATTGTAATAAGGTAATGAATTTGGGCCTTATACTTGATAGCAACATGTCTTGGGTACCTCACGTTAACGAAATTAGCAAACGCATGCATTTCTCTTTTCATTCCCTTAAGCGTCTCCAATACTTCCTCCCTCATTCAACCAAAATTATGCTTGCGCAATGTCTTCTCCTTCCTATTCTGGACTACGCTGACGTGTGCTATTTGGATGTGACCGAGGAGCTACTTAACAAATTAGAGCGTCTTCAAAATCTCGCCATACGGTTTATTTATGGCTTGCGTAGGTATGACCACGTTTCTCAATTTCGTGCTCAACTTAATTGGCTCCCTATCCGCCTTCGCCGTGATATGCACCTCCTTACATTCCTATTTAAAATTCTTAATTATCATAATTTCCCTTCTTATCTACGTTCCCGCTTCACCGTGCTCCCCCCTCCTACACGCTCAAGGCGGTCATGTGTCATCCCGACGCTTGACATACCGAAGAGCAACACCAAATTCCTGCAGAAATCCTTTTCCGTCCATGCTGCCACCCTATGGAACCGACTCCCTAAATCAATTCAGCAATGCCCATCCATAACTTCCTTTAAATCTAGTTTAAAAAAGTATCTGCTTGCAAACAGTAACAGTTGTCAATAAATAAATATTATCAGACCATAGCTCAGTACAACAAATGTATTCAATATTTTATTTTGTTATATATTTACCATATTATGTCTTATATATTTAAATTTGTATATGTAGTGTATGTACTTGTTTATATATTTAATATTTATGTTTATGTAAGTGTATATATATTTTATTAGTATGTATATATTAATATAAATCTATATATGTATATCTTGTATTTATGTACATTTTATTTTTCTCTCTGTTTGTGTTTTTTTTTTTTTTTTTTTTACAATCTCATCCCGCAACCTGTAACTCATCCACTTCCACGGGTTGACTGGAAGAAATCTCTTTTAGAGATAAGTCCACCATTGTAAACAAACAAATTTGTTTGCTGTCTCTGTTTTATTTTTTAAATACAATAAAGAATATATATAAAAAATCTATCATTCATCCTATTTATAAAAGTGGTGAAAAGGGCCAACTGACCAATTATAGACCAATTGCAATACTACCAGCTCTGTCCAAAATATTAGAGCGTATCATTAACTCGCGACTCATAAAATATTTGGAAAATAATAACTTGATATCTCAACACCAATATGGCTTTCGTGCCAAAAAATCCACCTCTGACGCTGTCAACGACTTAACGGATTTCGAAGTCAAATCTCTAGATGGCCTTTGATACTGTGGCGGTTCCGTTGTTATTAAACAAATTGGAGAAAATTGGTGTTAGGGGAAAACCACTTAATTTATTTGAAAGTTACCTCACAGACAGAATGCAGTGTACTAAGATTGGGGAATACACCAGTAAAAATCTTCCTATTAAATTTGGCATACCACAGGGAAGTATACTGGGACCAACGCTATTTTTAGTATTTATAAACGACCTTTGTAACTTATCTATAAGCTCGGGTAGGATTTTGTCTTTTGCTGATGACACTGTTTTATTGATAAAAGGTGAAAACTGGGAACAGACTTTTCATAATGCACAAATAGGAATAAATAATGTCACCAATTGGCTTAATTCTAATCTTTTGACGGTTAATTGCTCTAAAACAAAATTTGTTACTTTCTCCATCCATAACACGCATATACTCCCCGAGAGATACAATCTTTTTATCCATCATTGCCGGAGTCCTGAATATAATACCTGTATCTGTCCATGTCTAGAATCAGTTCCTTATATAAAATACCTGGGCGTTACTATTGACAGAAATTTAACCTTCCAAGAGCATATCCGATTATTAACTTCTAGAACTAGAAAACTAATTTACATATTTAAAACCCTCCGTAATATTGCTGATTTTGATATAATAAAAACTGTGTACTATGCTCTCTGTCAGTCTTTATTTATACACTGCATTACATGTTGGGGTGGAGCTGCTAAATCACACCTAATTAAGCTAGAAGTAGCCCAACGTGCTATTCTCAAGGTGGCAACCGTCCGACCATACCTTTTCCCTACAGATAAACTATTCAAATCATGCGGACTGTTAACAATCAGACAGCTGTTTATCTTATATATAATTCTAAAGCAGCATACTTCTCTGGAGTATATTCCCTCTAAATTTATTAATAAAAGGCGAAACTATGCAGTTTGCAGCAATAACTTTTTTAATACAAAATTTAGTATGAGGTTCCCCTGTTCTCTTGGTCCATTTTTATATAATAAATGCAACGAAAGTCAAAACATATACCATTTAAATAAGTATCGCGTTAAAAAAATAGTACATGACTGGTTGGTGAATTATAATTATGACCAAACTGAAAAGCTGCTCCATACAGATATCTAAAGAACGTTATAACATAACCTATCCCTAATGACCTATCTCATAAGACACATACACACACAAACACACACGCACACACACACACACACGCACGCACGCACGCACGCACGCACGCACGCACGCACGCACGCACGCACGCACGCACGCACGCACGCACATATAAAATTGCCATTCATGTATATATTACAATTGTTTATAATTCTGATCTAATCTTTAGTTGTAAGGAAGTGTTTACATTATTATATCTCAAGGGAGAAGGACCTGGTGACCGGAAATACAGGGTATCCTAGTTCAGGCGTCAGTCTCCTTTCTAACGGATTTTTAGATTATTTTGTTAGCTTGTAAGTTATAAATTGTAATTATAGTGTTTAAGTTGTTTCTATGTGTGTGTGAGTAAATAAATAAATAAATAAATACATAAATATTAGTGATATTAAATGATTATTTTAATTATTTTGTTTTTCTGCCGCAGTTGTATAGAATACCAGGATGAAAACTATCCCATATGTTACTCTAACCTTTAAGCTAACTCCATACAAAAATTCATTAATTTCTACCCGGTAGATATCAGTATATAAATGATTTACTTATATCGGTTTTTTATTTTTTCCAAAAAAACTACATGGAAAACCGGGATAAAAACTATCCTATATGTACCTTTGGACTATAAGCTATTACTATACCAAAATTCATTCATTTCTGTCCAGTAGTTTTTGCGTGATTGGCGAACAAATTAACAGACAGACAGACAAAAATTCTACTGAGTGGTTTTTTCGCCTCTGTTATCGATATATTAACATACCCAATTAAAATTTTTCCGAAATTTTTCATGTCCAGAATTGACTTTTCTACTCTTTTATTATATATATAGATATAGATATAGATTATAATCAAAGTAATCAAGTTATATAGGTCTTAATTTGATGTTCTCCAGAAGAATTGTCTTATACTGAGACTACAAGAAGCTTTTCTCTTTTTTGTTGCTGAATAAAGGTTGGCTAATAAGGAAAACATCGCCGCTCAAACCGCTCTAAGAATGTAAACAGATTGTTAGTAATTATTATGCCCTGGGAGAATTCTTGCTTATTCCTTTTGGATATTTGACACGCGTGTGCGTGTCAAATATCCAATATCAAATATCCAAAACAACACAGTCACACACACATTTTCTGTATGGAATGGTATGTGACACTTATATTCATTTACTTATTATATTATTAAGATACATAATGTATTTTTTTTATTGTTTTTTAATTCATTTTTTTTTTCTCTTTTATCTACGATATTTTGTTAGTGTTAATTTACATAATGAAAAGATGCATGTGAGGTGGACGTTAATAACTGCACGCAGTTCCATACTAATGCAGTTTTTATCGTTATAAAATGTTATAATTATGTACTGACTGTTTAAATTAATAAATAAATATTATTATTATTATTATTATTTTTAAAAACAGAAGAAATTTTACCAAAATAAGTTCACAATTCAAGACTCGGCCAACATGTCTCTTTCTGTTTCTTTAATAAAAATAATTTCTAAATCTGTACTTTCAACGAACAAGAATTGTGCACGTCTATTTATCAATCAATAAGCTATTAAGATCTCTATACAGTTATTTTCACAATTCAGGAACACCACGTTCCTGAATCCGAGTCTTCTTCCATTTTCTTCTCGAAACATGATACAATCAAGAAGTAAGGGAACACGGAGGAATTGGAGCCACGGGGTAAATGGAACTACCTTAGTTTACGAGTATCTGGAAGTGTTAGATCCTATTTTTATATAATATAGAAGGACGCGGGAGGGAATGATATATATAATTCATCACATCGCGAGTTAGTGAGCTTTTATTGTGCAAACTGACCGCATGACGGTTTTTTGGCTAATCGATCTAACTTTTAACTGCTTTCAACGTCAAATTGTAAGCATTAAAACTGTTTTACTATAAGTATCTCCTGTTCTAAATTATAGATATATTATTATAGAATAACGCAGAAAAATCCGTTTATGTACAGAACGAACTGTATTTTATAAATTATATAAAAAATATTTTTTTTATTTCTTTTTTAGACGTTTCATTATCAGTACAGAAATACGGACACGTGGGATCTGTGCAATGACTACTTTTGGTGTGTATGTATTCCACCCATGTCCATATATCCAAGATAAACGTCATTCTCCTCTTCTGGCAGAGAAAGACGCAATTTATGACAAAATTCAAAAAATGGATGGACTAATTAAAGTCTATTTTAATTGGTTACTACAGCATTTTCTATATATATTTGTAAAACCATGTGAAGCCAAAAATCTAAACGTCTTACGAAAGAAAATATAAAACGGAAAGAAAAGGGTAAAATAATTAAACAAGTACAGAAAAATAGTACTAACAAAGCCATGTGGTATATCACACGCTCATTCCACCAACGGTTGTTTATGATTTGTACCGGGCAATTAGTTATTATTTTTTAAATGACAAGACCGATTATATATGTTTCTAAAAATAATATAATTAAATTTCAGTCGCAAATTATAAGAATATGTCTTCTAAAAATGACCCTAAATAAACCCCTATCATTGGTTCTAATTACCCCATACTCTTGGGTCATTACCCAAGGAGCCAATGTTACTTTTATTAAAAATGAGTATAAATGGTTTTTATTTCTTTTGTTTTTTTTTTATTTCTGTCTTAATAAGTTAAACTTTATTATTAATACTGTAAAGAAAAACAAAAATTTTATTCAAAAGTGACGTTTTATAAAAGATGTAGGAGCTTATTCTTAAGTGGCGCCAATTCCCCCGTGATCAGTATGTAGGAATTCTTGTTTTTTACCAAAATAATGTATTTCACTCTTTAATTACAAAGTTTGCATAATCATAGCTAGTACGCTTGGCTTCTCTCATGTTTTAAATGAACAGTTCAGGAATTGTCGACTTAATAATGACAATGCAGTATTTATTTCATTACTTAACACTCCGACAATGAATAGTTTATGTAAGTCGCGTTATAATTTATCCTACATATTTTATAATAACAACAAGTAACACACACAGTAACAGTCCACAGCGTTTCAGCGTCCACAGTTTGTATTAAGTCACAATGGTAAGCCGGCGCGGGTTATCCTTTATAATATCAGATCATTGCGAGAGCTTTATGAAAGTACACGTAAAAATATATCGAACTCGAAATATAAAGGTCACACTAATGTTTCTGTTTAGTTTTTCTTTTTCTATTTTTTGATTGCATCTAACATTTGAACCGGCTCATGTGAAAGTGGTGAAGTGTCCCATATAACACGATTATTAGTAAATAATAATAAAAAAATAAATTATTAATAAATATAGTTATTTAATAGTGCTACAAATCCACTACACAAATCTATTTAAATTGATATAAAACAAATTAAATGTAAAATGCATTTAATTACTTAGTAAAGTAGTGAATACAATAGTTGTGTTTCAGTAATACCAGGCAAACTTTTATAGTTATTATTTTTATTAATTTAAGTTTATATTATAAATAACCTTATAAAGTAGCTTTGTAATTTTTAAAATATATTTTACTAAATCAAATAAACCAATACTATTTACTGTGATTTAGTAAGAATATAATAGTTCATAGTTATGTTTAGATCTAGAAAATGTTAACTATATGAATAATATGATCTTTTGTTTTCGCGATTATTACACATTTTGAAATGAAACTATTTTTAACCGGATTAATCGCGTATATTATTGGTATTCGAAAATACATTTTTAGAAACCCGACGTTTCGAACACTTTACAGTAGTCCGTGGTCACAGGTAGACTGAGGTGGCATTCGTCTGTCAGTTGATACATTATTATATCAAACTACCGCCAACGATTTCTTAGTTGCCTCGCGTACTGCCCTGGATTCTTGCAGAATGAGCTGACTGTATCATGCCCTCTGGTGTGGTGATTTTGAGACTTCAAAGTTTTTAGAATTGGGTCCCAGGTGGTAGAAAGTTTCCAACCGTCTTCTCTATTGAAATTTGGATGTTTTTGTATTTCAATAGCCTCGCGGATCATTCTAGGGATATATCTATTTTCCCTAGCGAGGATATGTGGTTTATCAAACCTTATGTAATGGTTGGGCTTATCCGTAGCATGCTCACACACAGCTGACTTCGATGCACGCCCATTCTTGATATCGGAGATGTGTTCCTTCACCCTAGTACCGATGCTCCTCTTTGTTTGGCCAATGTAAGATAAGCCACAGTCACAGTCTAGTTTGTATACACCTGCACACTGTAAAGGAATATTACATTTAACTGGTCTCAAGAACTGGCTCACTTTTTTGTTAGGCTTAAATATAGTTTTTATCGAAGCTCTTCTTAAGATGTTGCCAATCCTGTCTGTAACTCCCTTCACATAAGGTAGAAGTGCTGGTTGTCTCTCTACTGTGAGCGGCTTGTTGGTCTTCCCACGACGCTGGCGGGGAACTGGCAGCTTGTTCTGATGAAGGGCATTCTTCACCTGTCGAAGCTCGTCCCCTAGGTGTTCAGCGTCGCAGAGGTGGTGGGCTCTCTGAAACAAAGATTTGCCAACGGTAGATAACTGTGTAAGGTGGTGGTGAGATTCACCATTGAGATATCTATTAGTGTGGGTGGGTTTCCTATACACTGTGTGGCCTACTGTGCCATTGGGATTTTTAATTACTAAAACATCAAGGAAAGCTAAAGAATTATTTGCCTCTAATTCTATTGTAAATTGGATATCGTTATTAATAGAATTAAGATGGTTTAAGAATATATAAATGTTATCTGTAGGTAAAATTGTGAAAGTATCATCTACATACCGCTTATATATTCTTGGTAGACAGGGTGCAGTGCCGAGAGCTATCTCCTCAAAGTCCTCCATATATATATCTGCTATTACGGGGGACACAGGCGAACCCATAGCAATGCCGTCTATTTGTAAATAGAACACTTGATTGAACACTAGATATCCAGATGTTAAGCAGTGTTCTAAAAGTTCAAGATATTCTATAGGCATTAGTTTTTCCTCTAGCTTCCGCTTGACAATCCTGATGCAGTCCTTTATGGGTATACTGGTGAACAGCGACTGGACATCAAAACTGACCATGGTCTCATTGTTAGCTAACTTAAAAAATAATAAATCTCATTGTTAGCTAACTAAAATGCCTATAGAATATCTTGAACTTTTAGAACACTGCTTAACATCTGGATATCTAGTGTTCAATCAAGTGTTCTATTTACAAATAGACGGCATTGCTATGGGTTCGCCTGTGTCTCCCGTAATAGCAGATATATATATGGAGGACTTTGAGGAGATAGCTCTCGGCACTGCACCCTGTCTACCAAGAATATATAAGCGGTATGTAGATGATACTTTCACAATTTTACCTACAGATAACATTTATATATTCTTAAACCATCTTAATTCTATTAATAACAATATCCAATTTACAATAGAATTAGAGGCAAATAATTCTTTAGCTTTCCTTGATGTTTTAGTAATTAAAAATCCCAATGGCACAGTAGGCCACACAGTGTATAGGAAACCCACCCACACTAATAGATATCTCAATGGTGAATCTCACCACCACCCTACACAGTTATCTACCGTTGGCAAATCTTTGTTTCAGAGAGCCCACCACCTCTGCGACGCTGAACACCTAGGGGACGAGCTTCGACAGGTGAAGAATGCCCTTCATCAGAACAAGCTGCCAGTTCCCCGCCAGCGTCGTGGGAAGACCAACAAGCCGCTCACAGTAGAGAGACAACCAGCACTTCTACCTTATGTGAAGGGAGTTACAGACAGGATTGGCAACATCTTAAGAAGAGCTTCGATAAAAACTATATTTAAGCCTAACAAAAAAAGTGAGCCAGTTCTTGAGACCAGTTAAATGTAATATTCCTTTACAGTGTGCAGGTGTATACAAACTAGACTGTGACTGTGGCTTATCTTACATTGGCCAAACAAAGAGGAGCATCGGTACTAGGGTGAAGGAACACATCTCCGATATCAAGAATGGGCGTGCATCAAAGTCAGCTGTGTGTGAGCATGCTACGGATAAGCCCAACCATTACATAAGGTTTGATAAACCACATATCCTCGCTAGGGAAAATAGATATATCCCTAGAATGATCCGCGAGGCTATTGAAATACAAAAACATCCAAATTTCAATAGAGAAGACGGTTGGAAACTTTCTACCAAATGGGACCTAATTGTAAAAACTTTGAAGTCTCAAAATCACCACACCAGAGGGCATGATACAGTCAGCTCATTCTGCAAGAATCCAGGGCAGTACGCGAGGCAACTAAGAAATCGTTGGCGGTAGTTTGATATAATAATGTATCAACTGACAGACGAATGCCACCTCAGTCTACCTGTGACCACGGACTACTGTAAAGTGTTCGAAACGTCGGGTTTCTAAAAATGTATTTTCGAATACCAATAATATACGCGATTAATCCGGTTAAAAATAGTTTCATTTCAAAACTATATGAATGATTTTGATATCGTTATATAAACTTATAACAAACACATTTTTATAGACATATATTTATATATGGTTATATAGTTTAAATAAGCCACGTTGTAATTCATTGTGATTTTAACAATAAAATATTTATTGTAAGAAGTCGATCGGAGATGGGTATATGCTATCCTGGACTTTATTGTTGATATGTTCTTTGTAGTATGTAGTAGGTATATTATTTTGTGCTAACTATTCAATATAATATTATGGAAATCATATTAAAAAAATCCATACTTATATTATATATGCGAAAGTCTGTGTCCGAAGTATATTTAACCATAGAATTTGTGCAAACGCTTCATGAAGTTACATGTCTAACTTCAAAAATGACGAACCTCCATATAAACTAAGTATTTCATCTCATTGAAAGTAGAATTTGCATCAATGTTGAAACAGCTATTTACAATATTTTTAATCAGCAGCGAAAAAACAGTTCAATCAATAATCCTAAATGTACTTTTAAAAAAATATTTTTAAAGTGTTATTCCACACTTAGGAAAATCGAAAACGATATTTAAAGAAAACGTATAAAAACCGAACGCAGCGGGATTCGAACCCGCGTCTCCTGAATACCATTCAAGCGCTCTCACCATTGAGCCATGCGTTTTGAACGCATTCACGAGGCGCGGGTTCGAATCCCGCTGCGTTCAAATCTTTATACGTTTTCTTTAAATTCTAAATGTAGTTTATATTATACATAATTACTAAATGCTAAAGGCATATTTATATATGGAATGTATTTGTATTGTAATTTTTTTTTTATGGAAAGGACAAGGCAAACGAGCGTTCGGGTCACCTGGTGTTAAGTGAACACCGCCGCCCACGGCCCCGTGTAACACCAGAGGAGCTACAGGGACGTTGCCGGCCTTTGAGATGGAGGTAAACGCGCCTTTTGAAGGTATTCATGTCGTATCGACCTGGAAACACTGCCGCCGGTAGGCTATTCCACAGTTGAGTGGCGTGTGGAAGGAAAGTCCTACGAAACCGCACAGTACTCGAATGCCAAGTATCCAGATGGTGTGGATGGTATTTAAGTTTGGAACGTAGTGCGGTTGGAGAATTCGGTGGCAGGTATCAAGTCAAACAGTTCTCCAGAACACTCCCCGTTGTAAATGCGATAGAGAACGCACAGTGAAGAAACGTCTCTACGCAATGCCAAAGTGTCAAGCCCTTCACAGATTACTGGGTCCCTAATGATTCGAATGGCTCTGCGTTGTATGCGATCAAATGGTTCAAGCTGATACTGGGGGGCACCGGCCCAGAGATGAGAACAGTACTTCATATGAGGCCGCATTTGTATTGTAATGTGAAGAATGTATTTTTTAAGTATGTTTATTATATGTAGGAATTTCATTTTCAATTCAAGTCGTTTGTACACCAACCAAAATTCTTATATACGTTTTGTTTTTTTTTTTCGTTATGTTAAGGGTTGCTGTAAGAGATCAGGTCCATAGTAATAACGCCGCCTTTACACTTAAATTGCATTTTTTGTTTTTATAATAGTTATTTTAATCCTGCTGGTGTAATAAAGTAATTAAAATAAATATAGTTTCTTTTCTGATGTATCTATAGAATGCCGTTGACCAGAGCGGCCTCGACAGCGAGAATGGGCATTGGGGAGGCCGAGCTTTTTTTTTTTTTTATCGTCAGGATAATCCGTTACGGATACCCGCCCGGGGTGGGGACCCGGACGCGGTTATGTGGGACTCCGGATCGTTCTTCCGTTTACCCACTAAAAACCTGACGGTGCTCCTTACCCGCCACTAGCCCAGGTCTCGGGCACTGCCCCAATCGTCCGCGGACCTGGGCGGCGGGTGCCAGCAAGGCTCGCCGTTGGAGTCAAGGGGTGGTGGGCACCCCCGACGGCCTGCTCTGAGTAGCGCGCGGAGCTACCACGCGCACCTACTCGGGCCAGGGGAGTAGGCGATCAGAAAGCCCCACTCTGACCGCCCTCTGGCCGATGTTAGGGCGGAAGGCGACGGTCGTGTGCCGTCCTCCGGCGACCCGGCCGTTTGCGACGGATGGCGAGTTCGGAAGATTCCTCCCTCGCCCGCTCCGCCGCCTCCTTCGCGAGCATTACTGCATCGCAGAAGGATACGACCGAGTCCCACGACGCCCCGCTGCCCACCATGGCTTTCAACACGGCAGGCAGCGAGAGGTAGTCCCCAACGACGCCGCGCAAAGCGCGGCGTCGAGACGCCCAGGCTGGACACACCTCCAACGTGTGCTGGGCCGTCTCCTCGAGGCAGTCGTCGCAGTGGTGGCAGCGAGCGTCGGGCTCCCTCCCAGCGATCCCACACAGGTATTTCCCGAAGCATCCATGCCCCGAGAGTACCTGCGTGGTGCGGAAGGTTAGGACGCCGTGACGCCGCGCTAACCACTGGCGGAACACCGGACGAACTGCCTCGATTGTCAACCGGCCGGCGGTTGGCGTTGCCAGCCGGGACTCCCACACTTCCAGCGCCCTCCTGCGCTCCTCCTCATGCAGTGCTGACACTGCCACGGGCCCTTCAGCCAGACCTTCCCAACGCCGGCAATAGACCGACGCAAGAGCCACAGCGTCCAGATCCCACGGCAGGACTCCAGCCAGCACGCACGCCGCCTCACCGGAGATGGTCCGGTACCCCCGAATCACCCGGATGGCCATCACCCTCTGCGCACGCCGCAGCAGGGTGACGTTCTGCCGATCCAGGGCGTCCGCCCAAACGGGGGCACCGTAGAGCGCCATCGACCTGACCACTCCGGTGTACAGCCGACGGCTCGACACGCACCGCCCACTGACGTTGGGCAAAAGGCGCGCCAGAGCCGCCGCTGTCCTCAGGAGTTTCGGGGCCAAGATGGAGAAGTGGCCCCGAAAACTCCACCGTCCATCCAGGACAAGTCCGAGGTATTTCATGCTCCGCGCGACGGTTATAGTAACACCGCCGACGACGATGTGGGCCCCAGCTGGTGGGCCCTTTCGCGGAGCATGAAAATAGAGCGCCTCGGACTTGTCGAGGGCGACCTCCAAACCGAGACGACAAATCCTCTCGATCACCACCGAGAACCGCCGCCTCCCGGAACGTCCTCTGCTGCGCCAATACGAGGGTATCGTCGGCGTAGCAGACGACGCTCACTCCTCGAAGGGTGCTGCCCCGCACCACCCAGTCGTAGCCGATGTTCCACAGGAGCGGACCCAGAACCGAATCCTGTGGAACACCGCACGACACCTCCATCTCCTCCCACCTTCCACCTGGAGCGGGAAAGGCCACAGACCTCCCGGACAGGTAAGCCCCGATGACGCGGCGCAGGTATGGAGGCACACGATGATATAACAGTGCCTCCTTGATACAGGGCCAAGGCAAGGAGTTAAAGGCGTTGGCGATGTCAATAGACACCGTCAGTACCCCATCGCCCTGAGCCACTGCGTCCTGCGCATGGGACTTCACCTTGAGTATGGCATCCACCGTCGAACGACCACGGCGAAAGCCATACTGCAGGTCCGAGAGATCCGGGCCTGACTCCTCCAGGTGCCGTAGCAGCCTCCTCGCTACTACGCGCTCGAAGAGCTTGGCGATCTCGCTCAAGAGCACGATTGGCCTGTAGGCGGACGTAGAATCCGCCGGGCGCCCCTCCTTGCGAATGAGGACCAACCTGCCTGTCTTCCACCGCTGTGGAATTATGGCTTGAGCCAGACAGGCAGTGAATAGTCCTTTGACCCTGGTCTCCAAAAAGGGAAGAGCCAGAGTCAGCGCTCGGCCAGGGACGCCGTCCAGGCCTGGGGCAGTGCTCTTGACGCGAGATCGGCGAACCGCCTCTTCGAGCTCCTCCTCCTCCACGGGTGGCGCGACACTCTCTTCTTCCTCCTCGGGCGCTGCAGAGCGGGCCATCGCTGGTGCTGTAAAGCTGGCCCGCTGCGGGAACAACGACGTCAGCACTCCACGGAGAACGTCCGGTTGGAGTGACTGAGTCACGGGTGGAGCCCATGACCGGAATTTACCCCGCACCATGCGGTACGGGGTCCCATAAGGGTCCGCGTCGATTCCCTCGAGCATTCGGTCGTGCGACTCGCCTTTCGCACGACCGATCGCCTCCTGCAGCGCCGTACGCGCCTCGACGTAGGCGAGGTACAGCCGGTCTTCCTCCTCCTGAGTCCGGTGTACCCGCCGCCTGCGATAGTGTGTGTACTGGCGTCTCGCCTCAATGCATGATAATCGCAATTGAGCGATCTCGCCCGACCACCAGTACACATGCCGCCACGGAGGGCGGCCTCTGGAGCGGGGCATAGACGCGTCACAGATACGCGTCATAGCCCCCTGCGCCCAGTTCGCGGCGTCTTCAACGGACACCGTTCCCTGGGGCAGCCAGGATTGCACTATCGCAGCCGGGGAGGCCGAGCTGTATGAGCTCTAACTAACCTAACCTAACCTTGGCTTGTAATCCTCACTTGTGAGGGAAGTAGTAGTTGATCTGTATATATAACTCATATAAAAATTGTTTGAATTACATAATGATTTTATCAGACATACACAAATAGTAACATTAAACAATTCAATATATGGAGGATATATGGGAAAAATGATTATTCCGGGGATTTATCAATATAATAGAGCACGAAACAATTTTATTTTGTGTTTGTCTGTACTGTGGAACTTAACGCCACTTCGTAATCATTTCCTTGTGTAGGTACCTAATTGTTTTAAAAAGTTTCACAAGTGAAACACATAGTTATTATAAAAATAATAATTAAGTAATGAACGCCTAGCTAAATACAGCTCGTTGTAGGTTCGACCCCTCTTGGAGGAATAAAACCTGAAATTATTTTCACATTTATATTTTAGTGGCAAGATGAAGCGCGTCGTTTAGTTCCGTCACCTAACACAATGTGTTGATGTAGGCGGATGCTTTAGGCGGACCGTCGGTAAAGGAGTGTCTTGACACTAGGTTCTCTCTTACTCTGCCCAGCTATACGGGGAAAAGTATGAAACTGGACAAGTAATTGCAAAAATCATTCTAATAATACTGCATTTCCACAAAATATAATAGAAAAAATATATTTACTATTTTGTTTAATTTTATAATAATAAAAAAAATATATATAATTAAAAAAAAATACTACATTTATAATATAAAATAAGATTTGAGTATCTTAACTCGTAACTAGGGTTGGCACCCGTACGTACTCATCATCTACATCGTCTAAAAGCATCTAAAATAGACGAATACAAATGAATTGAAAGTATGCTGTGCAAGTTTTTTATACTAATTTCATACAACATGCTAAAAGCAACAAAAATATATTTTAAAATATTTATTATAAAAAGAAAGAACTCAAATTCACTTTATTTTGCCACTATTTTTCTTACCTTTAGTAATCAATGTACTTTAAATCAAAACAGTCTAGATAACGATTACGTCGTCTGAAACTCTTATTATATTATAATTATAACATAAAAAAACCAATACATTAATTGAAAAATGTTTACGTAAGTATGAGGAGGAGAGCACTTATCTCCCGGTAAGTGCTTTGCTTACTTTTGCTGACAAGGGGGTTGGGGTGTAAACAATTGTAATAAATCTGCTTACCTAATACTTGAACGGCCTCTAATAATAGAAAACTAAAATTATAAATTTAGATCTTAGATGTTCGAAAAACTTTTAATGTAGATGTCAAATTAGTAATGTTTATTAGGAATATACGACTTATTATTAATTTTTTTTAAAACCCCCTTTTTTTAAAGGTTACTCCAGCAGTTATGCAATGATATAAAGGTAAGTGTTTACACAAACAAACCAACAAACAAACATGGCGGACAACAATTTATGATTAATTCAAGTTTAACAACTGACCATTATAAATTTTGTAAAACTCGTAATGTAATTCTTTATATTTGAAGCTCTTTCTAGTTTAGATTATTAAAAACAAGCTATCAAGTCGATTACTTTTCAAATATTCGTATATTTCATAAATAATATCTAAAATTATAATAATAAATGTAATAAAATCAAATCAAAAATAAAATTGTAATGTCTGTTTGTTGTTACATTAAATTAACTACTTTATACTAAATTAATATGTATGTACACGGTGCATATCACAAAATATCATTTTTTACTTACTTTGTCTGTTTTTTGTAACTAATCTTGGAAATGGCTAATTTTGACGAGACTTTCACTGGTATATAGCTGATTTAATAAGGAGTGTACTTTTGTTTCAGAATTACAATATTTTAGTTCAATTATAACCACAATAATTTGCAGACGCGGCTAGTAATTACAAATAAGTACTTACATACACAGCAGCCTCACGTCCACACAATAGCACTCTTAGATGTCCCGAACACGAACAACTTTAAACAAATTAAGCGTAAAGGTAAGCAACATCTATAAACAACTGTCAAGAGCAGCGAGAACTACTTGGGGTCTTCAGCCTGAGGTTGTTAAGATAATTTATACGGCTGTTATCGAGCCGATAGTGCTGTACGCTGCTGGAGCATGGGCATCAGTAGTAAAAAAGGTGGGAGCTCGTTAACGTCTGAGTGCAATCCAAAGAGGTTTCGCGCAAAAAATTGTTAGGGCCCATCGGACCGCTTCCCTGCATTCTGTCCTGATACTTGCTGGACTATTGCCACTTGACCTCCGACTTAAAGAAGCAGCTGCTCTTTACGAGATTAAGAAGGGGATGTCTGAAGGAGTAATCGGGGACGGACAGTTGGAGCGAAAAGTTGAGCCTTACGTACTGAGACACCCCGCGGAATGGAGAACCCTAGACTTTGGGAACCTTGATAGTCAGGAACAGGTGGATCAACACAATTGCCATGCAGTGCGATTGTATACAGACGGGAGTAAATCTGAGGGAGGGGTCGGAGCCGCAATTTCTATCTGGAATAACGCAGCGGAGACGAGAGCCATCAAACTGAAACTCGCATCGCACTGCTCCATTTACCAAGCAGAGCTGCTCGCCCTTTGCAAGGCAACAGCTCTGATAATGAGGAATCCGGCTAACTCGTTTGGTCTATACACCGACTCTAGGTCATCCCTAGAGGCGGTGATAGGCCATAAATCCCTCCACCCCCCTTGTAGTTAAGACAAGGGATAACCTGCTGAATTGCCATGCTCAGAATAAAACAGTGTCCCTGTTCTGGATGAAGGCACACGCTGGGCTGGAGGGAAACGAGCGCGCAGATGAGCTGGCAAAGCAAGCGGTCCACTTGAAAAAACGTCCAGACTACGATCACTGTCCGGTTTCATTCGTGAAACGATTGCTTCGTCAGGAGTCGATTGACGAATGGAACCAAAGATACAAATCTGGAACCAGGGCATCTGGGACTAAACTTTTCTTCCCAGATGCGGTTTGCGCGTACAGGATAGTTGGCAAAATGAGGCTGGACAGTACACTCACACAAATCCTGACTGGCCACGGTGGGTTCTCCGAGTATTTGCACCGATTCAAATGCAAAGAGGACCCGTCGTGCATCTGTGAGCCGGGTGTGGCGGAGACAGTGGCCCATATTTTGTGCGAGTGTCCTGTTTACGCACACGACCGAGAAAACACGGAACAAAAATTGGGTGTTAAAATTTCGATAGAAAGTCTAGATAAATTGATCGGTGATAAAAATACAAGGGACATATTTCTGGATTTTAGTAAAAAGATTGGTGAGCGGGTTATTGAACAAAATAAATAATATAATAACAAACAATAGAACAAAATTATACAGTAGATACACAAGGTCTCTGATAACGTCAGGGGTACTGTATATAAAAACAAAAAAAAAAAACACGAACAACTTAACGCCGGAAATGAGGACAGCATATCTAACTACTATACTTTACTCCGCGACTCCACGAGACCACTCCAAAGCGCTGTCCAACACCGAATGAGAGCGAGGGAGCGAGTCAGCGACTGGATCTGCAGCTTCTCGTCGTTGTTAGTACACGGAGATGAACACATTCACGCTATAGTAGTCACTAAGCTAAATCAATGCGGGTTGTTATTGTTTGTACTAACGCAGTTGTAGTCATAAATCACTGTCCCTTTATATTTGTTTTATACGAACAAAATTTGCAAAAAATTATATAACGGATGACGAAGTAACAAAATGATTATTATATAAGATATATAAACTCGCACAATATTTTTATATCTAAATTATATAAGCATATTTTTAAAAATTAATTTAAATACTTATAAGTGGAAAATGAAGAGTATTGACACTAGGTTATCTCTTAACTATAAGTGGGAGAACGGAATGTCTCAACACTAGGTTCCCTCTACGTACCTTGCTGTGTGCGGGATACAGCGTGAAGCTAAAACTATCCCACTATACGGGAAAAAGCGTAAGGCACGTAGTTTATAAAGTAGTATTTAGTGTATAATAATTACTACTACTTGTTAAATTTTAAATATCCTGAAATATTCTAATAAATTGTTCTAAATATATTATAAGGACGTACGACATATCCAATTGCTTCAACACTACCTCCAATTCCGCTAAACTCACATTTCTCTTTATGGAATGGAATGTTATAAGTATAAACAAGTTTCGATTCTAGCGCGGAAATTGATGCGCCGGTGTCAATTAAACAATGTGAAGTAAAACAATTGTTAAAAGTAAATTGAACTAAACGCGAATGATTATTACATGAAAATATATGACCTTTACTCACGAAAAAACTGATTATTATTATCAACAGATGGGGTGGGTTGGGACTGTGAATTATTTCGATCGATGATGTTTACATAACTTTGATTTTGCCCTACGTTTAAGCTATTGTTTTTATTTTTCATACCTCTATTCTGGTACGGGCGGGAATTACCACGCCATGATCTACCTCGCTGAGTGCCACGCCACGTTGGTTGTTGGCCTCTGCTCATACCAACGCCGTGCTGTGGGTGGGCACGGTACCCTCGATATTGATTACCTCGGTAATTATAATGTCCCCTGGAATTTCGAAAATAGGAAACTTTTTTATTTATGGTCATTAAATTGGAATTAGAAGTGGACGGTAACTCCTCATCTAATGCAGATTGAATAGTGTCTTTTAAAGATGTAAAGTTACGCGCTGTAATTATAGTTCCGGTTCTACGATTTCGCAGTCCATCAGCAAATCGTTTGATTGCTTGCTTTTCATTTAAGGGTTTAAGCACCTTATAAGTCTCTGGGTCGTTATCTGCCTGTGAAATAGTTAAGTCAACAAACATTTCAGTGATTTGCTTACCGTATTCTTCGATGGTCAACTCATTCTGCTTAAAATTCAGCAACCGCGTTTGGATGGCCGTAGCAGATTTTTTCGGCAAAAGCTCTTTTTTCATATCATGAATTAAGTCTGAAATACTAGAATAGCTCGGATGTAATTTAAGTTTTGCTGATTGCGATAAACGATTTTTTAACACAAAATTTATTAATTGGGGCTTAGATTCGGCAGTAAGGGTGGTTTCATAATATTCAACGGAATCTATTAACTGTTTTGTTACAGATAAGTCGTCATTCATAACCGGTAACAAACTCAGAGCAACTTTTAAATCAAATTTTTCCATGTTTATAGTTTCTATAGTCTGACCTGAATTACTAATAAATTCTTTCGAATCGGATGACGTTGAAGAGTATCTAACAATATCTTTATACAATGAAAGAAATTGCTGTGAACAATCGACAATCAACTCACTATCGCTAGCACTAATATTACCACAATTTACCTCTTTTTGCAAATAAGAATTTAATGTTAAATATTGGCTATACAAACTATTTGCTTCGCTTAACTTAACAATGTAAATGTTACCCTTTCTACGTTCAGGACCAATTTTCCTTAAGTATTCTTTAATCAATTTTAACTCTTGGCACAATATTTTTAAATTATCTGCCATATCAAAATATAAAAATTATGCATATTACTAAAATTCATTATTACTAATTACGTATTTTGAAGTTATACAAAAATAATATGAATACTTTAACACTAATTATCTAATTATTACAAAAATATTGCTACATAATATATATTAATATAATTATATAAAACTATCAAAGTCCGTCTCTGCGTTGCCTTATATAGGCATGTTCTGCATTCTGGAGTCACGTTACTCGCGCACTGTTTGGACAAATCACAATTTTTTCTTTCTTGAATATTAACAATTTTTAGACGCGGCTCCAATCCGAAATCACTTCAATTTATGTTTCTTGTTCAGCAACAGCTGGAGAACCGTGTAGGGTAGCCCGTTGACGCCTGAACGATCCACGAAGTACATATTGATGTATACCCTGCTGGACCCAGCGATGATGCATTTTTCGGTATACTCTCCATACAACGTAGATGATAAACAGACTCATCAACAGTAATATTATAAGTAAAAGAATGTTTGTGGTGGACGCATGGAATTTCAATTCTTTTATATATGCATTATTTTCGGCAGCCACAGAATTTTGGTTTATAAAAATGTCCTCCTTTTCTACTTTCGAATTACACATATTTTAAACTACAGTCACCATTATTAATTTTGAACTTTGGCGAGTTTGAATTTACACGCGTCGGTAATTTAAATCAAAGCATCTCGCGTTACCGATGCGCATACTATCCTGGCAGGGTCGCCATATAAGGACGAGGGAAATGAAACGCCCGAATGTTGATATAAGACTGCTTTATTAATGTTACTGATGTAGGTTTTATATTATGATGGCACTAAAGATGTGTATATCTAGATAGATACCACAATATACACGTGTACAAATCCATATAAATATTGTTAATACGAAAGTTTGTCTGTCTGTGTGCTACGCTTTCACGACTTATCGTTGGCCCGATTTGTATGAAATTCGGAATGAAAATAGTTACAAGACCCAGGGCCAAAGAAAGGTTAAATTTTTGCAAAAATAGACTCCTGAAAGGCTGAAACGTTGTATCAAAAAATCTAAAAAGCTTGGCCAATTTTGAAGAATTTTCTCCGGAAGATAGTTAAAGGCATAAGGTCAAACATATCCCAAGTATATTTTTAAAAACCGACCCCTGATGCGCTGAAATAGGGCATGAGAAATTGTTTAGTTCACCCCGGCAAAGTCGCGAACGAATCACAAGTGTAATAAAATACTGCTTAATCTGAATTGTGAGTAAAACTATACATTTAAAGAACAACTCCTACCCACTTGAAATTAATAAATTACATGTTTATTTTTTATAGTGTTTAATCAAATCCTTACATCTACCCACTAATTGCTTTACATTTACTGTTTCTGAGAAATAGGAACACTATATTAAGATTGCGTGTTAAATTATTGAAACCGTCACGGAGCAGTGGGACTGCGTCTGACTGTAACCGTAAATGTTGTGGGTTCGATTTCCATTCAGGTAAATGATTATTAAAGCGAATCACTATATTATTCTTACTTTTCCGATCTCGATATATTTTAGTTACGAAGACCGCGACGTGAAAGTCATTTAAGTACATATTAGTTTTAATAGCTTCACGCTATATCCCGCACACAGCAGGGTAGGCAGAGGGAACCTAGTGTTAAGACACTCCGTTCCCCACTTTCCGCCGAATTCGGAGGCTTGCGTGTTAAGTGGCGGAACTTAACGCCGCGCTTTACCTCGACACCAGAGCGAAGAAAATGGAAATATAATTTCCAATCCTCGAGTGGGAATCGAACCCACAACCAGTCGTTTACAGTCACACTCTTGTGCCACTGGGCCACGACTGGCCACACATATTACATATTACATATTAGTTTCATTTTAGTATATATTAGTTTGACTTGTTGTTTTACGTTTTATTTTAGTTTTTACATATACATATGTGTATGTACAATACAATTCCTGGACGAATTAAATAACACTACAAAAGACGCAATTTAAAATTTATCGGTGTTCGTTTTCTAAATAAATGTTTTTTATACTATTAATATATTATTTTTATTAGTATATTTTACAAAGTATGCGGCGTCATCATAAAGTAAATCAGAGATACCATTATACAATCAGCATGCAATAAAGCTATAAACGTACAATGGCGGTGTGCAGCGTGTCGGCGTTACTCTTGAAGATTTGCTTTTACATTTTATATTTGCGATATTGAAATTAATATTTTTTTTAATGGTGAGAAAAATATTTAAGATTTAAATTACTTTTTATATACAAAGTATTGTTTTTTCCTCTTTTGTGTTGCCGCACTTTGTTTTGTCAGACCGACAACACGTAAATAATTTAAACTTGACAACTCTTCCGAGTAATCGAACCCGCAACCAACGTGTTAAATAGAGACAATGTATCAAGGTATTGTATCCTTTAATACTTGATTTATACGTCTGCAACAATATAATAAATACTGACTAAGTAATAAGCAGCTCCACACAGTTACCCCTATGGAAGGGGCAGTCAGAGAACCTTGTGTCAAGAAACTCCGTCTTTCATGAAACAGCCGAAATCAAAATATTGCATGTTAAGTGGCGGAACTTAACACCGCACTTTGTCTCAGGTACCAGAGTATAATTAGTATGTTTTAAGAAGTCGATAAATTTTATATTTTTTAAATTGATTATATATTTCCAGAAAATTGACGTAACCGCGTAATTTTACATATAATGTGCTTATTACTAGTAGCAGCCTGCGACTTTGCATGAGCTTAATGACTCTTTCCATGCCAAAATACTCATCACGCTGAAATACTTTTGTTAAGGCGCAATTCTTATATCTTATAGTAAACCTGGTATTGTAGTTCTACGTAAGATATTCGACTCCTCAACATCTTTTGTACTCTAACTAGACGTCCTGTCTAAGCGTAACAGCTCTAAAACAAAAAAAAACATTTAAATTCGTCAAGTAGTTCCGGAGATATGCGCGTACAGACATAATCTTTTTCCTGCTTTATTATAGTATTATAGATATTACCTAGATCATTAATAGACACGGCTCGCCTTGTTTATTTTTGCTACTTCCATAGTATTATGTCCTATGGCATTTTACTTTGGGGTAATGCAGCCGCAATTAAACCGATCTTTGTTTTGCAAAAGCGAGCTATTCGTGCAATATATAACTTACACTCCAAGGATTCATTAAGCACAAAATTTAAAGAAATTAATATATTGACTATTGCTTCTCAATACATATTTGCTAATGTCATGTATGTTAGGAAAAATATTAATGATTTAACAAAAATCTGTGACACGCACAATATTACCTAATACTAGAAATAAGCATAAACTGATTACTTCTGTAACTCGTTTACATCGAGTCAATAATTCATTCATGACTGACTGTCCCAGTCTGAGGTATTAACTTTAGGAAACCGGTGGTAAGACATTTGGCGTTCAAAACATGAAGCATGTAACTTGTAATTTTGAATAAAAATTATCTGAATTGACTTTGACTATATAATAAATAACAAAGTAGTTTTTTATATTATATATTACATTACAGATAAATTATTATTACTATAATTGTTTACAGTTTTACTTGTACATCTATATTATGTACCTATATTCAACGGCCACAGTGGAATATAGGAACGGTGAGGAAGCCCTAACGGGACTTCGGTGTAATAAAAACTTGGACTGTATTATAATAATTTATTCGCGTATTAAAGGTTTTAACGCAATGACGATAAAGTGTCCGTCTAGTGGGCTGTCGCTCGCTGAGTGACCGGTGAATCGCGGCGCACGCGCAACGGGCCGCGAGCCCGCGCGCCCCGCCTCGCGCCTCCATCGTCGTCGGCATACGTGAAGCGCCGACATACTCCCCGGGTTGAAGAGTGCTCTTCAATCTTGATCAGGAAGGGGGCAGATGTTGTTGAAGGCACGACGAATTGTTCCTCTCTTCGTTTTGATCTCTGCTATCCGCGTGACTCCGTCAACGCCGGGAAAGGTCTGTGTGACCCGACCCAGGGACCAGAGCAGCGGTGGTGTTGTTTTGTCCTTGATTAGGACTAAAGACCCTGGTTTCACCTCCCCTCTGGAACTAAACCATTTGGATTTGGCCTGTAGCAAAGAAGTGTACTCATTATGAAAGCGGCTCCAGAAATGATGTCGTATATACTGGATTCTCCTCCATCGGTCCAGTCGAGTGATGTTGGCTTCAGTCACCTGAGAGCATGGTACTGATAAGAGTGGTCGTCCAATTAGAAAATGAGAGGGAGTTAGTGCCGAAAAATCATTAGGGTCTGAAGAGAGAGGTGTTAGAGGACGCGAATTTAGAATCGCCTCTATTTGAGTGAGACACGTAGTCATCTCCTCAAATGTGAAATGGGTTAGAGAAAGTAATCTTTTTAAATGATGCTTGCATGATTTGACTGCTGCTTCTGCTAATGAGTTGAAATGAGGACTATAAGCAGGTGTGAAAATGAAGTCGATACCCTCTTGTGAGATAGCACATGCAACATTCGATGATTTAATAAGGTTCTGTATTTCATTAGATGCGCCTACGAAATTCGTGCCGTTATCAGATGTTATCGTCCGCGGTTTACCTCGACGCGCTATGAAACGATGTAACGCGGCCAAATAAGCATCAGTGCTAAGATCAGAGACGAGCTCCAAGTGCACTGCTTTTACTGCGGAGCAAACAAAGATGCACATATAAGATTTTATAAGTTTGCAACCGCGGCCTTTACGATCGGCTATCAATACTGGCCCCGCGTAATCTACATAACAATTGAGAAATGGAAATTCTAGATTAGTTCGAGCACTAGGTAATTGACCCATTAGAGGCTGTACATTTTGTGCTCTATTTTTGACACATGTGAGGCATTTATTTACGATAAGTCTGGATAAGTTTCTGCCACCTAGAGGCCAATAGCTTTGTCTTATATGTGACAATAATAATTGTGGGCCGGCATGTAAAAGTTTTAAATGTTGCATATGAAATAAAAGTTTAGTAAAAATATGCTTACTACAAATTACAATGGGATGTTTTATGTTAAAATCGTAGGGGGAGTTATCAAGCCTCCCGCCCACGCGAATGATATTATGATTGTCAATGAATGGAGTCAAAGGAAGCAATCTACTTTTGCGTGGCAATTTCTGACCAGATTTTAAAAGATTATACTCTTCAGGAAACATTTCAAGTTGACAATGATGTATAATAGTATTTATTGAATTTTGTATTTCTGTTGCAGAAAGATTGCCATGCATTTTATTTTTATGTTTTAAGTTATAAATAAATCTTTGTATATATGTAAATATTTTGTAAATTTTATTTAGACTAGAATATTTTTCTAATAAGCAATTAATGATTGATGAATGCGTGATTGCGTCTGAATGATAAACGTATGAATGATTGCGACAATTACTAATGAAATGAGTAGCTACTTCCGGCAAATCGTGTTTCTCTGTGTTTGGCATTTTCGGCCACTCTTTTTCACCATGAAGTAAAAAAGAAGGACCGGACCACCACAGAGGTGTATCGTTTATTACGTCGGCACTGAGGCCACGGGAAACAAGATCCGCCGGGTTGTCCTTCGACGGTACGTAGCTCCAGGAGTGACCAGATGTGATTTCCAAAATCTCATTGACTCTGTTTTTAACAAAAGGTTTTAATTGATTAGGAGTTGAAAGCCATCCTAGAACTATGGTAGAGTCACACCAAAAGCTACATCTATGAATGGGTATGGTAAGTGATTCCTGAACCTTAGTACACAGCCTTGCACCTAACAAAGCTCCGCAAAGTTCAAGCCTCGATATCGTCGTCGGTTTTACAGGCGCTATTCGGTTTCTAGAGTCTAGAAGCTGTACATTTGTAGAGCCATTATCACTACTTGATCGAATATACAGACATGCCCCGTACGCCTTTTCCGATGCATCTGTAAAGACATGTATTTCGTGCTTAATAGAGTCTAGACACAAAACCCATCGTGGTATTTTTAAATTATTCAAGAACGTCAGAGTGTTTTCAAATGTCGACCAAAGATTTTTAAGCTCGTGTGATATCTCGTCATCCCAATCGTATTTATTTATCCAAAGTCTCTGCATAATAATTTTTGCTTGAACGACACAAGGTCCTACTAGACCCAGTGGATCAAATATTTTACTAATTACAGAAAGAACATGACGTTTAGTGATTTTAGTTGTTGGCGTTATATTAATAGTATATGTAAGGGAATCTGAATCACAAACCCAATTAAGACCTAGAGTTTTAGCCTGACAAGGATTCTGATTTTGATCAAAAAAATGTACAGTATTTTGTGATTCGATTCTACTATTAGTAACATGTTTAAGAATTTCTGCGTTATTTGATCGCCATTTACGTAAATTAAATTTAGCTGATGATAGAACCGATTGTACCTTTTTTGAAATCTCGATAGTCTCGCTTATGGTATTCCCTCCACTCAAATAGTCGTCTACGTAAAAGTCATGACGAATAGCGCTTTGAACACGACAGTCGTCAAGGTTATCAGCTAGACTTGTGAGACACTTTGTAGCTAAGTAGGGGGCAGAGGCAGTACCATAAGTGACCGTATTTAATGTGTAAGTCTTTAGAGGTTCTGAAGGATTAAAACGAAAAATAATTTTTTGAAGAGGTCGTTGAACTGGATTTAATTCAATCGCCCTATACATCTTTTCAACGTCACCTGAAACCACGTACCTATGCTGACGAAAACGTGTTAAAATTGAAAACAGATCGTCTTGAACTACTGGTCCGACCATCTGTATGTCGTTAAGAGACACGCCCGAACTGGTAGAGGCTGATGCGTCGAATACTACGCGTAGTTTTGTCGTGGTACTAGAATCTCGAATAACTCCATGATGGGGAATAAAATATTGAAATTTAGAGATTTCAGGTACTGAAGTAAAGTGCGAGTCTAAAGTCATATGACCTAAGTTTTCATATTCTCGCATAAATTCAATATAATGGTTTTTAAAAATAGGGTCAAGCCTAAATCGCCTTTCAAGGGATAAAAACCTATTTTTAGCATGTAAATAAGATTGACCTAAATTACTAGGGTCACCCTTTAAAGGCATGGTGACTACAAATCCACCATCATTGTTACGAACAGTGGTTTGCTTAAAAATTTGCTCACATGCTCTTTCTTCTAGAGAATATAAATGTTTTGAAGAAACGTTGTCAAGCTCCCAGAATTGAGTAAGGTCAGGAGTGACATTAGTGTGATGACAAAAATGATTAGAAATTGATTTTTGTTTAGATTGGTAGGGAATACTACCTGATACTAGCCATCCGAATCTAGTTTCGTGTAATTTAGGTAAGTTTTTCCCTAAATCTATATAATTTTTACTTAATACCTCCCAGAAAACTTCAGCCCCTACCAGGATATCTACGGCCGACGGAACGTTGAAGTTCGGGTCCGCTAGTTTAAGACCTGAAGGAATAGGGACGTGGTTGATGTGTACGAAAGAAGACGGTAACACTTTTGTAATTTCAGGCAAGATATGACACTCTATATCTACAGTATAGGCACAACATAAAGACTCTATTAGGAGGTGACAAGACTGTGTACTAGTAGAAATACGATTATTAATGCCTGTTACCCTGGTGCTAGTACCGCGTCGTAACAAACCCAGTTTCTCGAAGAATGTCTGCGTAACAAAGTTCGCCGTGCTACCGTTGTCCAGCAGTAGACGTGCAGTGTACTTTTCACCCGACGCGCCGATCACGTTCACCAGAGCTGTGGACAGTAATACATGCGCAGAAGTAGCAAGCTGCAAGCAATTGGCCGAAAGTGCAACATTTGACGTAGCAGGGTGCAAAGAAGAAGGCAATGGATTGATAGTTTTGAAGTCATTGGAATTTAAATGCAAAAGCGTATTATGTTTTATTTTACAATATTTGCAATGTGATAGTTTGCACTGCTTAGCAGAATGGCCTAAGCGTAAGCAATTAAGACAAACATTATAATCATTTGCTTTTTGTATGCGACTTTCAATAGATAAACTTCGAAATGAATCACATTTGTATAAAGCATGTGCTTGGGAGCAAAGCGGACATTTATTAAAATTATTATTAGATTTTTTAGGTATTTGAGTAGTTTTCTTTGGAACGAATTTATTTGAATGATCATTATTTAAAGCAACAATAATATTATTTCGAGAAAGATTAATATTTGATTCGACGGATTCCAACCAATCTGCCTTTATGTTTAAAAAAGAACAAAATTGTGCTAGAGTGGGATCATCGTTTAAAGTATTGTTTCTATGTTCTTCCCAATCGCGACTAGTTTTTAAATCTAATTTTTTAGACATTATATAAATGAGTAAAGTATCCCAATATTGAGTGGGCTGATTTAATGTTGTTAATGCCCTAACATTTTTATTAATCGTATCAACTAGATTTCTAATTGAAACACTAGACTCATTCGTTATTGACTCGACATCAAAAAGGGCTTGTATGTGGTTATTCACAAGAATGCGATTATTATTGTATCGTTCGCATAAAAGATCCCATGCAATATTGTAATGATCGCCTTTAAAATCAATATTTTTAATAATTAAAGCTGCATTACCCTGGAGTGAAGCTCTCAGGTAATGAAATTTATTGATATCATTAATCGTAGTATTATCGTGAATTAAAGATGTAAAGGTATCGCGAAATTCTAGCCAGCATTGATAGGTCCCATCGAAATGCGGTAAATCTATTTTAGGCAAACGAATAAAATTCCTTGAATTGGAAATATGTGCACCTGAGTCAGCATCTTTGAAGCCCGCCTCGGATCCAGCACCGTTGGACGAAGCACCGAGCAGGCTGCGCGTGAGTGCCACCAGATTGAAATACTGACGGTCGAAGTCCTCACGCTCAGTAAATGTAGACTCGGCATCCTCGGATAGTAGTTCAATCGTATTCTGCAAGTCGTCAAATTCATTATATAAATTTTCAAATTTACGAAAGCGTTCCATGAGGTCAAGACGTTGTAACTCTGATAATTCGGGACTACTTTTTATTAACATTAAATGATTATTAAATATTGTTAATTTAGACTTTATTGAACTACGTTTTTTAATAAGAGTTTTTAAGTTATCAGACATCTTAAAATTTTTTATGTTGTAATGTGAAACAAAAAGAGTTATAAAAGAATAAAATTAAACAAAGGAATCCTAATGAATGGATATAAAAAATGCAGCACCTGTTTGTGTGGACGAACGGGTTCAATGCGATAAGACAACCGGTTTCAAGGTTAACACGTGTCCAGCGCGTGCGTATTTTTTATTATAAAATAAATAAATAATGTATCAATGAAGTAATTAAGAAATATGGAACGTAATTAATTAAAAGATGAAAATGGATTATGGAGAAATATTAAAAAATTAAAAAATTCGGCAAAAAAAAAAAATTCAATAGGGAAAGTTGGAAATAATTAATTGGATGGACTCACTCAAATACAGAAATATACTCCCTGACATCAGCTTCTTAAGACGACGAAGGCTGCCACGTAGATGACGGAGACGACTTCTTGTCCTTTGTCCTTGGGCGAGGTCAATGTACACCACGCGACGTCAAGGACCGTTGCGTTGCAATTGTAATGCGACGAAAGTATGCAGGTTTTTCGCTTCGAAGGACCAAACTATGACGGCTCGAATGACCAGAAAATCTGCAGTATTAAAAATTGTACGCAAGGACTATAAAGTGTCCGCCTAGTTGGCTGTCGCTCGCTGAGTGACCGGTGAATCGCGGCGCACGCGCAACGGGCCGCGAGCCCGCGCGCCCCGCCTCGCGCCTCCATCGTCGTCGGCATACGTGAAGCGCCGACAAACGGTAAGGAAAAGAGCGTCGCTGTTGTGGCGCGTCTGTTACTAGTTTACATATTTCTTCAAGGAAGAAAGTACTGATGTAAACAAATATATAATTAAGGAGTTAACTAATTCATAAAAAACCATATTCATCTAATTATTAAACAAAAAGTAACGAAACTATTGCACCTTTATAGAACATGAAGCAATATCAATTATCAGTTAGAACTTTAAATACATTGTAAGTATAGTAATAGTTATTGCATTTAGTAGTTAAATACTCTCGTACTTTCAGTTTACACTTAGGCAAACCGATTCCCGAGGCTAATTCCGCGAAATACCTCGGCGTAATCATAGATAGGAAACTCTCCTTCAGAGAGCACATAACGTACGTCCGCCGCAAAGCGAGCTTCGTATTAAGTAGATTATATCCATTACTTTGCGCCAAAAGTAAGATGTCCCTCCGCAACAAGATCTGCCTGTACAAAACGTGTGTCAGGCCCATCTTCGCGTACGCCTGTGTTGTATTCGGACACACAGACCTTCGTAGACTTCAGATTTTGCAAAATAAATTCTTGCGCTACGCCACGGGCGCCCCGTGGTACGTACGTAACTTAGATTTGCACAAAGACACTAAGCTCGATTCGGTAAAAGAGCACTGCCGGAAACTCTGGTGGTAAGCGCCTGCGATTATACGGTCAGCAAAAGACGCCCCGCGAGGCCTAGGGAAATTCTCACCCAAACTGACGCCATTACTGAAGTGTTAGGTAAACTCAAACACACACGCAAACGCACACGATACACACACCGTCCCCGCCGGTGGAGACGAGGTCCCAGTTATTCAACGGTCCGATACCGCCCCGGGCACCAGCGCCCCTAGTTAGGCCTAGCTCGGACAGAGCAAAGCAAAGTCCCCCACTAAAACGGTGTCGCAAGTCGAGGTTCGAGTCTCAACTGAGACGCCCTTGCCATGCCGTCGTCGTCATTTAATGGCTTCCTCACAAGCGAGGATTCCAAGCCAAGGTCAGAGCTCATATAGCTCGGCCTCCCCCAAAGCCCGGTGAAGCTGTCGAGGCCGCTCTGGCCAACAGCATACTACACATTCGAAAAAAAAAAAAACAGTTTACAATAAGTAACAGAAAAGTGAATGAAGATTGAAGTAAGAACAAGAAAAAATCGGACTCGAAGTTTTAACTATGCACAATCAAATGTTTAATCCAGCGCCCTCTGGTGAGTTCCTAATGTAAAAAAACCTAAAAACACACCAAGTAAAGGTAAATCTATTACTGAAAACTCTGTGCAATCGGACTAGTAGTTGCGGTTTTACATTAAATATTACAAGCAAATGTGTACTGCAGCGCCCCCTAATGAGTTAACACGACAAAACATATCTCAGAACATGCACTAATTAAACTTGAGCTTATCATTGACACTGCATCCTAATCGAATGCGTCATTTCAGCTTTGCACAAACAATTTTTACTGCAGCGTCCCTTGGTGACTTGTCACCATAACATAAATTTAAAAAACATACACCAAGCAAAGCGAAATCTAGTACTGAAAATAAAATAAATAAAATTGGAAAGCCAATCGTACTAGGCGTTTTGGTTTTACAAAAAAAAAATAGAAGCAGCTACTTACTGCAGCGCCTTCTAGAGAGTTGACACCGGAACGCATGGATGAAAATATGCACTAAGTAAACTTGAATCTATCATTGAAAGCTGCATTCAAATCGGACTCGTAGTTTTAGTTTTGCACAAACATATGTACTTACTGCAGCGTCCCCTGGTGAGTGGTCACCGTAACACATATATGAAAAGACGCACCAATTAAACCTGAACCTATCATTGTAAGTTTCATGTAAATCATACTAGTTTGCTTTGCACAAACAAATGTTTACTGCAGCACCCCCTGGTGAATTGTCACCGTAAGAAAAAAGTAAAAATCTTAAATTATGCATCAAGCAAAGCTGAATCTAGTTCTGAAAACTCTATCCAATCGGATTAGTATATGTGTATAGTAGACAAATAGATACAAGAAAAATTTTGTTTTTACACAAAGAAATACAAACAAATGCTTACTGCAGCGCCTCCTGGTGAGTGGTCACCGTAACACATATATGAAAAGACGCAATTAAACCTGAACCTATCCTTGAAAGTAAATTATTATGAGTACTTCTAATCTTACTTCAATCTTCATTGGACAAGTAGTTTTTGATTTGCATAAACAAATGAAAAACATAAAAAGAAAAATCTTAAAATATGCTTCAAGAATAGTTCAATCTAGTTCTGAAAACTCTATCCAATCGAATTACTAATTTCGGCTTTAGACAAATGAATACAAAAAAAGTACAAACAAATTCTTACTGCAGCGCCCCCTGGTGGTTTGACACGATAAAACATATCTAAGAACATTCGTAAATTAGATCTAAATCTATCTCTAAAAACCGTATCGAAATCACACTACTACTTTTTGAGTCGTCGTTATGAACGTTTCGTGCACAAGTTAACGTACCTAAAAAAATGCACAAATGGTCGACGTCGTCAAACATTTGGTTATGTATTTAAAAACATTGTTAGAAAACATATAAAAATATGAACTGCATACCTACACACATAAAACCACTAATGTGTTTATACTACCCTACCCTACTGCGTCGTGCAGTCGGAAAATACTATTTAGCTTTATCTTTAAGGCAATTATAAAATGACGAGTAGCGACATCTACATTTGAGTAGAAATATATAATAATCCGCTATTTTCGTACACTAGTCCAGTACTCAGTCCATACAAACTGAATTTCATGCACTTAGTTTAGTTTATCTATATTGTCCATATACCCCTACGAACCGATTTTTGTTGCCTTGTCTGTTCTAAAAATTATCGGGTAGAAGTACTCATAATAATAATATTAATACATAGTGTCATCTATCGCAGGGTAGAGAAGATATTAGGAAATAGTTTACTAAATCGTTTCCCATTAATCACTAGATAGAGCAATATTTTATATTCAATCCTATATTTGTTTGTTTGTTTGTTTGTTTGTTTGTTTGTATATTTGTTATTCAGAGATGAGTCCCGGCTGATTGCTGACAGTGAAATACTATCTCTAAAGCCTTTATGTGATGGAACTATGTCTTCATATCAGCCTTACAAACCTCCTTTGAACCCGACAACTTTTAGCAGAGATACATAATAATAATAAATAGTGTCATCTACTGTACGGTAGAGAAGATATTAAGAAAAGATTTTGCTATATTGTTTCCCGCTAATTACTAGAGGGAAGCAATACCTTAAATATAATATTTTTATAGCTTTTTTACTCAGTAAATAAAGAAGAAGATATAAGGTAATAAGATCTTTTATTTTCACAATTATTATTCGGATTAATCGCGTGTTCGAAAATACATTTTTAAAAAATCTGACGTTTTAAACACTTTACAGACTAGGGCCTGGAAAAATAGTATTAATACACAAATAAATTTAGATTTTGATAAAATTATAACACAGCGATGCACACCTCGCTCATTGTGAACGGTATAATTGTCACATTATTAATGTTACAATTATTTCCATATCCAGGCACTGTACTATTTTTCTTATAAGACAATTATTTTTCAGAATTTTGCAGAAAGTGGGGAACGAAGTATCTTAACACTCTCTCCTTTCATCTGCCTACCCTGGTGCGTGCGGGATAGAGCTTAAAGTTAATAAAAAATATATTTTGTCACTATTTTTTTAATTAAAATATAAATAGCGATAACACTTACTTATATTATGACAACTTTAACTGTTTATGTTCCTTACATTGCCGCCTATGTGACGGTAAAAATAAATACAAATAAAGCGATATAAAATAATTATAATATTTGCAAATAAAGTGTATAATTGACGCAAGAATTATCAAAATTGGTCAACGCCTTTGATCTCTACAACGTTTACATACATTCAAACACATTACTATACTTTGCGTCTTGCAGTAGAAAATACTATTAGTTTTGGCTTTAAATTGTTTATAAAACGACGAGTAGCGACATCTATATTTGAGTAGAAATATATAATAATCCGCTGGTCTTATACACTAGTCCATTACTTAGTCCATACAAACTGCATTCCATACACCTAGTTCAGTTTTTCCATATTGTCCATATGATCCTGCGCACTAACCGGTGATCTGTATTTATTTTCTATCTTTTGTTATTCAGAGATGGATCTAGGCTGACGCATACAGTATAATATATTACTAGGTCTTTTACCTCTATGTGTTGGACTGAGTGTAGCGTGGAGACACGGGTATACAAGCAAGCATTACAAAACACTCGGTTCCTTTGACGCCGATAACTTTTAGAAGATACCTCTTCTAAAAGCTATCACGTAGAATTACCCATAATTAATATGTAGTGTCATCTATCGCAGGATAGAGAAGATATTAGGAAATATTTTGCTAAATCGTTTCCTGTTAATCACTAGATGGAGCAACATTATTTTTATGTAATCAATAGTAAAGAAGATATAAATTAACGAAACATCGCAGTTAGTTTCTTCTGTAGTACTGTAAATATAAGACATAAAATATTAGCTTACAAGTATCTGGGACTGTAATTAATATTAATTACTTAATTTAAATAAAATGTATTTTTATTTGTGTGGCCAGTCGTGGCCCAGTGGCACAAGAGTGTGACTGTAAACGACTGGTTGTGGGTTCGATTCCCACTCGAGGAGTGGAAATTATATTTCCATTTTCTTCGCTCTGGTGTCGAGGTGAAGCGCGGCGTTAAGTTCCGCCACTTAACACGCAAGCCTCCGAATTCGGCGGACAGTGGGGAACGGAGTGTCTTAACACTAGGTTCCCTCTGCCTACCCTGCTGTGTGCGGGATATAGCGTGAAGCTATTTAATTTTAATTTAATTTAAAATGTATTTTTATATGTCTGATATAAAGATTTATTTTTATTATTATTTATTGTATGAACTTGTGGTGAAACAGCTATGTTTGTTTTTTAAACTCATCCATCGTATGCTTTCTTTGTTCAGCGTGTACTTCATTATTCAGTTCATTCTGTACTATCTGGTCTTCTCTCTCAAATCCCCAGGGGGGGAGAGGGGAAACGGCTTCAGGGCTGCGCCCTCTGGTCGTTGCTGTCATCGCCACCCACAAACATGGATGGGTCACGGGGGAAGGCCCTTTAGGCCTTGTCGAGTGATTCTCTTTTCTTTATCCTCTAAGATAGGGGGTAGGGGATGGGCGTTGACTACCCGGGCGATCAACCCAGCCAGGTGAGACCTTCGACTACACGAAGGAGGCCCAGCTTAGGCGATCAGCAACCGCGGCAGCCGGCTCAGGAGTCAGATCGGGGAAGGAGATCTCTAGGAAGAGGTACTCTATCAGGGGGGCGTGTGTGGCACGGCGCGATGTCTCGGATATGCGGGAAGTCCGAGACATCAGCCCGGTGGAACAGATTTTCTGCGTGACGGCGAATGGTGGCGTCCAGACTCTCGATACGGAGGTCGCGATGTATAGTTGCGTTCCTCACGTATCGCGGAGCCTGAGTGACGCGCCGGAGCGCTACGTTCTGCACGATTTGGAGTGTATTCCTGGATGTGGCGCTGGTGAATGCGTACCATGCCGGCGCTGCATACGTCAGATGGGGTCTGACGTATGTTTTGTACAGCGCGGCCTTGGTACGCAGGGGCAGTCTGGACCTCAGAAGGGGCTGGAGAAGGAAGAGTGCGGCCCTGGCAGCATTGGTCGCCTTCTTCACGTGGTGGGTCATTTTAAGTTGGCGGTCAAGAATGACCCCCAAGTAGGTAGCTGTATACGCCCATTTAATGGAAATTCCCTGCATAACCAGCGGCATGGGAGTCTTCCGGCGACGCCCAAACATAACAGCTTGTGTTTTGGCTACGTTGAGCGTCAGCCTCCACTTCGCCAACCAGTCGGGCAGCAGGTTCAGGGACGTCTGGAGCAATGAGGCGGCGCGTCGTAGGCGGACAGACGTGGTAAGAAGCGCGATATCATCCGCGTAGAGTGCCAGAAGGGCGCCTTCCTTAACTGGGACGTCGTCGGTGTACAGGGAGTACAGCAAAGGCGACAGAATGCTGCCCTGCGGGACTCCGGCTGTGATGTGCTTGCTGGGGGAGATGGAGTTCTCCACTCGTACTCGGAACGTGCGGCCGCTGAGGAACGCGGCTAAGGTCCTGGTGATGTGAAGTGAGGTGCCAGTTTTTAGCAACTTGTGCAGAAGGCCGGGATGCCAAACCCGGTCAAACGCCCCAGCTACGTCCAGGAAAGCCGCTGCTGCGTTCTCCTTGCTGTTCGCGGCGGACGCAATGAAATGAACCACCCTTGCTACCTGTAGGGTGGTCGAGTGTCCACCTCGAAACCCAAACTGTTCGGGGCGCGGCTGGAAATGCACCTGGATGAGAGGTAACAGCAGTCTCTCAAACAGCTTGGATGACGAGCTAAGTAACGTAATGGGGCGGTAATCGGCGGGCTGTCTAGGATTCTTCCTGGGCTTGGGAATCATGATGACCAGGCCTTCCTTCCATGCCTGGGGGAAATATCCTAGGCGCAGGATCCCGTTGAAAAGCCTGGTCATAGCGACTACCATCTTAAAGGGCAAGTGACGAAGGGCGGCGTTTGTGACGCCGTCGATGCCGGGGGATTTTCTGGCTTTCAACGTGTTTACCGCCTTCTTGAAGCTTTCTGCTGACGGTGAAAAGAACGGCGGCGGTGGGGAGATGATATCTGGTGCGTTGAGGCGGGTGAGCACCTCGTCTTCAATCTTGCAGTGAAATTCTGGACAGAGGCTTGGATTGGGAGTGAATTTGGATGCTAGATGGTCGGCGAATATCCCAGCTCTTTCGTCTGCGGCGTACCTGAGTGTGCCGTCCGCATGGAAAAGCGGTCTCACCGGCGGCCTTCTCTTCGTCAGTTGACGGCAAAGCTTATTCAGCGACGGCTGGTCTTCGGAAGCCGCGTCAATGCGTTTTTTCCCATCTGCTGGCAGAAATCCCTTCGAGTTCTGTGCGAATATCCTCAATTAACTTATTTAGTTTGGACTTCAAAGAGGGGTCGCGGGTTCGCTGCCACTTGGCGCGGGTGTCCTTCTTCTGCGCCAATAGAACTGTGATCCGACGGGGAGTTGGGGGGAGTCGCAGAGACTGAGAAGAAGTGGACGCCTCATGGAGAGCAGTGGTGATGGTAGTGGTGATCTCCCTTTCCATACGATCTATACCAGCAGGATCAATCAGTGGGTCTAGTTGAAGGGATGATTGGAGCAACGTAGATTCGAAACGCTCCCAACAGATCCTGCTCCTGATTGGGGGGTTGCGAGCGAGCGTTAACCTACCGGAGATGGTTGCCAGGACTGGGAGGTGGTCCGAGCCGAAGGATAGCTGGAGGGTCTCAAGGACGACAGAGCTCACTCCTCGGTGCACAACCAGGTCGATCGTGCTGGGGAGATGGCTACTGACGCGCGAAAAGTGAGTCGGCTCATCAGGCCCCACTACCTCATAGCCATGTCTCACAGCATCCTCGAAGAGTTTGCGGCCGTCTCTGCAGGTTTTGTGGCATCTCCAAGCTTGGTGATGGACATTCCAATCTCCAGCGGCCAGTGTAGGATGGGCGCTATTGAGTATTTTCCGGACTTCTCTGAGAGCGAGGGTTGAAGAAGGCGGCCGGTAGATAGCAAAAAGGCTGAGGGGCCTATCGCTATGCTGCATCTCAACGCCTAAAGACTGGAACGTCTTCGTGTTGTGATCTGGAAGCGGCTGGTGTGGAATGGACCGTCTTACTGCGACGAGCAATCCCCTGTATGAGGTCTCGGGTGGGGTATCAAGGCGCAAAACGTGATAGCCCGGTAGATGGGCTGTGTCCGTGGAGTGCAAATGGGTCTCGTTTATTAAGGCCACATCAATATTCTGCTCTTGAAGCATATGGCGGAGAAACTGGACACGATTTCTCAGCCCGGCGGCATTCCAGAACATGACACGAAGCTCAGCCATTCTTAAGCATTCGCATCATGCCATCCAGTACGGACTGAATAGGATCCTGGCCCTCGCGCAGGGCAACAAGGATTCCCTTCAGCGTGTCAATAGCCACGTCCAACGCTATGTGTCGCGTAGTGGCCTCGGTCGTCGGGGTAGTGGTTGTGTTGGTAGGCGTTTGAACAGCTGGCCCTTCTGAGAGTGGTGCTGTTTCGACACAAGAAGGAGGAGCCGTCTCCTTGGCGTTTTTGTCCTTCCTACCACGTTTGCCTCTCCGGCTGTTCTTGCGTCCTCTTTCGCTAGCCGGGTTTGCAGGTGCCATGAGGGTGGAAGCTTGGGCGTCTGTAGGGACCTCGCTCCTAGGGACTGGACCCGAATGGGGAGATACTTTGGGGGGGGCAGACTTGGTGAGTGCAACAGTGCCAGCTTTTTTATTCCTTAGTTCCCTCTTGTATTGCGGACACTGTTGGTAATTGGCTGGATGTGGGCCCCCGCAGTTTGTGCAGGTGGCTGGTTCGTCCAGAGGGCGTGGGCAATCCTGTGCGAAGTGCTGACCACCGCAGCGCACACAGGCCTGGCGGCGGTGGCACCCGTGACTCGAGTGCCGAAAGGCCTGGCATCTATGGCACTGCGCTGGACCTTTCTTCCCTCGCCATGCTTCGATTTTCACGCCAGGCATATACAACAGTTCTTTAATGTCGTATATACCCGGTAGGATGTCTGGGGTGTTAGTTAGGATCGCCAGGAATATGCATCCCGGGCGGCCCATTTTGGGTCGGATAGCCCTGACGTGCTCTGGCCTATAGCCCATGTCAAACAAGGCCTCCTTGACTTCTTCAGGGGAGGTGGTGAACGGCAACCCCCGGATGGCGATCTTCACGCTTCGCTCGGATGGAAGCGCGTAGGAAAACCAAGATACGTTTTCACTCTTTTCTAGCTCGGAGAGGTACCTTTGGACGACTCGATACTCATCCTCCGAAGCTGGGGAGAAACGCACACCCTTGCCGAACGGCCGCGCGTTAGGTGCGTGGCCCAGCTGGTCCCTGAGCGTCCGAAAGTGTGACGCCCAGTTCGGGAGAACTTCCACAATCAATGGGGGGTAGCGTGGTCTTGGTGGCTGTGATGCTGCTGGCTGCGCAGTGGGTGCCGGTGCCGTTGGGGTCGCACTGCTTGGATTGGCCCTGAGCACGTCCGCGAATGTGACGCTAGACTGGGAAACGTTACGGTGGTCCGCGCACCGGGTGGTGCGGTGAGAGGAGGCGCCACTGGCGGCGCCATGGTCGTCGGAGCAGTAGATGTGGTCTTCGATGGGACGCCCTGCGCCGTACGGGGTCGAAGGCGCGAGTCTCGTGGCACCTCTGGCGGGTGGCCAGGGCTCTGGTCACTGGCGGCCGCTGGTGAAGGGCACGGGCGCGGTTGTGCGCAGTGTCTCTTCGAGGCGGCGTCCAGGGCCTCATCGTCTGGTCTGGGACGTCTCATGGGCGTCATCAGGCTGGGTGTCATCTCAGCAGGGCTGGCCGCGGACATAGTGTTATCCGCGCGCTCGAGCTCTCTGCACTTGTCATTGAGGAACACAGAAATGTGTTCCAACAATGAGTGCGAGAGAACTCCTCGCTGTTGCAACTCGGCCACGGCAATCATGTCCGAGTGCAACTGCGTGCGCGGGGACAGCTCTGCGGCCATGCGGGGGGGCGCTGACGGTGAGCGCTTCTTGATGGTCTTCTTCTTAGCGGACCTAGACGGCCTGCTGGGTGTTATCGACGGGGCACTCATACTGGTGGTCGCTATGGCGGGCGACGAGGCCGACAGCAAGTTCAGGCAGTTCATTCTGTTGAAACCACGCGCCTGACCAAAGTTATAGCAATAGATTATTCATTGCTATAACTGTCGTCAGGCGCGTGTTTCATTCATTTTATAAACATATGAGCTTCAAAACATATAAATAAAATTGTATTTATGTTATTAGCTGCATGACTTGTTAAGCTAATATTACACTGAATATGATGACAATAAATTCATAACTGTATATATTTGTATTATGTACATCTTCCATCTTTTTCACTCGCACTATTATTATATATTGCTGTTTCATTCATGTAACTCGTATGTCCTGATTCCGATTACAAAATGGCGGAATGTCGTGACTCGCGGTAAGATGATGCTGTTCACTTTGTTTAATGTTTACTCTTGTAATTATATTTTACATTTCAATTACTTTCTGAGATTACTTATTTATATTATTGTTGATATTTTAATCAGTGGTAAGTGAAATGCTGATTGGTGATAGTTTAAGTTGCGGTAATACGCCTTCAAATTATAGAAACATTAGAACATAAATGACATTAACTACAGTATTATTTGCTGTCTTATTAATTACAGTAAAATCATAACATTTATTAGTCACTTCGAATCAAATCGTTATCATCGCAAGACTTATTTGGTTATACATATATCTATCTATAAACATTGTTAGTAAACGTATCAAAATATGAACTCAACGAAATGCGAATCCGTGACTCTTGGAAACCATCCAAACACCGACCGTTTCTGTTCTCTCCGTTGACCTGTTTCGTGATGTTTTTACAAACTGGATATTTTTTAAATCTATCAAAAAATCTGCTCTCTACTCAAAGGTCAGCCACTACTTATTCATTTTAAAATATTGTTAAAACTAAAACGATAAACTCAACTACACACATACATAAAAACATTAATGTGTTTGTTCTACCCTACTAAAATAAATACTATTAGCTTTGTCTGCAAGTTGCTTATAAAAGTGACGAGTAGCGACATCTATATTTGAGTAGAAATATATAATAATCGGCTGGTCTCATACACTAATCCAGTACTCAGTCCATACAAACTGCGTTTCATAGTTTAGTTATCTTAAATTGTCCATATTCCCCTACGACTTTTTTAGAAGATACCTTTTCTTAAAATTATATACGCATAATAAAAATATTAATACGTAGTGTCATCTATCGCAGGGTAGAGAAGATATTAGGAAATATTTTACTAAATCGTGTCCCAATTATCAGTTCTATGCAGTCAAAAGAAAAGAAGATATAAATGAAAGAATCATCGCAGTTATTTTCTTCTTTGTAGTACTGTAGATATGAGACTTAAATATTAGCTTACAAGTTTCTGGGTCTATAATTAATATTAATTACTTAATTTGAATAAAATGTATTTTTTTATGTATGTAATGGCCTGATATAAAGATTTATTATTATTTATTGTAAGAACTTGTGGTAAAACAGCTATTTTTGTTTTTCAAATTCATTCATCGTATACTTTCTTTGTGTAGTGTATACTTACGGCCTTATTCATAAAAAATGCTTATAGAACGCTTAAAACGTTCATTAGTTAAAATGCTCTATAAGCTTATGAAACGTTCCATAAAAATGCGTATTCATAACAGTACTATAAACCTACTATAACTAATATACTGTTTATAAGCTAAAATGTTGCCACTACGATGAAATTGGCAAGAAAGTTTGTGTATAATTTTACTAAATTCCACTGATCATAGACATTATTAAGGATAAAAACCATATTTTGTTGTTTGTAGTGCGATAAGCTATTGACATTTGTTTACTAGTAGTACGTACGTGTTAATTTTATTTTAAATATTACTCCATTACTTATAAAATGGCATCGGAATCAAAAATTGTAGAGAGCAAGGAAAGGCAGAGAAGTGAGAATTGGTTGGAGAAGGATAACGTTGGTTTTACTGATACAGTTAATTCGAACACGTAAGTTTTGTTTTGTAAACATTCATACGCATATTATATTTCAATGCTTATGCTTCTATTCCATAGATGATCTTGAAAGAATTGCTGAGGAAAAGTATTTGTGTAGTTATTTTATTAACACGGCACTTAATGTTTCAGTTTTAACAATATGGCAAAAACCCCTTGAAGAAGAAGAACAAATTAAGGCTCAAGGTATTATAAAAATGTCAGCTAAGAAGCTCAGGGTATTATAAAAATGTCAGCTAAGAAGTTGATATTTATAGAAGAAAAAACAAATACTAAAAACAGTTGGTAGCTCACCACCTACTACAGAACCAGCAACTGGTGATGATATTTCAGTTTGGCTCCCTCATGAGTTCACAGTATACTCAAATTAATTTTACTCAGATAACCAGGTACATATAAAAATACGAACATTTGGCCAATTAGTGTTTCATTTTGAATAAATAAATATTTATGTAATTATTATCAATTCTTGTTTAAGAATAGAACAGAAAATAATATAAAAGAAGAAAGAGAAATAAACAGCAGCACACAAATCTCACTCTGTCACCTATCTTATTTTAAATGATATTCATAAGTAATAAGACATTTAAGTATAATTAGTTGTGGTGCATGAAATATTAAATGAATGATAATACCACAATACCCAGAAAGTCATTTCAATTTTATAATTTTAGTCAATTTAGTTCAATTTTATTTTCAACAAATAATTTGATGGGAAGCGAGACAACATTTATTTTCCATTATAATACATTCAATAGCTAATACTACCTAAAGAATGCTCAGCAAGGAAATCTGATTATATTCTTTTTAGATGGTGCATCCAAGTACTAGCACTAGCACTAGTACACAATCTTGGTAGATTAAAGAAATGTGTATGTTGAATGAACTTATCTTTATTTTGATTACTATAATATATTACTAAGTTAGATTCACTAAAATCATTCAGTACTATCTTATATCTACCTTATAGCAATATTAAATTTGGATTAACAAACTTAAATTGAATTGAAATAAATAAAATGTGTTAAGCTTTCAACAAAATAAGTTTTATTAATTTATAATACATACTTCTTTGGAAAACATATTAAAAAGAATAATAGATATATTACATTTTTGGTTACAGCATGACAATAAGCTCAAGTATAGCAGCAAATGAAATTGCTTACAAAAAGGAGCTTCATGAGATCCAGATGGCCGTAGAAAGGCAAAAATTAAAAATTAAAAACAAAAATTAAATAATGCACTATTAAAGGAAGAATTACTCAAACGTAAATTATTGTATTACACATCTAAAGAATAAAATTTATAGAAATAAACTGTCTTTTATTAACCAAAATCTAACAAATTGAGGTCAGCCATGGTGCGGGGGCACAAAGTGAACATGTAACAAGACTATTAGTTGTGGGTTCAACCCCCACTCCAGGCAATAAAATATTTACTTCAATTTATATTTTCATTTCTTTGCTCTGGTGTTGAGGGAAAGCGCGGCGTTAAACTTACTATTTTATAAAATTTACTAACTAAAATTTCTCCTATTTAAAATTTCACTTTATTAATAATATTATCTAATTGCATGTCTCCATGGTTAATCTACGCACAAGGTTTATCATAAAAGCAGTATATTTATGAAAGCGGTAACGCTTCCGAAACTCTTCATCGTATAAGGAAAACGGGTCAACCCCTGCTTCTTATACACTTTTCTTCGCTCCGAACTCTTCTCCGTTATTGCTATCGTTTCCGAAGCATGTATGCTTTGTAAAGCTTTCATTTTAAATATAAAAGTGGAAAATTGACACAAAGCAATAATTATTGGTGGATTGGATTAATAAGTTATGCAAATTCGATTAGCTAACATTGACGAGTCACTTACGTCAAATGTCATTTTCAATGATCAGCTGTTCAGAATCGGCCATTTTTATCTTATAGATCCGCTATAGTAGGGTATTCGCCACTATAACTTTATAGTACGCTTATAGTACTGATTAGCGCTAAAATGCTGTTATGAATACCATTTTTTGACGTTTCTCTTATAGTGAGCTTATAGAACACTTTAACTGTTCCATAACTTTTTATGAATAAGACCGTTAATCATTTAGTTCATTCTATTCAGACCACACGCCTAAATATATTATTCATTGCTATAACTGTCGTCAGGCGCGTGTTTCATTCATTTTATAAACATATGAGCTTCAAAACAAATAAATAAAATATACGTGATATATTTTTAAATTGTATTTATGTTATTAGCTGCATGACTTGTTAAACTAACATTACTGACAATATTTTTTTTTTTTTTTTTTTCGACTGTGTAGTATGCTGTTGGCCAGAGCGGCCTCGACAGCTTCACCGGGCTTTGGGGAGGCCGAGCTATATGAGCTCTGACCTTGGCTTGGAGTCCTCGCTTGTGAGGAAGCCATCAAATGACGACGACGGCATGGCAAGGGCGTCTCAGTTGAGACTCGAGTTAGGACAGCCAGCCTCCGCCTTGGCTAGTACACCATCTACGGAATACTACCAAGTCATCGGCACGAGTCAGCATCTCAACAGTGGGCTCTTCAGGTATTTTTATTCTAAAAATACACAGAGAGCTCACCGCGCATCACCCAAAAGTAACGCTGGCATTCACTTCGAACGACCAACGTGTACTGCGGGAGATCGCCGGAATTCGTAGCGACGATCGGCTACATCTGCCGAAGAGCGACGACGAGCCGCGGAAACAGCCGAAAGTTTCCGACGAGTCACGAGGACGGCCGGAGGTCGACGACAGTCCAAGCGGGCTGCCGAGGACTGCCGACCGTCACCGAGGATCGCCGAGGGACCGCGACTGGAGACGCGGCCCGACGAGGGCCGAACGGACACGAGGTAAAGCCGAAAGTTGCCGAGCCACATTGAAGCACGGCTATTCTACCAATGGCCGAGTGACTGCCGAGCAGGAGGTTCTACCCACAGCCGGCCGTAGTCATGACCGGCCGTGACGTAACGAAGTGGGAGCAACCCCGTTTCCGAAACCACCCACCTCCAGGAGATGGCGAAGGCAGCAGCGGAGGGGCAACCCCGTCCCCGCAACAGCCGAACCCCTCTGTACCTAGAAGAGACAACTCGGGACAACCAAACCCGCATCACTGGAGGGATATTCTCCCTCTTGGACAACGGCCCCCCCGGACTTCCCCGAGAGGTCCCTCCCACGATCTCACCATTCTTGCCAGCCTGAGCGCGTCGAGCGCCGCAGGCTTTCAGGACAGCCGCTCTTATGCGCGCCCACCGTTTGCTGGTGCGAGGCGCTCCCCCGAGGCGCGCGATGTTACCGCGCGCACGGAGGAACCCGCCTCTCCGGCGGAGATGGTCGCCATGGCGACGTCCACCCCGATGATCCACCCGACCACCAGCAGGCCATCTAGAACATTGGAGAAGAATTCCACGATGAGGCGCTCTCCCTCGGCGCCCCCCCGTATAGCCGCGACTCATTCGCCGCGCGTACAGCTGCAGTCTGACATCGAAGCTGTAGCCGAACTGCAGCAGCGAGGAATTTTGTCGCAATCCCTGATGGAACACATTGCGCTGTTCCTCAGGGATAGACGCCAAAATCTCGAACGCGAGGAAAGCGCCGCGGCCACGGCTGCCCCAGGCGTGATGGCTCCGCCTCCGCCACTGATGACACCAACAAGAAGACCCAGGATGGAAGACGAAGCCCCGGATGACACCCCCAAGCGCCACTGTGCGCCTCCCATACATCCCACAGGCGCACCTCGGGACCCGCGCCTGTGCCCGAGATTGGAACAAGGACCAGCACCTAGGACCTTGCCAACCACGGGCCCAGCCGTGGACTTCACAGCAAGGGTCCTCACCCCTGGACCTCAGCAGACGACCACGCGCCCTCTCGGGCCTCCACCAGCGACCTCAGCAACTGCAACCCAGCAGTTGCCAGCACCTTTTCAGGTGCCCTTCACCACTGCACCCCTCACCATAGTCCCCTTGATGGCTGCAGCACAGTCGTCCGCCGCAACACCTGCAGCTGCAGGGCCTTCCTTTGCGGATGCTCTTCGTGCTACCGCAGCCACAGCTACCACCCCCGCACCTCCAGCGGCTCCTGAAACGACCACCACCACCACCACTACCAAGCAGCGGCTACCTCCCCTGGTAGTAGAAAACTTCCCAAACTGGGCGTCCCACTTCAGGGCGCTCAGGGACATCGTCGGGCATACTCCGAATGCACGCCCATTTGGAAAGGGAGTTAGGTTCTCCCCTACATCTGAAGAAGAATACCGCACGTATCAACGATACCTCTCGGAATTGGAAAAGACGGAGAACCTGTCTTGGTTTTCCTACGCTCTTCCATCAGAGATCGCCATCCGTGGACTACCAGTACCACAGCCCCTGAAGAGATCCACAGTGCCCTCGAAGAACTGGGCTACCAGCCTGAATATGTCCGAGCTATATCGGCGAAGCAAGGAAGACCCGGCTGTATTTTCTTAGCAGTCCTGAAAAACCCGAAGGACCTAACCCCCCGGCTCTACATCATCACAGAACTGATGTACATGCCGGGGGTCAAAATAGAAGCCTGGAGAGGAAAGCGGGGGCCTGCGCAGTGTCATCGTTGCCAGGCCTTCCGCCATTCCAGTCACGGTTGCCACCGCAGACAGGCATGCGTCCGCTGTGGCGAACCCCATTACGCACGTGACTGCCCGCGCCCACTAGATGAACCGGCAACATCTGCCAACTGCGGGGGTGCTCACCCCGCCAAGCACATTGCGTGCCCTCAATTCAAAAGAGAGGTACGCAATAAGAAGGCCGGCGCCGTGGCCATCACCAAGGCCACAACCCAGAGGAAACCCACGGCCCCAGCCAACCGCACCGAAGTCCAAGCCGAAGCTGACGCGCCAACACTTATGGCCCCGGCCAACCCCCCTACAGAGAGGGGAGCCAAGCCTAAGCGGGCGAAGAAAAAGAAAAAGGGCAAGGCGCAGCCTGCGCCAGAGATGCCGGCCCAGAACTCAGAACCCCACACAGCTCCAGCCCAAGCTGAGGCACCCCTGCCGCCACAACGCCCCTCCGGAAACAACATCCCACTGGATGTCGCCATAGACGCACTTATGGGCATCCTGGCCTTCCCGCAGGGCTGCCAGGATGCCGTAAGGGCAGTAATGGATGGCCTCAACAAAATCATCTCTCGTAATGGCTGAGTTACGGGCTATCTTTTGGAACACCGCAGGATTGAAGCCACGGCTCCACTTCCTGCGCCACCTCCTGCGAGATCAACACATCGATCTAGCACTGCTCAACGAGACATTCCTGCGCCTCCGGGACAATGTTACTATCCCGGGCTACCATATCCTCCGCTTAGACCCTCCACCACACATCAGACGACGGGGACTACTCATCGCCGTAAAGCGCAGCGTAGTGTTCCAGCCCCTCACAACACCGGACATCCGCACATTCGACGCATTCGACATCGAAATTCAGATAGGGGGTGTCAAACACTCCCTATACTCGATATACCGGCCGCCCTCCAGCAGACTGGACTTGAGGGAGGTGAGAAAGCTTCTGGACAGCCCTACACCTACACTCCTGGCCGGTGACTGGAACAGCAAACACCCGGCCTGGAGATGCCAGACAAGATGTTTCACCGGCAAACAACTCTACGAAGATTCGTGGCGCAATGGGTACGAAGTGCTGGGCCCAGACATGCCTACCCACTATTCACCGGTCGACCGGCATCGTACCAGCACCATCGACCTAGCAGTAATCAAGGGAGCTCCATCGGTGTCCCTCGACACGCTACCCACAGCATTCGGGTCTGACCACCATCCTGTGCTAATGGTGGTCTCGGGAGAACTAACATTCGCCAGATCCCCCCCGTCTCAGCCAAGGATATGCTGGGAACGCTTCGGAGAGGTGCTGCAGCAGTCCGCGATCTCACTGGAACCGTTGGCGGACCCTGACAGCATCGACCGGGCCGAGCAGAAGATCACCAACTGCATCAGTCAGGCACTGCAAGAAGCCTCCACTGCGAACGGCCCCCGCGTGCTTCCACCCACCCCGCGGAAGATCAGCTTGCTACTGCAGCAGAAGAGGAACACCAGGACATTGTGGCAGAGGACTCGGGACCCGGCCCTTAAGACTAAACTTAATAGTCTTATAGAGCAAATACGGGCCGAACTCGAGTCAGTTGCCGGTGAAAAGTGGGAAACCCGCATCAGGGAGGCCAGTAAGGACCAGCCCTCCTTGAACAAGCTGTGTCGCCAGCTCACCAAAAAGAGACCAGCCGTTCACCCAGTCTTCCACAGCGATGGAACACTTCGCTATGGGGCACAGGAGAGAGCTGAGATATTGGCGGAACACCTTGCCACCCAGTTCTCTCCAAACCCTAGCTTGCGTCAAACCATGCACGACGAAATGGAAGAAGAGATCACCCGCAAACTCTCCGAATTGTCCGGCGTCTCGTCAACCCCACCTTTCTTCTCGCCATCGGCAGTTAAGAAGGCAATTGGGACTCTCAAACCAAGGAAGGCCCCGGGACTGGATGGAGTTCCGAACAGTGCGCTCCGTCACCTTCCCCACAAGATGATCGCCACCATGACAAGACTTTTCAACGGGATTCTGCGCCTGGGTTACTTTCCCCGGGCATGGAAGGAGGGTCTTGTCATCACCATACCGAAAGCAGGCAAGGACACGAGGAAACCAGAAAACAACAGACCTATCACACTGCTCAGCACATCATCTAAGCTGCTCGAGAGGCTGCTTCTACCTCTCGTCCAGGCGCATGTTCAGCTACGCCCCGAGCAGTTCGGATTTCGCAGCGGCCACTCCACCACTCACCAGATCGCAAGGGTGGTTCACCACGCTACGGCCGCTGTGAACAAGAGGGAATACGCAGCCGCAGCCTTCTTGGATGTCGCCAGCGCCTTTGATAGAGTCTGGCACCCGGGCCTCCTGTTCAAGATCATACGAGCCCAATTCCCGCCTCATCTAACTCGCATCCTGGCCAGCTACCTCTCCGACAGGATCTTCCGCGTCAGAGTGGAGACGGCCATTTCTGAAGCTCACCACATTTCAGCAGGAGTACCGCAGGGTAGCATTCTATCGCCGACGCTCTACTGCCTGTTCACCGTAGACGTCCCAACTCCTGTGCAAGCCATGTTGGCACTATACGCCGACGACCTCGCGCTGCTGACGAAGTCAATGAACATCAATAGAGCTGCTGCCCTACTACAAGAGGCCATCGACTTGCTGCTGGACTGGCTGGCGAAATGGAGGCTGACCCTCAATATCACCAAGACCCAGACGGTGATTTTTGGGGGTCGCAACAAGCCTCTGCCGCCGCCACTTAAGCTGCAGGGAATACCCGTCCCGTGGTCACGTCAGGCAACCTACCTGGGCGTTACCCTCGACCAGCAGCTCACCATGGTGAAGCAGACACGGAAGGCGACTAACGCCGCCAGGATCGCGCTCTCCATGTTGAAGCCACTACTCAGAGCGCCGAAGCTCCCCCTGCGTACCAAGGTCGCGCTGGTCAAAACGTACGTCAGGCCACACTTGACGTACGCGGCGCCGGCCTGGTACGCCCTGACCTCGACAGCCTCCAGGAAATCCCTGCAGACGGTCCAGAACTTGGCCCTACGGAAGGCCGCGTCCGCGCATTACTTCGTCTGGAACTCTACCCTTCACCGGGACCTTCGGATGGAGCTCCTGGATGATCACATCAGATCGCTCGCAGCAAGGATGTTCAGCCGCGCCGATGCCTCGGACTTTCCACATGTCCGCGACATTGCGCCTTGGCACTCCCGACCACCGGATCGCCGACGATTCCCCAGGGATCTCCTCCCCCTACCAGACTCCTGAGCGCTGCCTCGGTCGCTGAGTGCCTCAGCTGGGCCTCCCCCGAGTAATCGAGGGTCTCACCCGGCTGGGCTCTCGCCCGGGCAGCATGTGCTCATCTCCTACCTTTTCGTCTTCTCCAAACCCCCTTGGTAACAAGGGGTCATCCTAGTTGTTGGCCACCAATGTGGCCCCCCCAAGGACTCGCCCATCTTAATGGGCGATGTAGAATGCAATGGCAAAAGGGCAACGCCCTGGTACCATCTCCCCGCTCAATAGAGCGAGAAGAACTTAACTGTACTGTTGAGACTCGAACCTCGACTTGCGACACCGTTTTAGTGGGGGACTTTGCTTTGCTCTGTCTGAGCTAGGCCTAACTAGGGGCGCTGGTGCCCGGGGCGGTATCGGACCGTTGAATAACTGGGACCTCGTCTCCACCGGCGGGGACGGTGTGTGTATCGTGTGCGTTTGCGTGTGTGTTTGAGTTTACCTAACACTTCAGTAATGGCGTCAGTTTGGCGTCAGTCTAGTCTGCCTTCGCGTATTATACTCGCTACTACAGTACAGTGCTATAATATTCGGTTCGAGTCAACCCCCGCGGGCTCTTCAAGGAGTTTTCCTCGGAAAACACCCACAAGAGCGCGCAAACGTGCCTTCGTGACCTGTGTCTCGGTGGTTGTAACAAACACCCGACGACTCACGATCAAGGCACCCGAACATACTCGAGTGCGGACGAAGATTGTCGACGACGACCGCGGCCGACGGGAATCGTCGAGTATACCCGAAGATTCACGAATGCCAACGACAACGTACGAGGATCAACGATTGTACTCGAGTGAGTTCCGGCACCTCCGACGCCGGCGACAATGGGCCGGGACGGATGCCGACCGCAAAGGATCCAAGAGCCAACACGTGCCGTCATTGTCGGGCCCCGCTCCGGCGCGTCGCGGGAGCAATCCCGCTCGCAAGCCCAACCCCCCCCCGGAGGCAATGTGGGTCGAGGGACGAATCCCCCGCAGCCCACCCCCCCCCCCCCGGCCCAGGACCAACCAGCGATGGGAATCCACCCGTCCACCACTGGAGAGCTCCGTGCTGATAGCTTGTCATCACTTCGTAAAGATTTTTTTGGTCGGTGGCTCAACTCATTTCTAGGTGACTTCCGGTGAATATGGAGAAAATGGTGGCTACAATTGAAACAATGGCATGATGTTCACATTTTTGTATATTGAGCTTCCGAATAGGACTGAAAGCATTTAGGCCCGTAGTTTTTCCATCCAAAGTGTTAATAAAGAGGCGGCGGTCGCCAATAGTAACTCATTCGAATGTTAATTGGCAGACAAACCAGTGTAATGTTTGTTACGTTATACTTCCATACAACGAAACAAAAAACCTCCTTTGGAACCTGTATTACGACTGTACAATCGCAACCACAACAACTATTTCATCAAGTTCTCAACGAGTTTGTTCTTAATATGATTTTATTGAGAAGTGGCAGGGTACTTTTCAACTGCACCGTTAGCAGTTCATAATTCACACGTAACGCTTGCACGAACCATAATCAATTCCCAAGGGCACTTGACTAAAATCAAGCAGTAAGGGGTCCTTTCTGCTCTACTCGTTAATTCTATAAAAATTTGGTTGCGGGCTTCCTTCTGCCAGCTATGCCTAACGCAGAGAGTATTATCTTTTCTGCGTCAAAAGAAATAGCATCGTCGGCGTCTAGGACTTTTGATTTTACAATGTCTGGATAGTGTAAGTGCTGATCTGGACGGCTTTCGGGTTCTTTCATGGCGGCCGAATTGTGAAGAGGCGATTACTCGACGACCCTTGGATATCCGACTTTAGTGAGTGATAAGTAATTCTACTACCAGTCATGTGTTTTTAAATGCAGTGAGGAACGTCGCGGAAAGAAGCATATTTAGAGGTAGTCAAGAATTTGGTCTTCTTATTCAGAGCATCTCTCATCAGGGAGACGGACTGCAGCCCCCAGGGCATTAGGGCTAATGATGGTAAATTTAATCTCTTTTTCTTTGGTGGCGGAGCAGCTATTTGTTTAGGCGATTGATAAGGACTAGAAGCTGCGCTATTATTGCTTGAACTGGTGCTTTCGATCGTTAAGTCATCAGGCAAAGAACGAGAACAAGACGGTTGGTTAGGATCTATTATCTCTAAGCTGTCTGTTGTTACGCAGTAATTCTTTTTCTTGTCTTTTTATTTTTTTAATATTTTTTACAGTCGCAACCAAATCTACACCGCCTATCATCATTTTTCTTGTAGTTCTTTGATCAAGTAAAAAATCTACTTCTTCCTTGGGGACACGGCTGTCTTTTGAGCAAGTACACTCTGAGATAAGTTTGCATTTGCAACTGCAAACATCGAATAACCTTTGGGACTCAGTAACAAATTCAGTTATCTTCTCTTGATATTTCTTGTTCGTTTGGCGGCCTCGATAAGGTTTTAGTAAGCTTCTATATTTGTCATGGTAAGATCGAATAAGTTGTAGTACTCTCTTAAGGCTGACAGTAGGAAGCGACGCTTTTCGCCAGATATCTAAAATTTCCGTAGCCAATCTTTCGGATATATCATGAACTGTTGGCTCTTTTGTTGTTTTGTCCGGCTTTAATTCATATTTAATAAATAAGTAATTTTTCATAACAGCATTATAAGTTGGTAATTGAGACACTGGTAACTTCTCCGGTAAACCAAACACAGGACAACATGTCGTTTGTCGTGTTTTGACTTGCGACATTTGACTGTAATAACGAGAAATAATAGGTATAAATTACATCGAAAATATTTAATTACGATTGTTCAGGCTGCAGCCAATACGTAGTTTATAAAGTTAATAGCCTAGCCAATAGTTTTAAGATTTTTTATTGCTTTTTTAATTGTACAGGCGCTTTGCCGTTTAGTTATTCGTTTTTGTTTCTTACCGCCAGTTAAGCATTGATCATTAAAGCATTGTAACGTAAGCTGCGTTTTATTCAAATGCCAATGCAAAAATCATTGTCAAATTCATGAAGAAATCAATATTCATATAAGCGTAGACAAATTTTGGCGACCGTCTAAATACGAATCTGCAAAAAGAAAACGAAAAATCAAGAAGAATTTTTGAAAATTAGCAATATTCACTATCAAGATTTAAGATAATTATATCGTATACAAAGTAACGAAGAACCGAAGGCCTAATCCTGTGGCAGCAGCAGTCCATTCAGCCTTACAAGAACTACAATAGTAATTGGAGAGAAGGACGGAGGGAGCGCATGCAGTGAGACCTTGGCTTGGTGCGCAGAAGTCATCGTGGATCACTCAGTCTACAAAGATAAGTGCCCTAAATTCCTTGTAATCTTTCTTTTACCTATTCCGTCATCCTATATCCAATTCTAGCTTCGCTTGTGCAAATTAAATACATAAATGCAATATTTTTTAAACGTTAAATATTTAATTATTTAACAAAACTAATAAAGAATTATTCAATAAAGCTTTAATTTTTTAAATTCCGGTAGGTAAGGTGCTTAGGAATAGTATTATTTTGTTTTTTGCTTTGTTTAAATAATAATATAACAATTATTTGTGTTTATTATTTTATTACGTAGTTTTACAAGTTTTTTTTCATCTAAAGTTATTATTTGTAGTCAATGTCTCCGAAATTAAATGTTTTTTTTTTTTTAGTACATTACGCGCATAGGTTTTTTTTTTTTTTTAAATCACAAATTAACATAATTGTATTACCGGGAAATTATATTGATTTATTCGCCGAATATTTCAGAATTTTTGCAACGCTGCGCGTACGCGTGGCGCCGGCCGGCTGACCTTGACCTTGTTTACGAGCGCTGAGCGGTGCGAACGCGGAGTCCTGAGTGTCGACGAATTGAGGAGCGTGAGACAATAACATTTACCTATTTAATTAATTTTCAATTTGCCTATTAACCATCTTTGCATTTATTTAGATATTTATTTACAAATTCTTCACTTTAATTAAATATTTATATATCATTTCTTTACTTTATAATTTATATGAATATTTTCTTTATTTATTTTTTTTTTTTTTTTTTGTGATAGTTTATAAAATTAAATTATTACAATGACCGAAGCTAGTAGTATCTCAACAGTTAATGCAAAGGAGTTAAAGGATCTATGCGTAAGACGTAGTTCCGTAAAAGGCCGTATAACTAAATTTAAAACTCATTTGAATTCTATTTCCTCGGCTAATTTGACAGCACTTCAGATAGGAGAATTACAATTAAAAGTAGATAAAAATAAAAAATTGTCAGATGATTTTGATATACTGCAATCTCAAATAGAAGTGCTCAATTTCGAAAATATGACCAGCGAGCTTATCGAGCGCGATAATATTGAGCAGGACTTTTGTATTACAATTGCAACGGCTTTACAGATAATTCAGAACAGTCAGAAAGACACAAATAACACTAGCTTGCCGCGTGGAGATCAAACCGTACTCGAACATTCTTGTTGTAATCATGATCGTCACGATGGTCACGTCAATTTTAAACTTCCAACAATTCAGATTACCAAATTTGATGGGACTTATTTTAGATGGTTAGAATTTCGGGATACATTTTTATCGCTAATACATAATAACGAACGAATTCAAGCGATTCATAAATTCCATTATTTGGTATCATATTTGGAGGGTGATGCTGCACGTATAGTTTCTAATATTGAGATTTCCGAGGCAAATTATAACGATGCCTGGCTTTTACTTTGTGAGCGTTATGATAACAAAAAACAACTTATCACTCATCATCTCAATGCTCTTTTTAACATTGAAACAGTGGCTCGTGAATCCGAAAGATCATTACGATTTTTAGTAGACCATGTAACAAAAAATCTTCGTGCGTTAGCTACTTTAGGTGAACCTACTGACAAGTGGGACACACTCGTTATTCATATGGTATCCTTAAAATTAGACGCTGTTACTATGGCTAAGTGGCAGGAATATCGTAACGCACTGGATAATGTACCTACACTTAAACAATTTCACAAATTCTTATCTGATCGTTCGGATGTACTCGAAAGCTTAAATCGAAATAAACCAGATAAAATATTGTCACAGTCACGACCGGCAATGCCAATTTTTCGTAAAAATAATTATGGCGAACGACAATTGAAATCTTTTGCAGCTACAAGTCAAGTAAATTATCGCTGTGTTCTATGCAAAGGAGAGCACCGAATATATAATTTTAAAAATTCCTATATTTTTAAATAAAAGCGTAGAAGAACGAAAAATCGAAGTTTCTAAATTTAACTTGTGTCCTAATTGTTTAAGATTTGGTCATCCAATTCGTGAATGCCATTTAGGATCTTGCCGTGAGTGTAATAAGAGACACAATACTCTTTTGCACATCACCACAAACAAAGCTGGTTCTAAAGTTGCAGCAGAAAATAATAGTAGTATTAATAACAATTATTCATTAGCAAATTTTTCTAAACAAAATCTTAATCAAATCATATTGTCTACGGCATTAATCAAAGTTACAAATCCAAATACAAATCAAAGTAAAACTGTCCGCGCACTGCTAGATTGCGGCAGCCAATCGTCATTCATTACTCAATCACTTAAACAATCATTGTCTCTAGATTCAAATCCAATCAATACAATCAACGTTATAGGCATAGGCAACAACTCTTGTGATAAAGTCACAGAGTCTTGCAATTTAAAATTCAATTCATTAGTCAACAAAGACTTTAGTATTTTATTTTCATGTTTAGTACTAAAGAATCTTTCAGGAGAAATTCCTATTCAATCCATCAACATTCAGCAACTCAAATTACCAAAAAACATTCAGTTAGCAGATCCGACCTTTCATCAACCCGCACCAGTAGATATTATTATCGGTTCTGATATTTTTTGGGACATCTTAGGCTCTGAGCAGAGGTCTCTGGGCCCTAATAATCCTAAACTAAGAAGTTCCAAGCTAGGGTGGTTGATCGGAGGCCCTATATCTATAAATAATATTCATAAAAATAATAATAACCAATGTCTGTCTAACCTGTCTTACTTCAATAAAATTGATACACAATTATCCAAATTTTGGGAATTAGAATCAGTCCAACAAAATCCAATATTATCTGTTGCAGATAAAGAATGCGAAAACCATTTTATTCGCCATACATCCCGTCTCCCCTCTGGTCGATTTTGTGTTAGGCTCCCATTAGCTAATACACCCGATGTTTTAGGAGACTCTTATACATTAGCCAAAAGGCGCTTCCTTAATTTAGAGAAGCGATTAAACAAGCATCCAGATATGAAATCAGAATACAGAAATTTTATTCATGAATATGCGCAGTTAGGCCATCTAGAAAAGATATCAATGTCAAATCTAGGTACATCATATTTTCTATGCCATCATGCTGTATTTAAAGCTAATAGCGAATCCACAAAGTTACGAGTAGTTTTTGATGGATCGGCACGCACTTCCTCAGGCTTATCTGTAAATGACATACAGCTAAAGGGTCCAAATATTCAAGACTCTCTTTTCTCAATTTTAATTAGAGCCCGACAATATAAATATTTGTTGACAGGGGACATAGAGAAAATGTACCGCCAGATTCTCCTCCATGAAGAGGATCGTAATTTGCAGCTTGTATTGTGGAGAGAGGATGAGTTAAAGCCTTTAGAAACGTATCGATTAAATACTGTCACTTACGGGTTTAAAAGTGCCAGCTATTTAAGTACTCGGTGTCTTTGGCAACTAGGAGAGGAATGCGATGACAACCTCATTAGAACAATTATTCAACACGATTTTTACGTCGATGACTTAATAACTGGTGCAAATGAAGAAGAAGAACTTCTTTATATTCAGAAGTTTGTAGCTAAAGAGCTAAAAAAGGGTTGTTTAATTTAAGAAAATATCGATCAAATTCAAAGGCAATTTATCAGTCTAATGTAGTTGATTCAAATGATAATTTAAGCATTAGTAATTCTTTAAATACGCTAGGTTTAGGTTGGAACCCTAATACAGATAATTTACACGTTTCTATACAGATACCTACAAGTAATGTGTTAACAAAAAGAATCATATTATCTTCATCATTTAAAATTTTTGATCCTCTTGGGTTATTGAGTCCATGCATAATCAAACCTAAACTATTATTACAGCTTTTATGGACTGAAAAACTAACTTGGGATGAACCAGTATCCGATCACATTAATTTAGAATGGAAAAAATTTACTGATAATTTACATTACTTAAAATCACTAGACATACCTAGACGTACACTTTGTGATTCTCCATCTTACGTGGAACTGCATTCTTTTAGCGATGCATCTCAGTCTGCATATGGGGCGTGCATATACATGCGATCTCTGGACTCGCTAGGTAATGTAACCGTTACTTTATTATGCGGAAAGTCCAAAGTGGCGCCAATAAAACCAATAACAATACCACGTCTTGAGTTGTGTGCCGCCTTATTATCTGCGAGACTCGTAAAATCCACTGTTGATTCTTTAAGATATCAAAATATGCGTCTCATTCATTGGTGCGATTCTAGCGTTGTTCTTGGATGGCTCAAAGCAAACGTTAGTAATTTAAAAACTTTCGTAGCCAACCGAATTGTTGAAATTTGCGATTTAACACACGTTGATTCTTGGCGTTACGTACCATCCTCTGAGAACCCTGCTGATCTTATATCAAGAGGAGTGCAACCCAACGAAATTGTTAATATGTCATTGTGGTGGTCAGGACCTTCATTTCTTTTAAAACCAGAGTGTGAATGGCCACAATTAATTAAAATTTCAAATTCCACTTTACCGGAAATAAAATCACATGCAGCCACAATAAATTTAATAAATCCTGTCATAAATATAGAAAATTACTCTAAGCTTAATAAACTAAAACGCGTAGTAGCATATTTAAAACGATTTATTCATAACATAAAAAATCCTAAAAATAAAATAGTCAGTAAACTTACAATTGAAGAATTAAATCATTCGTTTTATTATTTATGTACAACAGTTCAGAAACAACTATTTACACAAGAATATAATTCACTAACTAAAAACAAATTGATAAATTCTAAGTCAACCATTTCATCTTTGTCTCCATTCATTGATACAAACGGTTTAATTAGAGTAGGTGGTCGAATAGATGCCTCTAATTTAAGCTATGATAGGAAGCACCCTATACTTTTACATGCCTCTCATCATCTTACCAAGCTAATTTTTGAGGATTACCACTTACGAAATTTACACGCAGGCCCACAACTACTGCTTGCTTCTGTACGAGATCAGATATGGCCTATCAATGGTCGACGATTAGCTAGAAGCACAGTTCAAAAGTGCATCACATGTCGACGGCTGCGAGGTAAAACACTAAGCCCATTCATGGGAAACTTGCCATCGCAGCGTGTTACAGTCAGTTTTCCATTTCATACTGTAGGCATTGACTTTGCAGGTCCATTTATGATACTAAATAGGCGGGGTCGCGGAGCTCGGCTTGTAAAATGTTATTTGTGTCTATTCGTATGCCTTCGTTATAAATGCATACATTTGGAAGCCGTCAGTGATTTAATTAAATATGTGTAGCAGCACTTTGTTAAGACGTCCGAGAAACAGGAGACTCCTGTAGCAGCACTTTGTTAAGACGTTCGTGAAACAAGATGTGCATGCCGCAGAAGCAACGTCTGTCCCATGAAACTGAGATTAGTCCCGAAAAGGACTGTTTTTGTTTTGATCTTCATCTCTTCAAATCACACGGCGAGTCGACGCGGCGATCTTCAGTGCAGACGTCCTCTCTCCAAGCGGCGCTCGAACGAAAAGGCCGACGCATCGGACGACGCGATATTTATACCTATTGCATCGCGGCGGCTCAGATGCTCGCGCAGCTCGGCGCGTGTCGTCAGCATGCGCGAAACAATCGACATGATTTTCTATCCTATTTATTCTTATTGTTTTTTCTATTGATTTTTTATACTGTTTTTTAATTGGCTAATTGATTTGATTAATTTTGTATATATACCGGTGCATTTTTGAATAAAATTATTCCTTCCTTCGACCACTCAATAAGTAGTTTGATTAAGAAGCCTGACTCTCCTCTAAAAATACAATTATAATGACCTTACGTCGTTTTATTGCTAGGCGCGGTAAGCCGCTAGAAATATTTTGTGACAATGGTCGCAATTTTGTAGGAGCAGCTAAAGAAATTGCTAGGTTTTTAAAATCCAATTCTGATCTGTTGTTAGATTTTGCGATTGGAGAGGAAATAAAATTCAAATTCTCACCTTCTTATGCTCCTCATTTCGGCGGTGTTTGGGAGGCCGGCGTAAAATCAGCCAAATACCATATTAAACGTATCATGGGTAACACCCACTTAACTTTTGAAGAGATAATAACACTATTTGCACAAGTGGAAGCAATCCTCAACAGTCGTCCTTTGTGCCCTTTGTCCTCCAGTCCTAACGATTTTCTACCCCTCTCTCCAGGGCACTTTCTTATTGGACGACTAATCACCGCATTACCAGCACCTGAGTTACTAGAACAGAAGATGACCTCACTCCAGCGCTATGCGCGCCTTGAACAGATAAGGCAACATTTCTGGCAGCGCTGGCGTAAGGAATACATCTCTGAACTGCAGCAACGTTCTAAATGGAGAACAAAGGATGGACCAGTCTTGAAGATTGGAGATTTGGTCTTACTTCAGGAAGAAAACTTGCCTCCGTTATGCTGGCGACTTGGACGAGTTGTTCGTCTTTACCATGGACCTGATGGTGTGGCACGAGTGGCTGATGTTAACACAACCAGGGGCTGCCTGAGAAGACCGCTCACCCGCATCTGCCCACTTTTGGATGATGAACTTTTTGAAAGAATATCTTTCAAAGCGGGGGAGGATGTTCAGGCTGCAGCCAATACGTAGTTTATAAAGTTAATAGCCTAGCCAATAGTTTTAAGATTTTATTGCTTTTTTAATTGTACAGGCGCTTTGCCGTTTAGTTATTCGTTTTTGTTTCTTACCGCCAGTTAAGCATTGATCATTAAAGCATTGTAACGTAAGCTGCGTTTTATTCAAATGCCAATGCAAAAATCATTGTCAAATTCATGAAGAAATCAATATTCATATAAGCGTAGACAACGATCTAAATTGTATTATCTGTGAACAGGACATTAAAAATATTACTTACATGAGTCTTATTTTCTTCACGGCAGTGGTTAAAATCCATGTTTCTCACAAGTAGAATAACAATAACACGCGCGCACTTAATGGCGTTCGAACAACGTTTCACAACGATTGACAAGTGCAGTGAAATCAGCTCTCCCGTGTCACTACCCCCACCTATCCGCACACTATTCAAGGTTAAACTGTTGCTAACCGGGAGACACACAGAAAATGATTTAGCATTAATTTGACAATATAAGACGTTGGTGTTTTTTCATCATTTTCTGTCACTTTTATGGTATTTCGCTTGTTCTTGTGAAAAATTGATTAATTAATATTATAAATAGGGTCGTACTGTTGTGTATATATATATATATATATATATATAATATATATATATATATATATATATATAGATATATATATATATATATATATATATATATATATATATATATATATATATATATATATATATATATATATATATATATATATATATATATATATATATATATATAGGTCCTTAGGTGGATTCCGGTACTATGGAAAACTATTTTTGGGAAAAACTCGGTCGTGGTCCGATTTGAAAGATCGAGGTGTCAATCGATCGGGCTCGTTAAGACCCACAATCTGACACCAGTCTCGTCCGGGGGGGTGGGGTATTTCGGGGGTTATCCTCGAAAAACGCCAAAAAATCGACAAAATCAGGAATTTTCGCACAAAATTGTACGAAAAGATGTCAAGTCCGGTATTGTGTCTCGTAGGGCTTACAGAACCCTACAATTGGAGACCAAAATCTTACAAATCTGACGATAAACAGATGTTTAAATTACAAAACAAAATTTTTTCTATACTAAATTTTTACAAGTTCTTAAAAACTAAATTATATACAAAATTTTAAAATTATTTTAGCTAAAAACAGTATTTATACTGTATATGAACTATGCAGAACCCATAAAAACACAAATGACGATAATAGACAAACAATAAGTTATGTTTTGATTGAACAAAGTTCGATGAAATTTTTCTAAGTCTCAGGACTTAGGTGGATTCCGGTACTATGGAAAACTATTTTTGGGAAAAACTCGGTTTCCCGTGGTCCGATTTGAAAGATCGAGGTGTCAATCGATCGGGCTCGTTAAGACCCACAATCTGACCTTTTTTTTTTTTTTTTTTTTTTTTTTTTTTTTTTTTTTTTTTTTTTAACGTCAGGAAATCCGTTACGGATACCCGCCCGGGGTGGGATCCCGGGCGCGGTTATGTGGGACTCCGGATAGGCAAGATGGTAACGCCTCCGTTTACCCACTAAAACCTGACGGTGCTCCTCTCCCGCCACTAGCCCAGGTCTCGGGCACTGGTCCAATCGTCCGTGGACCTGGGCGGCGGGTGCCGGCAAGGCTCGCCGTTGGAGTCAAGGGGTGGGTGTGATGCACCCCCGACGGCCTGCTCTGAGTAGCGCGCGGAGCAACCGCGCGCGCCTACTCGGGCCAGGTGAGTAGGCGGTCAGAAAGCCCCACTCTGACCGCCCTCTGGCCGGTGTTAGGGCGGAAGGCGACGATCGTGTGCCGCCCTCCGGCGACCCGGTCGTTTGCGACGGACGGCGAGTTCGGAAGATTCCTCCCTCGCCCGCTCCGCCGCCTCCTTCGCGAGCATGACTGCATCGCAGAAGGCACCGACCGAGTCCCACGACGCCTCACTACCCACCATTGCTTTCAACACGGCGGGCAGCGAGAGGTCGTCCCCGATGACGCCGCGCAAAGCGCGGCGTTGAGACGCCCAGGCTGGGCACACTTCCAGCGTGTGCTGGGCCGTCTCCTCGAGGCAGTCCTCGCAGTGGTGGCAGCGAGCGTCGGGCTCCCTCCCAGCAATCCGACACAGGTACTTCCCGAAACAACCATGTCCCGAGAGCACCTGCGTGGAGCGGAAGGTTAGGACGCCGTGACGCCGCGCTAACCACTGGCGGAACACTGGAAGAACCGCCTCGATAGTCCACCGGCCGGCGGTTGGTGTTGCCAGCCGGGACTCCCACACCTCAAGCGCCTTTCCGCGCTCCTCCTCCTGCAGTGCTGGCTCTGCCGCGAGCCCCTCAGCCAGACCTTCCCTGCGCCGGCAATAGACCGACGCAAGAGCCTTAGCGTCCAGATCCCACGGCAGGACTCCAGCCAGCACGCACGCCGCCTCACCGGAGATGGTCCGGTACCCCCGAATCACCCGGATGGCCATCACCCTCTGCGCACGCCGCAGCAGGGTGACGTTGTGCCGATCCAGGGCGTCCGCCCAGACGGGGGCACCGTAGAGCGCCATCGACCTGACCACTCCGGTGTACAGCCGACGACTCGACACGCCCGGCCCACTGACGTTGGGCAAAAGGCGCGCCAGAGCCGCCGCTGTCCTCAACAGTTTCGGGGCCAAGATGGTAAAGTGGCCCCGGAAACTCCACCGTCCATCCAGGACGAGTCCGAGGTACTTCATGCTCCGCGCGACGCTGATGGTGACGCCGCCTACCACGATGTGGGCCCCAGCTGGTGGGCCCTTCCGCGGAGCATGGAAGTATAATGCCTCGGACTTGTCGAGGGCGACCTCCAACCCGAGACGACGGATCCTCCCGATCACCTCGGCCGCTCCGGCCGTGGCGAGGACCGCCGCCTCCCTGAACGTCCTCTGCTGCGCCAACACGAGGGTATCGTCGGCGTAGCAGACGACGCTCACTCCTCGGAGGGTGCTGCCCCGCAGCACCCAGTCGTACCCGATGTTCCACAGGAGCGGACCAAGAACTGACCCCTGTGGAACACCGCACGACACCTCCCACTCCTCCCACCTTCCACCTGGAGCGGGAAAGGTCACAGACCTCCCGGACAGGTAAGCCCCGATGACGCGGCGCAGGTATGGAGGCACACGGTGATATAGCAGTGCCTCCTCGATGCAGGGCCAGGGCAGGGAGTTAAAAGCGTTGGCGATGTCAATAGACACCGCCAGCACTCCGTCGCCCTGAGCCACTGCGTCCTGCGCGTGGGACTTCACCTTCAGTATGGCATCCACCGTCGAACGACCACGGCGAAAGCCATACTGCAGGTCCGAGAGATCCGGACCTGACTCCTCCAGGTGGCGTAGTAGCCTCCTCGCTACTACGCGCTCGAAGAGCTTGGCGATCTCGCTCAAGAGCACGATTGGCCTGTAGGCGGACGTAGAATCCGCCGGGCGCCCCTCCTTGCGGATGAGGACCAACCTGCCTGTCTTCCATCGCTGTGGGATTAAGGCCTGAGCCAGACAGGCAGTGAAGAGTCCTCTGACCCTGGTCTCCAAAAAGGGAAGAGCCAGAGTCAGCGCTCGGCCAGGGACGCCGTCCAGGCCAGGTGCAGTGCTCTTGACGCGAGATCGGCGGATCGCCTCTTCGAGCTCCTCCTCCTCCACGGGTGGTGCGACACTCTCTTCCTCCTCGGGCGCTGCAGGGCGGGCCATGGCAGGTGCAGAAAAGCCGGCCCGCTGCGGGAACAGCGACGTCAGCACTCCACGGAGAACGTCCGGTCGGAGTGACTGAGTCACGGGTGGAGCCCATGACCGGAGTTTACCCCGCACCATGCGGTACGGGGTCCCAAAAGGGTCCGCGTCGATCCCCGCGATCATCCGGTCGTGCGATTCGCCTTTCGCACGACCGATTTCCTCCTGCAGCGCCGTTCGCGCCTCGACATAGGCGAGGTACAACCGGTCCTCTTCCTCATCCGTCCGGTGTACCCGCCGTCTGCGATAGTGCGTGTACTGGCGTCTCGCCTCAATGCAGGATGTGCGCAATTGAGCGATCTCGCCCGACCACCAGTACACGTGCCGCCACGAAGGGCGGCCTCTGGAGCGGGGCATAGACGCGTCACAGACACGCGTCATAGCCCCCTGCGCCCAGTTCGCGGCGTCTTCGACGGACACCGTTCCCTGGGGCAGCCAGGATTGCACTATCGCAGCCTCCTCCAACAACTCCTTGTCGAGGCGCCACAGTTGCCACCGCGGTCCGCCCTCGCGAGAGGTTGGACCCGGAGCCGACGGCACCGCCAGATGTGCAGAGACCTCGTATCGGATGTACAGATGGTCCGACAGAGTCTCCACATCATCCAGCACTCGCCAGCCCCTGACGTTACGCGCTAAGGCCGGGGTCGCGAACGAGACGTCCACGATGGACCCCCCCAGCCGTCGCACGCACGTGTGGGCCGTCCCCCTGTTGAGGACAGACAATCCGGAGGCAACTACCCACTCGGAGAGTGTCGCACCACGCGCGCTCGTCGTTGCAGAGCCCCACACGTCCGACTTGGCGTTGAGGTCACCTGCGACCAAACGTCAGCCGGACGATGGCGGTCCACCATCTCCCCCAAACGGATCAAAAATTCCTCGAACTCGTATAAAGTTCGATTGGGGGAGAAGTAGACGCCTACCACAACGAGGTCACCGACAGTTGCCGCGACGCATCCCGCACCCCTCTCAATACGCGAGAAGGGCGGGGACCCCGCGGCCACCTGAGTGGCAATAGCCACCACCCCGGTGCTGTCAGCGACCCAATTGTCCCTCGCTGGTACGCTGTAGGGCTCCGCAACGATCGCCACCTGAATCGACCACTGCGCCAGGCTTTGGACCAATAAGTCTTGGGCCCGGGCCACAGTGGTTGATGTTCGCCTGCAGGATCTGGAGGGCCATTATTATTGGTGCTCCATCGGCACCTCCGCACCCTTCTGTGGGGTGTTAGATGGAACTGATCCTGCAGGCTTCGTTCCTCCCTTCCTTCCTTTTCCTTTTTTCTTGGCCTGTGCAATCACTTTTGCACAGGCTGCTCCACCCGCCAAGTGACCCGCCGGTCTTTTGGCCTCCTCACACGCTGGACAATGTGGCTCCTCCGAGCACTGGTCTTTCTTGTGCCCGGTTTTGCCGCACCTGAAGCACTGCCCGCTTCTGTCCACCGCGCTGCTGCACTTTGCCGCCATGTGCCCCACCTCGTGGCACCGGAAGCAACGCTGGACCCGCGTCTGCAACAGCTGGACCCGCGCCGACACGAACCCAACGAGCAGTCTGCCCCCGCTGACCTTTTTGGCCGCTACGACAGGGCAGCGGACCCAGGCAGTGCCCAGCCCGTTGCGGTCCTGGCGGATCTCGCCGACTCTGACGGCCCCAGCCTCGCAGCCTCCTGCTCGGCTCACCGCTGCCGCCACCTCCTCTGAGGACACAGAGTCGTCGAGTCCGCTGACACGCAACTCCGCACATTTCACGGGCCTCGTCACCTGGACGTTGGTAGGGTCCAAGACGCCCCGCAAATGTTGCGCCAGCTCGTCCGCCTTCTCGCCGCTTTTCGCCCCTGGTAGCTCCAGGATGCGGCTCCCCGTCGACGCTACCCTGAACCTTAGTTCTTTTATGCCCAGGTCTTCTAGGCAGATTTTCTCCTTGACCTGGGTCAGAACCTGGGTGAACGTAAGGTTCTTTTCCGCCGCAGCTGGTAGCAGTTTCAGGGAAACCGCAGCGGACCGGGGTGCTCGAAGCTTGGGCCCTTTCTTCGGCTTCGGCTTCGGCTTCGGCTTCGGTTGGGCCTTTTTCACTGGGGCTTGCTGACTAGGCCCTGCCTTCTTCTTCCCCTTTCGAGCGACCACGCTCCAGCCCTCGGACGTGTCTGCCGGGGCCGGTGGCAGAGGCCGCGGCTCCTGGGTCTCCGCTACTGGGGCCTTCTTTGGACCCTTGCCCTTGCCTTTCTTGCCCTTCTGCTGTGCAGGAGCAGGATTGGCGGGGGGCGTGAGCGTGGTCACGGCCGGCTTACTCCCAGCCGCCGGAGGTGTCTGCCTCTGGCGACTGGCCAGCGGGGGACGCACGTCTCTCGCCGGCAGGAGCCTCTCTTCTAATGCCTCGAGACGAGTGCTCACCATCGTTCCCACCTGGACCATGATGGTACGCAGCAACTCGTCCGAGGCCACCGGCTGTTCTACAGCTCTCCTCTGGGCTGGAGGTGGTCGCTCCTGCCTCGCCGTACTACGGGCTATATCTGCCCGCAGAAGCCCAACTTCTCTCCTCATCTCGTTCAGCTCCTCCCTGAGACGAGAGTTCTGGAGGCGAAGTTGTACAACCTCCTCCGACGCCGTCCGCTGAGCCAGAGCGTCCACCGCCACTGCGATGCTCCTCGCCGCCTCCTTCAGGGCCTTAGTGAAGGTGCCCTTAAGGTTGCCGGATGTACTGGCAACCTTTTGGATGACGGACAGGCTTTGCTGGACCTGGCCTCTAAGGTCAGACTCCACCATGACCGCCTCCGGCTCCACTTCCGACAGCAGGGACATCACAGAATTCGCCCTGCTGTGCAACGCCTGGGCATCCGCGGACAGCTCTTCCTCCGCTGTTGCCCTCTTCTCATCCTTGCTTAGGGTCTTCGCCACCTTTTTCTTGTGACCCTTCTTGCCGGCACGGATCTTCGGTGCCGGCTTTTCTGGGTCTCCGTCTCCAGACGACCCAGACTCGTCGCTAGGGTGCCGGGGCCTCTTCCTCTTCTCCTTCATATACTGCCCCGGCCCCTTCGACCGCATCGACTCAACTGATGCGAAGCTTTCTGTGTCCGAGTCTCTCGACCCGGCCACTCCCCAGAAACGGCTGCCGGATGATAATGACCACCGCCGGGGCTGACCACCGCTGTCAGTCGCTGGACCGAAGTCCATCTTCTCCACCACTACTCGCACCTCCTTGAGCCGCTCCCTCTCTCCTGCTGCTGCTCCAACGCTACTAGATGCCGCAGATGTTATTGCGACACCACCCTCCGCAGTCGACTCCTCGACTCTCTTGACCTCCTCGGTCACACCTTCCAAAACTCCGCCCGTATCAGGCACCTCAACCTCCACGCCGCCTCCTGCGGCCACGCCCTCAACCACTCCAACAACCACTTCAACTCCGCCAGTCACAGGCACCTCCTCAACTCCGCCCGTCTCGGGCCCCTCTCCAGCAACATAACAGACTGTTTTGCCCCCCCCAGAATCGACGGGCTTGCGTGCCGTAGCACGGCCGGATTGTCCCTCGCGGGCTTTACCGGCCTGGGGTAGTGTTATTTTACTACAATCTGCCATGTTGATTTTTTGTGCTTTTCTGTCGGGGTGTGCTCCCCTAGGCCGTGTCCTTAACGAAGGACTAAAGGCACGCCCATGCCTGCTGGTTTTGGTCCGCGCCGGACAAGTCCGGTCCACTCGCCCGCAAGTGCGAGTGGTTTCCCCTATCCGCCACCCGGGGGACGCGCCCAGTAGAAGGTCCAGCAACTCCCTTGGGAACCTAACCTTTTTTTTTTTTTTTTTTTTTTTTTTTAACGTCAGGAAATCCGTTACGGATACCCGCCCGGGGTGGGATCCCGGGCGCGGTTATGTGGGACTCCGGATAGGCAAGATGGTAACGCCTCCGTTTACCCACTAAAACCTGACGGTGCTCCTCTCCCGCCACTAGCCCAGGTCTCGGGCACTGGTCCCAATCGTCCTGGGCGGCGGGTGCCGGCAAGGCTCGCCGTTGGAGTCAAGGGGTGGGTGTGATGCACCCCCGACGGCCTGCTCTGAGTAGCGCGCGGAGCGACCGCGCGCGCCTACTCGGGCCAGGTGAGTGGGCGGTCAGAAAGCCCCACTCTGACCGCCCTCTGGCCGGTGTTAGGGCGGAAGGCGACGATCGTGTGCCGCCCTCCGGCGACCCGGTCGTTTGCGACGGACGACGAGTTCGGAAGATTCCTCCCTCGCCCGCTCCGCCGCCTCCTTCGCGAGCATTACTGCGTCGCAGAAGGCTCCGACCGAGTCCCACGACGCCTCACTACCCACCATGGCTTTCAACACAGCGGGCAGCGAGAGGTCGTCCCCGATGACGCCGCGCAGAGCGCGGCGTTGAGACGCCCAGGCTGGGCACACTTCCAGCGTGTGCTGGGCCGTCTCCTCGAGGCAGTCCTCGCAGTGGTGGCAGCGAGCGTCGGGCTCCCTCCCAGCAATCCGACACAGGTACTTCCCGAAACATCCATGTCCCGAGAGCACCTGCGTGGAGCGGAAGGTTAGGACGCCGTGACGCCGCGCTAACCACTGGCGGAACACCGGAAGAACCGCCTCGATAGTCCACCGGCCGGCGGTTGGTGTTTCCAGCCGGGACTCCCACACCTCAAGCGCCTTTCCGCGCTCCTCCTCTTGCAGTGCTGGCTCTGCCGCGAGCCCCTCAGCCAGACCTTCCCTGCGCCGGCAATAGACCGACGCAAGAGCCTTAGCGTCCAGATCCCACGGCAGGACTCCAGCCAGCACGCACGCCGCCTCACCGGAGATGGTCCGGTACCCCCGAATCACCCGGATGGCCATCACCCTCTGCGCACGCCGCAGCAGGGTGACGTTGTGCCGATCCAGGGCGTCCGCCCAGACGGGGGTGTAGTGTATGGCCGTCTACAAATGATATACGCACGACCTAAACGGAACAGGAATACCACTGGCTCACCACTACACCAGTACCGCAGTAGCGCAGGCGCACGTCCACCGTCCACGACGTCTGTCACAAGACTCCCACTTTCCCCCACTACTCAATACTGGTGTACATGAGACAATGCTACATATCTATTTAATAGATACAAACACTACATCCCTTCCTTTTTATATATTTTTATTTATTTACTAAATCATCATTATATATTCTCGCTCATAATATTTATTTGAAGTATTTATGATTCTTTTATATCATCTTAATTTAAATCATTCCCTTCCTCCACTGTCTTCCATTGTCTTTCCACCCGCTTTAAATAAATCACATTTCTTCTCAATCCTTGTCCTAAATCACCACATGTGTTGTGACATCAAGTGTACTTGTAAGTTTCTAGTTTTATCAATTTCCTTAACCCATACCTTCTCCTTTTCTTCAAACTCCACATGTTTTCCTTCTCTCTTTTTGTCCCTATATTCGTTTCCTTTTCTTTTTGCCGATTTTTTTTTTATAATTCCTATTCCACCGTTATTCTCCGAGGGTTTCATCTCTCTTGTCATCGATATTTTATTCCTGTTCATTGTTCTAAAATAAAGTTCAGACGGAGTTGTAACAGAATGAGGAGTGTAGTTGTACATTATCAGATATCCATATATTGCTAGTTTCATATTCTTTTCCACTTTTACTTATCTTTAACCTCTTCAACGAGTCCCTGTTTTGACGCTCCTCCATTCATTTGGCCAATATGGCACAGTATTGAAGAATATAGTATTGAAAGTTTTACAAAATCGCCAACCTCGTTGCTGACAGCTATTGTGGATTGTAAGTAAGTAGGCTAGCCTAGTAAAAATTTCTTCCATTTTTTTTATAATATGTGCACTCATTATGGTTTTTGTAATTTTAATTTCTTTATAACGATTATAACAGTCAATAGTACAAAATATAATCAGTACATAATAATGCTTCAATAAATAGATTTATTCAATATCTGTCCACGGTTCAGAAAGGAGTTCACTGCGTTTTATAGGAGCTTGCAAATGATTCCTATTAAAATAATTATTTCCTTTTAAAAGTATATTTTCATATTTATAAAATTCATCTTGAAATGCTTGTACTGCTTTACACATTCACATTGATACACACTCATAAAGTTACAAATTCCATTTCTTACAGTATTAAGTTCCAAACCCCTTTCTGGAATCGATTATTATTCGATCTTTATTACTATACCAGTATCTCCCAATATTAGCTTTTCCTCTTAGTTTCTGTCTCAGTATTTCTTTAAGAGGCTTTGTTATGGCAGCCAAATTAAGGATCCATTTATTTATTTATGTAGTTTGCTAATCCTAGAAACTTTGCAACTCATCTAATGTTTTTGGTACTCTAAGTTCAGATAAATATTTGCAGAGTGATTTTGCTCATTCAGGTCATAAATTCTATTCATATCTTAATTTTCATTCATATTCAAAATAGTTAATTATCTGCGTTTTGTACATTCATTAAATTTGATTTAATAACACATAGCTTGCCTTCACTTCTTATAGTAAGACTCTGCCTCTTTCTCATTGATTCCCCAAATATATCGACAATAGAATTTGTAACCTTTCCCACTTTATGAGCATTTTCCGACATTTTTTTTTTTTTTTTTTTTTTGAAAGCTCAGGACACATAACTCCGAATATAAATAGTTTTTTATCTGTATAAACCACTTGTTATAATTGTAGTTAAATATCTCAAATTAGGATAAAGCTCTATTTGATAGAAAGCAAAATATAAATAATATATCAATCTTCGAGAAATATTGTGTTTTATAATTTTAGGTAACAAATTTTCCATGCAAGGTAGGCGGTGATTTACACGTGGAATAGCTGTGCTTGTATAACGCATAGCAAATGCATAATGGGATACCCATAGTGACGGTTCGTGTACGTCTTCTATCTTTTTTTTTTTTTTAGTTATTTATTCTTCGGTATTGGTATTCTTCTATATGATTGTATAACTGATTTTATTCAGTCTGATTTTAATGGGCTGCTGATTGTAATAGGCTTTGTACGAAATTCAAAGTTAACATTTTCAATGTTTTCAAGTTCTTTTTTTTTTTTTTTTTTTTTTTTTTTTTATCGTCAGGAAACCTATACGAAACCTAACCTAACCTAACTAGAGTTAGGTTTCGTAGACGAAACCGTAACCGTTTCGTGCACGAAACCTAACTTTACGAAACCTAAATTTACAAGACCTAACTGTACGAAACCTATATTTAGTTTAAAAATGTACTACTACACTAGTGAGGGGCTACGCGCAAATTTTATTTGAGCATGACTGATATGGTGCCTGTTTTTATATTTATATGCTAAATAAATATTGTTATAAAATATTTTTATTTCAATTATTCACTCAATTCTCATCCTAATAAAAAAAAAAGTTGCTTGCTCCTAGGAGTAACAATTTATTAGTAATTAAATATATATTTTCAATTTTTTAAACATAACGTTAAAGTTAACATTTTCAATGTTTTCAAGTTTTTTTTTTTTTTTTTTTTTTTTTTTTTTTATCGTCAGGAAACCTATACGAAACCTAACCTAACCTAACTAGAGTTAGGTTTTGTAGACGAAACCGTAACCGTTTCGTGCACGAAACCTAACTTTACGAAACCTAAATTTACAAGACCTAACTGTACGAAACCTATATTTAGTTTAAAATGTACTACTACACTAGTGAGGGGCTACGCGCAAATTTTATTTGAGCATGACTGATATGGTGCCTGTTTTTATATTTATATGCTAAATAAATATTGTTATAAAATATTTTTATTTCAATTTGTTAGAAATGAAACACTCGTTGATTTGACACGTATATATTATTCACTCGTATTTTTAACTCAATCAATACAAAAAACTATGTTAACTTAAGGAAAATGAAATAACATTTCAATAGCGCGATCTAGGAGACAGTCAACGCCATCTAGTGATAAATTATGTCACTACATACATGTAACATTTTACTCATTCCGCCCACCAAGGACTTGTCCTTTACATCACATTGAAATTCAGTCTATCTTAAATAGGAACTGTAAAAGTAACAAAGATCTATAAAGAAAAACAAAACTCACTTCTATAAAACTTATCTTAAAGTTAACTAGTTTACACGTTATAATAAACAAAACAAAAATAAAACAGTAAATAGAAACCGCCCACCGTGACAATATATTTCAAATACCTATGACTTAACCAAAACACATAGCTTACTAACAGGGCGTTTAAGTGACCCTCCTTTGCATTTTACAGTTACTACACGTGTTACATTATCAGGTCCGGTATGCCTTTCTATTACTTTCCCTAAAATCCATTCAGCAGGTGGTATATTGTCATCTTTAATTACGACTACATCTCCTATATCAATTTCTGAATTTTTCTTATACCATTTGTTTCTCTGATTTAAATTACTTAAAAATTCCTTATACCACCGCTTCCAAAATACATTAACCATTTTTTGAATCATTTTCCACCTATCTAATCCCGTTACATTTTGATTCGAATAATCTATGTCATTAAGATTTAACAATGATTCCCCTACTAGAAAATGACCAGGTGTCAATGGAAGAGGGTCATTTGGGTTATCGCTAAGAACGCTCAAAGGTCGCGAATTCAAACACGCCTCAATTTGTGTTAGTAAAGTTGAAAACTCTTCGTAAGTTAAGGTAGTATCCCCTATGACTNTAGCAGACGACGCTCACCTTCCTCGGAGGTGCTGCCCCCTCAAGCACACCGTCGTACCCCGAGGTTCCCCAGGATCGGACCAAGACTACCCCTGTGGGACAACCGCACGACACTCCCTTCCTCCCACCTTCCACCTGAGCGGGAAGGTCCCCCGACCATCCCGAACAGGTACGCCCGATTACGTCTGCGCAGGTATGGTCCCGGAATATGCAGTGCCTCCTCGATGCAGGGCCATAGGCAGGGAGTTTAAGCGGTGGCGAGGTCAATAGACAAAACCTCCATCACTCCTTTCCCATGAATCCACTGCGGTCCTTCTCGTGGTACTCAACCTTCAGTATTTCATCCCACCGTCCGAACGACCACGGCTAAAACCATACTGAGGTCTCGAGAGAGCCGGACCTTACTCCTCCAGGTTGCGTATAGCCTCCTCTCTCCTACGCGCTCGAAGAGCTTGGCTATCTCTCTCAAAGAGCACTATTTGCCTGTAGGCGGACGTAGAATCCCCGCCGGCGCCCCTCCTTGCGGATGAGGACCACCCTGCCCGTCTCCCATCTCGGTGGGATTAAGGCCTGAGCCATCACAGGCAGTGAAGATCCTCTGCCCCTGGTCTCGCAAAAAGGAGAGCCCTAGTCAAAACGCTCGGCCAGGGACGCCGTCCAGGCCAGGTGCGGTGCTCTTGACGCGAGATCGGCGGATCGCCTCTTCGAGCTCCTCCTCCTCCACGGGTGGTGCGACACTCTCTTCCTCCTCCTCGGGCGCTGCAGGGCGGGCCATGGCAGGTGCAGAAAAGCCGGCCCGCTGCGGGAACAGCGACGTCAGCACTCCACGGAGAACGTCCGGTCGGAGTGACTGAGTCACGGGTGGAGCCCATGACCGGAGTTTACCCCGCACCATGCGGTACGGGGTCCCAAAAGGGTCCGCGTCGATCCCCGCCACCATCCGGTCGTACGATTCGCCTTTCGCACGACCGATTTCCTCCTGCAGCGCCGTTCGCGCCTCGACATAGGCGAGGTACAGCCGGTCCTCTTCCTCATCCGTCCGGTGTACCCGCCGTCTGCGATAGTGGGTGTACTGGCGTCTCGCCTCAATGCAGGATGTGCGCAATTGAGCGATCTCGCCCGACCACCAGTACACGTGCCGCCCTTCGTGGCGGCCTCTGGAGCGGGGCATAGACGCGTCACAGACACGCGTCATAGCCCCCTGCGCCCAGTTCGCGGCGTCTTCGACGGACACCGTTCCCTGGGGCAGCCAGGATTGCACTATCGCAGCCTCCTCCAACAACTCCTTGTCGAGGCGCCACAGTTGCCACCGCGGTCCGCCCTCGCGAGAGGTTGGACCCGGAGCCGACGGCACCGCCAGATGTGCAGAGATCTCGTATCGGATGTATAAGTGGTCCGACAGAGTCTCCACATCATCCAGCACTCGCCAGCCCCTGACGTTACGCGCTAAGGCCGGGGTCGCGAACGAGACGTCCACGATGGACCCCCCCAGCCGTCGCACGCACGTATGGGCCGTCCCCCTGTTGAGGACAGACAATCCGGAGGCAACTACCCACTCGGAGAGTGTCGCACCACGCGCGCTCGTCGTTGCAGAGCCCCACATGTCCGACTTGGCGTTGAGGTCACCTGCGACCAAAACGTCAGCCGGACGATGGCGGTCCACCATCTCCCCCAACCGGATCAAAAAATCCTCGAACTCGTATAAAGCTCGATTGGGAGAGAAGTACACGCCTACCACAACGAGGTCACCGACAGTTGCCGCGACGCATCCCGCACCCCTCTCAATACGCGAGAAGGGCGGGGACCCCGCGGCCACCTGAGTGGCAATAGCCACCACCCCGGTGCTGTCAGCGACCCAATTGTCCCTCGCTGGTACGCTGTAGGGCTCCGCAACGATCGCCACCTGAATCGACCACTGCGCCAGGCTTTGGACCAATAAGTCTTGGGCCCGGGCACAGTGGTTGATGTTCGCCTGCAGGATCTGGAGGGCCATTATTGGTCCTCCATCGGCTGCGACGTCTCGCCCTGCAACGGGGCTTCAGGTGGGCTCTTGTCTTTCTGCTTAGCCACACCCCTTCCTCCTCCGCGCTTCTTTTTATGCTGCGCACAAACTTTAGCGCAGGCCGCACTCCCCGCCAGATGACCAGCAGGTCGTTGCGCGGCCTCGCACGCCGGACAGTGTGGCGGGTCCGAGCACGTTGTTTGCTTGTGCCCGGCTCGCCCACACCTGAAGCAGTGAGTGCTCCGGTCCGTGTCACTGTGACACTTTGCAGCCACATGCCCCACCTCATGACAGCGGAAGCACCGCAGTACACGTGGCTGCAGAAGTGTCACACGCGCTGACACGAACCCCACCAACAGTCGATTGGCACACACCGCCTTGGCAGCTGCAACTGGGCACCGAACCCACGCAGTCCCAACACCTGCCCTGTCGCGCCGCACCTCACCAACTTTTATCAGGCCGACGCCGCATCCTCCGACCCTGCTGACGGCCTGCGCCACCTCCTCCGATGTCACTGAGTCGTCTAACCCAGTGACACGGACTTCCGCGCATTTGGTAGGCCTAGTGACCTGGACCTGATTAGGGTCCAGTACGCCACGTAGCCGCTCCGCGAGAACCTCCGCCTTCTCTGCCGAATTTGCCCCAGGGAGTTCCAGCAGCCTCGCACCAGTTGAAGCCACTCGGAATCTCATATCCGAGATACCCAGGTCTTCGAGGACGATCTTCCCCTTGACCTGGGTTAAGACCTGACTGTAGGTAACGTTTTTCTCCATTGCGTCTGGTTGGAGTTTTAACGCCACCACAGCAGATCTTGGCTTCCTCAGCTTAGGCACCTTTGCCTTAGCTTTCGCCTTTGCCTTCTTGGCAGGCTGCTGCGGCGGCTGCTGTGGAGCGGCCTTCGCCTTCTTCTTTCCCTTTCTCACCACCTCGGTCCACCCCTCCGACATACTGACCGGGGCAGGGGGAAGAGGGCGCGGCTGCGGGGGTCTCCGCCGCCGGGGCTCCAACCTAACCTAACCTTTTTTTTTTTTTTTTTTTTTTTTTTTTTTTAACGTCAGGAAATCCGTTACGGATACCCGCCCGGGGTGGGATCCCGGGCGCGGTTATGTGGGACTCCGGATAGGCAAGATGTTAACGCCTCCGTTTACCCACTAAAACCTGACGGTGCTCCTCTCCCGCCACTAGCCCAGGTCTCGGGCACTGGTCCCAATCGTCCGTGGACCTGGGCGGCGGGTGCCGGCAAGGCTCGCCGTTGGAGTCAAGGGGTGGGTGTGATGCACCCCCGACGGCCTGCTCTGAGTAGCGCGCGGAGCAACCGCGCGCGCCTACTCGGGCCAGGTGAGTAGGCGGTCAGAAAGCCCCACTCTGACCGCCCTCTGGCCGGTGTTAGGGCGGAAGGCGACGATCGTGTGCCGCCCTCCGGCGACCCGGTCGTTTGCGACGGACGGCGAGTTCGGAAGATTCCTCCCTCGCCCGCTCCGCCGCCTCCTTCGCGAGCATGACTGCATCGCAGAAGGCACCGACCGAGTCCCACGACGCCTCACTACCCACCATGGCTTTCAACACGGCGGGCAGCGAGAGGTCGTCCCCGATGACGCCGCGCAAAGCGCGGCGTTGAGACGCCCAGGCTGGGCACACTTCCAGCGTGTGCTGGGCCGTCTCCTCGAGGCAGTCCTCGCAGTGGTGGCAGCGAGCGTCGGGCTCCCTCCCAGCAATCCGACACAGGTACTTCCCGAAACAGCCATGTCCCGAGAGCACCTGCGTGGAGCGGAAGGTTAGGACGCCGTGACGCCGCGCTAACCACTGGCGGAACACTGGAAGAACCGCCTCGATAGTCCACCGGCCGGCGGTTGGTGTTGCCAGCCGGGACTCCCACACCTCAAGCGCCTTTCCGCGCTCCTCCTCTTGCAGTGCTGGCTCTGCCGCGAGCCCCTCAGCCAGACCTTCCCTGCGCCGGCAATAGACCGACGCAAGAGCCTTAGCGTCCAGATCCCACGGCAGGACTCCAGCCAGCACGCACGCCGCCTCACCGGAGATGGTCCGGTACCCCCGAATCACCCGGATGGCCATCACCCTCTGCGCGCGCCGCAGCAGGGTGACGTTGTGCCGATCCAGGGCGTCCGCCCAGACGGGGGCACCGTAGAGCGCCATCGACCTGACCACTCCGGTGTACAGCCGACGACTCGACACGCCCGGCCCACTGACGTTGGGCAAAAGGCGCGCCAGAGCCGCCGCTGTCCTCAACAGTTTCGGGGCCAAGATGGTAAAGTGGCCCCGGAAACTCCACCGTCCATCCAGGACGAGCCCGAGGTACTTCATGCTCCGCGCGACGCTGATGGTCACGCCGCCTACCACGATGTGGGCCCCAGCTGGTGGGCCCTTCCGCGGAGCATGGAAGTATAATGCCTCGGACTTGTCGAGGGCGACCTCCAACCCGAGACGACGGATCCTCCCGATCACCTCGGCCGCTCCGGCCGTGGCGAGGACCGCCGCCTCCCTGAACGTCCTCTGCTGCGCCAACACGAGGGTATCGTCGGCGTAGCAGACGACGCTCACTCCTCGGAGGGTGCTGCCCCGCAGCACCCAGTCGTACCCGATGTTCCACAGGAGCGGACCAAGAACTGACCCCTGTGGGACACCGCACGACACCTCCCACTCCTCCCACCTTCCACCTGGAGCGGGAAAGGTCACAGACCTCCCGGACAGGTAAGCCCCGATGACGCGGCGCAGGTATGGAGGCACACGGTGATATAGCAGTGCCTCCTCGATGCAGGGCCAGGGCAGGGAGTTAAAAGCGTTGGCGATGTCAATAGACACCGCCAGCACTCCGTCGCCCTGAGCCACTGCGTCCTGCGCGTGGGACTTCACCTTCAGTATGGCATCCACCGTCGAACGACCACGGCGAAAGCCATACTGCAGGTCCGAGAGATCCGGACCTGACTCCTCCAGGTGGCGTAGTAGCCTCCTCGCTACTACGCGCTCGAAGAGCTTGGCGATCTCGCTCAAGAGCACGATTGGCCTGTAGGCGGACGTAGAATCCGCCGGGCGCCCCTCCTTGCGGATGAGGACCAACCTGCCTGTCTTCCATCGCTGTGGGATTAAGGCCTGAGCCAGACAGGCAGTGAAGAGTCCTCTGACCCTGGTCCCCAAAAAGGGAAGAGCCAGAGTCAGCGCTCGGCCAGGGACGCCGTCCAGGCCAGGTGCGGTGCTCTTGACGCGAGATCGGCGGATCCGCCTCTTCGAGCTCCTCCTCCTCCACGGGTGGTGCGACACTCTCTTCCTCCTCGGGCGCTGCAGGGCGGGCCATGGCAGGTGCAGAAAAGCCGGCCCGCTGCGGGAACAACGACGTCAGTACTCCACGGAGAACGTCCGGTCGGAGTGACTGAGTCACGGGTGGAGCCCATGACCGGAGTTTACCCCGCACCATGCGGTACGGGGTCCCAAAAGGGTCCGCGTCGATCCCCGCCACCATCCGGTCGTACGATTCGCCCTTCGCACGACCGATTTCCTCCTGCAGCGCCGTTCGCGCCTCGACATAGGCGAGGTACAGCCGGTCCTCTTCCTCCTGCGTCCGGTGTACCCGCCGTCTGCGATAGTGGGTGTACTGGCGTCTCGCCTCAATGCAGGATGTGCGCAATTGAGCGATCTCGCCCGACCACCAGTACACGTGCCGCCACGAAGGGCGGCCTCTGGAGCGGGGCATAGACGCGTCACAGACACGCGTCATAGCCCCCTGCGCCCAGTTCGCGGCGTCTTCGACGGACACCGTTCCCTGGGGCAGCCAGGATTGCACTATCGCAGCCTCCTCCAACAACTCCTTGTCGAGGCGCCACAGTTGCCACCGCGGTCCGCCCTCGCGAGAGGTTGGACCCGGAGCCGACGGCACCGCCAGATGTGCAGAGATCTCGTATCGGATGTATAAGTGGTCCGACAGAGTCTCCACATCATCCAGCACTCGCCAGCCCCTGACGTTACGCGCTAAGGCCGGGGTCGCGAACGAGACGTCCACGATGGACCCCCCCAGCCGTCGCACGCACGTATGGGCCGTCCCCCTGTTGAGGACAGACAATCCGGAGGCAACTACCCACTCGGAGAGTGTCGCACCACGCGCGCTCGTCGTTGCAGAGCCCCACATGTCCGACTTGGCGTTGAGGTCACCTGCGACCAAAACGTCAGCCGGACGATGGCGGTCCACCATCTCCCCCAACCGGATCAAAAAATCCTCGAACTCGTATAAAGCTCGATTGGGGAGAGAAGTACACGCCTACCACAACGAGGTCACCGACAGTTGCCGCGACGCATCCCGCACCCTTCTCAATACGCGAGAAGGGCGGGGACCCCGCGGCCACCTGAGTGGCAATAGCCACCACCCCGGTGCTGTCAGCGACCCAATTGTCCCTCGCTGGTACGCTGTAGGGCTCCGCAACGATCGCCACCTGAATCGACCACTGCGCCAGGCTTTGGACCAATAAGTCTTGGGCCCGGGCACAGTGGTTGATGTTCGCCTGCAAGGACCTGGAGGGCCATTATTGGTCCTCCATCGGCTGCGACGACTCGCCCTGCGATGGGGCTTCAGGTGGGCCCTTCTCTTTGTCTTTGGCCACACCCCTTCCTCCTCCACGCTTCTTTTTGTGCTGCGCACAAACTTTTGCGCAAGCCGCACTTCCCGCCAGATGACCAGCAGGTCGTTGCGCGGCTTCACACGACCGGACAGTGTGGCGGGTCCGAGCACGTTGTTTGCTTGTGCCCGGCTCGCCCACACCTGAAGCAGTGAGTGCTCCGGTCCGTGTCACTGTGACACTTTGCAGCCACATGCCCCGCCTCGTGACAGCGGAAGCACCGCAATACACGCGGCTGCAGAAGTGTCACACGTGCTGACACGAACCCTACTAACAGCCGATTGGCACTCACTGTTTTGGCCGCCGCAACTGGGCAGCGAACCCACGCGGTCCCGACGCCTGTCTTGTCGCGCCGGACCTCCCCAACCTTGACCAAGCCGACGCCACAGCCTCCGACCCTGCTGACCGCTTGAGCCACCTCCTCCGATGTGACCGAGTCGTCCAACCCAGTGACCCGCAACTCGACACACTTGGTGGGCCTCGTAACCTGGACCTGGTTAGGGTCGAGTACGCCACGCAACCGCTCCGCAAGAGCCTCAGCCTTATCCGCCGAATTTGCCCCTGGAAGTTCCAGGAGCCTAGCACCAGTGGAAGCCACTCGGAACCTCATGTCCGTTATACCCAGGTCCTCAAGGACGATCTTCTCCTTGACCTGGGTTAAGACCTGACTGAACCGTGACGTTGTTCTCCTTTGCGTCTGGTTGGAGCTTCAACGCCACGACAGCAGATCGTGGCTTCCGGAGCTTAGGCACCTTTGCCTTAGCTTTCGCCTTTGCCTTCTTGGCAGGCTGCTGCGGCTGCTGCTGTGGAGCGGCCTTCGCCTTCTTCTTTCCCTTTCTCACCACCTCGGTCCACCCCTCCGACATACTGACCGGGGCAGGGGGAAGAGGGCGCGGCTGCGGGGTCTCCGCCGCCGGGGCTCCTGATGTCTTCTTGCCTTTGCCCTTGCCCTTCCCCTTGACGGGTTCTTGGGCTTTGGCAGGGGCAGGCTTCGCCGGAGGCGTGGGCGCAGTTTGCTCGCCGATGGTATGGCCACCTCCTTTTGCGGCCCGCTAGACGCCAGCGGGGGACGCAAATTCTTCGCCGGAAGAAGCCGGCTCTCCAGCCCCTCTATCCGGGCGCTCACCATGGTCCCGACCTCCATCATTATTGAGCGTTTGAGCTCGTCGGGACACCCTGGTTGGCTACCGGCAGGATCACCGCCTTGTCTCGCCTGTTTTTGGAGGTCAGCCCGTAAAAGACTGACCTCTTTCCTTACATCCGCCAGATCATTGCGCAGTTTTATATTGTGCGCACGTAACTGGGCCACCTCCTCGGTTGCCGTGCGCTGAGCAAGCACGTCCACCGACATAGATATCGCTCTGACCGCCTCCTTTAGGGCCTTTGTAAAGGTGCCCTTAAGGTTACCCGATCTACTGGCAACCTTCTTTATGATATCTAAGCTGTCTGCAATCCGGGTTTGGAGGTCACCTGCAAGCATGATTTCCTCCAACTCCGTCTCAGACTGGACGGACATGTCTGAGAGCCTTGAATTGGCCCTCGGGACAGCTGATACGCGCTCGGCAATCTCAGTCTCTGCTGTCGCCTGTCCTCCTTTGTTTCTTTTTTTTTTCGGCCGGCACTTCCCTTCTTTGCCGACATTTTAGGTGCCGGGCTCAGACCCTCCCTCCCCGGACGACGCAGACTGGTCGCTCGGATTGCGAGGTCTCTTCCTCCTTCTTTCAGTCCGTCGATTTCTCCGACTGGAGCAAATCGACGCGAAACTCTCTGAATCGGAGTCCTTAGACTCCGCACCCCACATACGACCCCACGACGAGACAGATGTACGTCCCGACGCCAACCCACTAAGATCAACGGGTCAAACTACCTGTGGCTCTTTCAGTACCGAGCCACTGGCAACTTCTCTGCGACGCCACTCGACGAAGACAGCCTCCGATGTTCACTGCTGTCTTCGCCGCCACAACCCTCAACGCCGCCAACAGACCGCCCCCACCGGGCACGACAAACTCAGACCCTGACTGGGCTCGAGCACCTCCTCGCCCCCACCGGGCAAATCTCCACCGCCTCGCTGGGCACTCCAGCTCACACGCCTGCACAGGCCCCACCATCCACCCTCACCGCTCTCGGGCCCCTCCCCATCAACAAATGGACTGGCCCCGCCCAGATCGACGGGCTTTCGTGCCGTAGCACGCCGCCCTCGCGGGCTTTACCGGCCTGGGGTAGTACGCAATCCATCATGTTGCTTTTCTGATGTGCTCCCCTAGGCCGCCTTAACGAAGGACTAAGGCACGCCCATGCCTGCTGGGGTCCGCGCCGGACAAGTCCGGTCCATCGCCCGCAAGTGCGAGTGGTTTCCCCTATCCGCCACCCGGGGGACGCGCCCAGCCAGCACGGGAACCTCTCGACACGCCCGGCCCACTGACGTTGGGCAAAAGGCGCGCCAGAGCCGCCGCTGTCCTCAACAGTTTCGGGGCCAAGATGGTAAAGTGGCCCCGGAAACTCCACCGTCCATCCAGGACGAGCCCGAGGTACTTCATGCTCCGCGCGACGCTGATGGTAACGCCGCCTACCACGATGTGGGCCCCAGCTGGTGGGCCCTTCCGCGGAGCATGGAAGTTTATTCCCTCGGCTTTCTGAGGGCGACCTCCAACCCGAGACGCCGGATCCTCCCGATCACCTCGGCCGCTCCGGCCGTGGCGAGAACCGCCGCCTCTCTGAACGTCCTCTGCTGCGCCAACACGAGGGTATCGTCGGCGTAGCAGACGACGCTCACTCCTCGGAGGTGCTGCCCCGCAGCACCCAGTCGTACCCGATGTTCCACAGGAGCGGGACCAAGAACTGACCCCTGTGGGACACCGCACGACACCTCCCACTCCTCCCACCTTCCACCTGGAGCGGGAAAGGTCACAGACCTCCCGGACAGGTAAGCCCCGATGACGCGGCGCAGGTATGGAGGCACACGGTGATATAGCAGTGCCTCCTCGATGCAGGGCCAGGGCAGGGAGTTAAAAGCGTTGGCGATGTCAATAGACACCGCCAGCACTCCGTCGCCCTGAGCCACTGCGTCCTGCGCGTGGGACTTCACCTTCAGTATGGCATCCACCGTCGAACGACCACGGCGAAAGCCATACTGCAGGTCCGAGAGATCCGGACCTGACTCCTCCAGGTGGCGTAGTAGCCTCCTCGCTACTACACGCTCGAAGAGCTTGGCGATCTCGCTCTTGAGCGAGATTGGCCTGTAGGCGGACGTAGAATCCGCCGGGCGCCCCTCCTTGCGGATGAGGACCAACCTGCCTGTCTTCCATCTCTGTGGGATTAAGGCCTGAGCCAGACAGGCAGTGAAGAGTCCTCTGACCCTGGTCTCCAAAAAGGGAAGAGCCAGAGTCAGCGCTCGGCCAGGGACGCCGTCCAGGCCAGGTGCGGTGCTCTTGACGCGAGATCGGCGGACCGCCTCTTCGAGCTCCTCCTCCTCCACGGGTGGTGCGACACTCTCTTCCTCCTCGGGCGCTGCAGGGCGGGCCATGGCAGGTGCAGAAAAGCCGGCCCGCTGCGGGAACAGCGACGTCAGCACTCCACGGAGAACGTCCGGTCGGAGTGACTGAGTCACGGGTGGAGCCCATGACCGGAGTTTACCCCGCACCATGCGGTACGGGGTCCCAAAAGGGTCCGCGTCGATCCCCGCCACCATCCGGTCGTACGATTCGCCTTTCGCACGACCGATTTCCTCCTGCAGCGCCGTTCGCGCCTCGACATAGGCGAGGTACAGCCGGTCCTCTTCCTCCTGCGTCCGGTGTACCCGCCGTCTGCGCTAGTGCGTGTACTGGCGTCTCGCCTCAATGCAGGATGTGCGCAATTGAGCGATCTCGCCCGACCACCAGTACACATGCCGCCACGAAGGGCGGCCTCTGGAGCGGGGCATAGACGCGTCACAGACACGCGTCATAGCCCCCTGCGCCCAGTTCGCGGCGTCTTCGACGGACACCGTTCCCTGGGGCAGCGAGGAGTGCACTATCGCAGCCTCCTCCAACAACTCCTTGTCGAGGCGCCACAGTTGCCACCGCGGTCCGCCCTCGCGAGAGGTTGGACCCGGAGCCGACCGGCACCGCCAGATGTGCAGAGATCTCGTATCGGATGTATAAGTGGTCCGACAGAGTCTCCACATCATCCAGCACTCGCCAGCCCCTGACGTTACGCGCTAAGGCCGGGGTCGCGAACGAGACGTCCACGATGGACCCCCCCCAGCCGTCGCACGCACGTATGGGCCGTCCCCCTGTTGAGGACAGACAATCCGGAGGCAACTACCCACTCGGAGAGTGTCGCACCACGCGCGCTCGTCGTTGCAGAGCCCCACATGTCCGACTTGGCGTTGAGGTCACCTGCGACCAAAACGTCAGCCGGACGATGGCGGTCCACCATCTCCCCCAACCGGATCAAAAAATCCTCGAACTCGTATAAAGCTCGATTGGGGGAGAAGTACACGCCTACCACAACGAGGTCACCGACAGTTGCCGCGACGCATCCCGCACCCCTCTCAATACGCGAGAAGGGCGGGGACCCCGCGGCCACCTGAGTGGCAATAGCCACCACCCCGGTGCTGTCAGCGACCCAATTGTCCCTCGCTGGTACGCTGTAGGGCTCCGCAACGATCGCCACCTGAATCGACCACTGCGCCAGGCTTTGGACCAATAAGTCTTGGGCCCGGGCACAGTGGTTGATGTTCGCCTGCAGGATCTGGAGGGCCATTATTGGTCCTCCATCGGCTGCGACGTCTCGCCCTGCGATGGGGCTTCAGGTGGGCTCTTCTCTTTGGCTTTAGCCACACCCCTTCCTCCTCCGCGCTTCTTTTTGTGTTGCGCACAAACTTTTGCGCAAGCCGCACTTCCCGCCAGATGACCAGCAGGTCGTTGCGCGGCCTCGCACGCCGGACAGTGTGGCGGGTCCGAGCACG